>BLSH010416934.1:1986145-2000212 GCA_018402905.1 Glandirana rugosa
CCTGAACCCCGAGTCTGACGAACCGATTAAATGTTCCCCGACTCCACTTTCTGTCTACCGGTACCCCAAGTCCACGGTTGAGACTCTTGTAAATTAGCCAAGCAGTCTGAGCCCCAAGTCCTGCAAGAGACTCTTATGCTTTTTGATGACTCTCCTAGTGTGCTTTCCGTGGGCCATCCACATAGTGCTGCCCCAGAAGTGGAAGACATTGAGTGCACCGATGCCCAACCACTTCTGTTGCAGGATGAGGACATGGAAACACCAGCACAGCACATTTCTGATGATGATGAAACACAGGTGCCAACTGCTGCAGCTTGCTTCAGTGTGCAGACTGACAAGGAGGGCAGTGGTGAAGGGTGGGTGGAAGATGATGTGGAGGATGATGAGGTCCTAGACCCCACATGGAATGAGGGTCATGCGAGTGACGTGTGGAGTTTGGAGGAAGAGGTGGTGGTCGCACAGAGGCACCAGCACAGCAAAAGAGGAAGCAGGTTGCAAAAGCGGAGCGAGTGTCCCCTAGACAGTATGCCTGCTACTACCCACCGCACCCAGGGACCTAGCACACCAAAGGCTGCTCAAAGGTGTTCCCCAGCATGGCAGTTATTCAGACAATGTGCTGATGACAAGACACGAGTGGTTTGCAAGCTGTGCAATGATAGCCTGAGCCGGGGCATAAATGTTCTCAAACTGAGCACAACCCCCATGACCAGGCATCTAAATTCAAGGCACAAGCTGCATTGGAATAATTACCTCAAAATCCAAGAAAGGTCTCAGCCTCCTCGTGCTTCCTCTTCTGCTGCTGCCTCGGCCTCTTCCTCCACCTCTACAGTGACAGTGTCACCTGCCACCCAGCAAACAGACGATATGACAGCAACGCCACCATGTCCGCCACCGTCCCCAAGCATTTCCACATGGTCCCATGGAAGCTTACAGCTGCCCATCTCCCAAAAAGCAAAAGCGGAGCGAGTGTCCCCTAGACAGTATGCCTGCTACTACCCACCGCACCCAGGGACCTAGCACACCAAAGGCAGCTCAAAGGTGTTCCCCAGCATGGCAGTTATTCAGACAATGTGCTGATGACAAGACACGAGTGGTTTGCAAGCTGTGCAATGATAGCCTGAGCCGGGGCATAAATGTTCTCAAACTGAGCACAACCCCCATGACCAGGCATCTAAATTCAAGGCACAAGCTGCATTGGAATAATTACCTCAAAATCCAAGAAAGGTCTCAGCCTCCTCCTGCTTCCTCTTCTGCTGCTGCCTCGGCCTCTTCCTCCACCTCTACAGTGACAGTGTCACCTGCCACCCAGCAAACAGACGATATGACAGCAACGCCACCATGTCCGCCACCGTCCCCAAGCATTTCCACATGGTCCCATGGAAGCTTACAGCTGCCCATCTCCCAAACACTGGAGAGAAAGAAGAAGTACCCCCCTACCCACCCGCGGTCCCTGGCCCTGAATGCCAGCATTTCAAAATTCCTGGCCTTTGAAATGCTGTTATTCCTTCTGGACAGTTTCAAAAACCTGATGGCGGTGGCTGTCCCACAGTACGTGGTTCCCAGCCGCCACTACTTTTCCAGGTTAGCCATCCCTTCCCTGCACAAACAAGTCGTGGACAAGATCAAGTGTGCACTGCGCAACTCCATCTGTGGCAACGTCCACATAACCACTAATACATGGACCAGTAAGCACGGGCAGGGACGCTATATATTACTAACTGCACACTGAGCAAATGTAGTGGCGGGTGGGCCTGAGCCGGCTAGCCATTTGGCGCATTTCCTCCCACCACCGAGGATTGCAGGGCATTTCTCTTTGCCTCCTGTTGCCTCCTCCTCCTACTGCGCTTCCTCCTCCTCGACCACCTACTCATCCGCTCAGCGTAACACCTTCACCACCAACATCAGCACATCCAGGGGGAAACGACAGCAGGCTGTTTTAAAACTGATATGTTTGGGGGATAAACCCCACACTGTGCAGGAGCTGTGGACGGGCATTGAACAACAGACCAATGACTGGTTGTTACCACTAAGCCTCAAGCCCGGCCTGGTGGTGTGCGACAATGGCCGAAATCTCGTAGCGGCTCTGGGCCGAGCCGGTTTGACGCACATCCCTTGCCTGGCGCATGTGCTGAACTTGGTGGTACAGAATTGTCTAAAAAATTACCCGGATATGCCAGAGCTGCTGCATAAAGTGCGGGCCGTCTGTGCGCACTTTCGGCGTTTCACCCTGCTGCTGCTCGCCTGTCTGCGCTGCAGTGGAACTTCGGCCTTCCCGCTCACCGCCTCATATGCACCTTGCCCACAAGGTGGAACTCCACCTTGCACATGCTGGAGAGACTGTGCTAGCAGCATCAGGCAATAGTGGAGTTTCAGCTGCAGCACGCACGGGTCAGTTGCTCTGCGGAACAGCAACACTTCACCACCGAGTGGGCCTCCATGCGAGACCTGTGTAGCGTATTGCGGTGTTTTGAGTACTCCACCAACATGGCCAGTGCCGATGACGCTGTTCTCAGCGTTACTATACCACTTCTATGTCTCCTTGAAAAAACACTTCGGGCCATGATGGAAGAGGATGTGGCACAGGAGGATGAGGAGGAGGAAGAGGGGTCATTTCCACGGTTATCAGGCCAGTCATTCGCAAGTGGCTCGGAGGGTGGGTTCCTGCACCAGCATAGGCCAGGCCAAAAATATTCAAGCCAGGGCACAGTTCTGGAGGACGAGGAGGACGAGCAGGGTGGCACCCAACTCAGCTCGTGGGCATCACTGGAGCGTGTTGTAAAAGTGATATTGCGCTCAGGCTCAAAGAATATGTTATAAATGTGAAAACGAAACTAAGTGAGCGTAGGCAAGCAGCTATATCTCAATCAAACTCATTGATAATCAAATTATATACAAACAATAATATAGCGCTCGAACCATATGTGAACGTGAATAGTCCGGTAAATCAGGAGAGGACAATAAATATATTAATAAGTCCGTGATAGCCTATATTCGTATAATATAAAGTGTGCAAAATCTTCACTGTGGGTGGTGTGACAAAATCACTCTGGGATGCAGGTTAAATCCTCATATAAAGGTAGATTGGAGGCTTAACAGATACCTATTGAATATAGGCATAAAATCATCCCAAGGGGATCCTGGTTGTGGGAATCTTGTCACATCCAAGGTATTCCTAGGTGTGGAGAGTGTCTCTCAATCGGTCCAAGATCACTGTAGGACTCCTTTCCGATAGGCACTGCGTCACACAATCCTAGACGATGGTGTAGGTCTTACTTGTAAGACAGAAGTGTCCTGGGGACGTCCTTCCGTGATGCGGATGGGTAGGTGAAATTGGTCGAAAATCCGAAAGTGAGTGGACAACCGAGGGAGCAAGAGGAGACTCGAGATAGTGTAAAACCCCAGATGATGAGGTATATTTATTTAAATGGCGATAAAAAGTCTCTCAGGTTCAAACAAAAGATAAAATATCAGATAGGATGATATTGATATAAAATCATAAGCAGCATTCCAGTGTAACAGGCTTTCCGACGCGTTTCGTATAAGAGTACGTCACTGGAGCGTGGCTGGGGGGATACAGAGGACACAGATGATATACCTCCCACAGTAGGGTTGCCACATCATCCCTTTAATCCAGGACACATATGGATTACACAGGTTCTCAGGCTAATTTAATGCAGAGAAGGCACCAAGTGAGTTTAATTACCACCTTAATCAGCCACAGAATCTGTGTAATTAATGTGTGTCCTGGATTAAAGGGATGATGTGGCAACCCTATCCCAAAGAGGACAGCTTGTCTTTGCCTCTGGGCAGCCTGGCACACATGGCCGACTACATGCTGCAGTGCCTGTGCAACAACATCCAAGTTGCCCACATTGTAACTTCTTCTGATTACTGGGTGGCCACCCTGCTAGATCCCCATTACAAGGACAACGTGCCGTCCTTAATTCCCTCACTGGAGCGTGAGAGGAAGATGCGCGACTACAAGCGCACACTGTTAGAGGCACTGCTGAGGGCATTCCCAAATGACACCGGGGGCTCAGCGGAAGCACAAGGCGAAGGCAAAGGAGGAGGAAGAGGCCACCAACGCAGCTGTGCCACCGCCAGCACCTCAGAAGGCACGGTTAGCATGGCTGAAATGTGGCAAAGCTTTGTCAGCGGCCCGCCACAACAAACAGCACCACCAGCCGATAGACAACGTCTTAGCAGGAGGCAGCATTTCAGCAACATTTTGCAAGAGTATGTGTGCACACGCCTACACGTACTGACTGATGGGTCTGCCATTCAACTTGCCATTCAACTTCTGGGTCTCCAAATTGGCCACATGGCCTGAGCTTGCCGTTTATGCCTTGAAGGTGCTGGCCTGCCCTGCAGCCAGTGTATTGTCTGAACATGTGTTTAGCACGACAGGGGGCGTTATCACAGACAAGCGCAGCCATTTGTCCACAGCCAACGTGGACAGGCTAACCTTTATTAAAATGAACCAGGCATGGATCCCACAAGACTTGTCTGTACCTTGTGCAGAATAAACATTTAGACCGGACTCACACAGCCATTCATATACTTGTTTTTTTGAATAGGCCTCTATATAATGGGGGCTACCCCAATTATAAACAAACAAAAAAAAAATACAGTGTTGGCTACCTCCTCCTCGACCACCGCCACTTCCACCTACACTGCCATGGTCACGGCCTAGTCAACTTCTAGGCTCCTACTCCACATCCACCCCCCCCTTCCCATTTTTTTTATTTGATTTTAATTTATTTTCCCTATCCCCATTTTTTTGCAGGGCACTTGCCCTACTCTTACCCCCATTTTACTTCCTTTTGCAGCCCTCTAGCACTTACCAGGACTTTGTTACAGCCATTTTTGTGCCTAAACGTTCGGGTCCCCATTGACTTCAATGGGGTTCGGGGTCCGGGATAAAGTTCGGGCAACGTTCGGTGCCGAACCTGGACTTTTTTCCAAAGTTCGTTCGGACCCTCCGATCCCGAACGTCCAGGTGTTCGCTCAACTCTAAATACAACAATACAGCATGTGAACTACATGAATCCACTGATGCGTTTCACACCTATTATGAGTGTTTAGTCATAGCTTACAAAAAAACTTTGGATCCAGACAGGTATAAATACATGTAAAGGATTTAAGGGAGTGAAGCAGGCTTGAATAGTTGCTCCACCCCACCTTCAATGAACTGCTGTCACGTGTATCCAATTAGATGTCAGTACAAGAATATACCATTGTTAACTCGCATATACACTGAAATTTGTGTGTTAGAAAAGCCAAAGAAACATAAAAGACAATAATAAAGTGTATACATCCAAATAATACAGATTAAATAAAAATATATGAAAGTAAAATGAAAATATCTGTGCATATATCAACATTAATGTCCTAGATAGGAACTAGTACGGACATCTAAAAAATGTTCTTAATTATTCATAAAAACTGAGCCCTCTTCATCAGTCTGTACTGATCCGATGAGAATCCAAATTTTATATGGATGCCCAAAGGAATATGCATACATACTATGAATGATTTTACAATAGATCATATGTAAAAATGTATAAAAAATGTCTTGGCTAAATAATGTTATATTTATAAACATCATTTAATTTATAAGCAGTGCCATGAATGAAGAGGGATCAGAGCAGCAACTCTAAATGCAAAAAGATGTTGACCAATTAACATATTGTGCTTAAAATATTGCTTCATAAACTTAGATTTGTAACTTCATGAATTCATAAATTCTTGGACAGCATAGATTGTATATACAGTATCTCACAAAAGTGAGTACACCCCTCACATTTTTGTAAATATTTTATTCTATCTTTTCATGTGACAACACTGAAGAAATTACATTTTGCTACAATGTAAAGTAGTGAGTGTACAGTTTGTATAACAGTGTCTAAAGTCTAAAACTGCTGGCAACAAAAGTGAGTACTCTCCTAAGTGAAAATGTCCAAATTGGGCCTAATTAGCCATTTTCCCTCCCCGGTGTCATGTGACTCGTTAGTGTTACAAGGTCTCAGGTGTGAATGGGGAGCAGGTGTGTTAAATTTGGTGTTATCGCTCTCACTCTTTCATACTGGTGACTGGAAGTTCAACATGGCACCTCATGACAAAGAACTTTCTGAGGGTCTGAAAAAAAGAGTTGTTGCTTTACATAAAGATGGCCTAGGCTATAAGAAGATTGCCAAGACCCTGAAACTGAGCTGCAGCACGGTGGCCAAGACCATACAGCGGTTTAACAGGACAGGTTCCACTCAGAACAGGCTTCACCATGGTCGACCAAAGAAGTTGAGTACACATGCTCATCGTCATATCCAGAGGTTAAATAGGAAATAGACGTATGAGTGCTGCCAGCATTGCTGCAGAGTTTGAAGGGGTGGGGGATCAGCCTGTCAATGCTCAGACCATACGCCTCACACTGCATCAAATTGGTCTGCATAGCTGTTGTTCCAGAAGGAAGCCTCTTCTAAAGATGATGCACAAGAAAGCCCGCAAACAGTTTGCTAAAGACAAGCAGGATAAGGACATGGATTACTGGAACCATGTTCTGTGGTCTGATGAGACCAAGATAAACGTATTTGGTTCAGAAGGTGTCAAGCGTGTGTGGTGGCAACCAGGTGAGGAGTACAAAGACAAGTGTGTTTTGCCTACAGACAAGCATGGTGGTGGGAGTGTCATGGCCTGGGACTGCATGAGTGCTGCCGGCACTGGGGAGCTACAGTTCATTGAGGGAACCATGAGTTCCAAAATGTACTGTGACATACTGAAGCAGAGCATGCTCCCCTCCCCTTGGAGACTGGGCCGGAGGGCACTATTCCAACATGATAACGATACCAAACACACCTCCAAGACGACCAAGACGACCAAGCTAAAGAGGGTAAAGGTGATGGACTGGCCAAGCATGTCTCCAGACCTAAACCATATTGATCATCTGTGGGGCATCCTCAAAGGGAAGATAGAGTAGAGCAAGGACTTTAACATCCACCAGCTCCGTGATGCCGTCATAGAGGAGTGGAAGAGGACTCCAGTGGCAACCTGTGAAGCTCTGCTGAACTCCATGCCCAAGAGGGTTAAGGCAGTGCTGGAAAACAATGGTAGCCACACAAAATATTAACACTTTGGGCCCAATTTGGACATTTTACCGTAGGGGTGTACTCACTTTTGTTGCCAGCAGTTTAGGCATTGATGGCTGTGTGTTGAGTTATTACACTCACTACTTTACATTGTAGCAAAGTGTCATTTCTTCAGTGTTGTCACATGAAAAGATAGAATAAAATATTTACAAAAATGTGAGATACTGTATATAGGTCCAGTAAGAACAATAGAAAATAATAGATGTAAATGTCGGTATCAAATAAATAGAAATGATCCTACTGTACGTTTTTATGGAACTTTCAGGGGAACCTGTTAATGTCCAGAAAAGAAAACAACTGGACAGAAGCAGGATATACTGAAATAAACAAAGGTACACCTCTGAATTGATTTTACCTTGGGTATACCATAAAAATTTCTAAAGGGTTTTTACATAGTTTTTCTAAAGATGCATATAGAGGACAATCAAAGGTATGGCTAACATGTATGTATTGGTTGGTTGTGTAGAACCGGAATACAGTCTGGTATATTATACTACAAAGCTGAACGATATTTCTCTCTATTCCAACACAGAATAATGTAGAATAGACAGACACTCCCCATTGAAGTCGGTGTGTAGACAGTCAAACGAATGCATAATGTAGCGCACCGATTACGATTGATGTCCACATCAACCTCAGACCCCATTGCGGCCGCTACCTCTATGTAATTTAGCCGTATGTGTAGATTACAATACATGAAAAAAATGTCATAAACATACTGGTCAATTAGCTCATTTTAAGAATGTGGCCCACACCAGGACTCTTTTAAATAAAGATCGGCTTAAAAAAAAGAACCGTATCCTAGGTTAATATTATCGAAGGTATACAAGCACCAATATCTAAGCTGACATATATAATGTGTGGGACCAACCTCTCTTGTGTGTCTACCTCAATGGGGATTTAAAGTATGTTATAAAAATATGTAATTAGAGTGCAATTAGAATACAGAGGGGAATACCCACTCCATCCACACATTGGAAGACAATGACAACCAGAGACCCAAATTGGGTCAACGATTACCATTGACCAATGTGTGGATACAAGTCACAAGTATTAGAGTTTATAATTGTAGTATATAGCTAGTCGAATTAATATGTTATATGACATGGGAAACTTAACATTCCAATTACAATCAATATCTATACACTGAATACATTAACCTCCATTACAAACTCTCAATATCACGGCAGTTGCCTCTATAGTTTAACTATATGTGTAGACTATGTGTATGGGCTATAATAGGTGGATAGAAATGCCATAAATAAATACATCAATTGACTAGCTATTCTCCATAATAGCCTACACTAAGATACTAAAAAATAGTTAGAGGAAACCACATTGTTAGCAAACGCTATCAAACGATACTTATAAAAGCACAAAATATCAAAGCTAATATTAAATCTGTACTACGTGGGGGCAACTTCTCTTGTATAGAAACTTCAATGAAGATTTGGAATTCATAACTAAAGAAATTGTCTACTCTATGCATACATTGGAAGACAACTACAACCCGAAATCCAACTTGGATCGCCGATTACCATCGACCGATGTATGGATCTACATGCTAGGTGCTACAATTCAACGATTATGATGCCAATGAAAACTTTAGGTGGGGATTAAGGCAAAAAACGTGTTTTATATTCCCATTTCTCTAATAATTTAGTCTACGTGGGAATATTAGCATTTGAGCTCCCTAGGGAACACCCAGGATCCGTCAGTTCTATTCTACCAGTGTATGGAGCACTTTCCACACAACCTGAATGATCAAATCCTACCATCTGAATCCACCTGCCTACTACGAAGGGTAGCATCGATTGACCCTGTTTTAACATAAATGGAACGGTTAAATAGATGTGCAACTATATCATACTCTGCAGAAATTGTTTCGCATACTATTATTCATTAAAGTACGATACGATCCATTATTGGTTTAACTCTTGAGGTTTTCTGGTACATAGATGGAAAATCCAGAAAACCTCTTTCTTGCATAATATGCAGAATATATCTTCACCCCTTTTGGACACAGTGGCTTTCTCAACTCCTTGAATGTATAAACTGGTGGTATCTTTGTTGTGTACCTCATTTCAGTGTTTGACTACATTGGTTGCATGATTTTTGTGTATGTTATAGAGATGGTCATGCAGTCGGTCCCTTAGTCTACAGGTCGTACGACTTATTTATTGTATTCGGCAACTTTTCATGTGATGATATACACTATATATGTAGTATTACAGTTTATAAAGGTCTTAATTTTGTATTCCCTACCAGTAGTCATCAAACAAATTACTTCACCTCTCTTAACATGAGGGCAACAAGGGCAAGCATTACCTCCACATCCAAAAGTACCTTTAAAATGCAACCAAGATAAATGCTGTGGTTTACTGGTGTACATACTTGGAGACAGTGATTGTCCTAACGTGGGAGCCCTTCAGGAGATGGTTTTAATGCCTTCACTTAAAGCCTGTGCGTATATAGGACCATTGTATAATATGGGGAGGTACTTTCTAACGATCTTTTCAATTTTGCCAAATTCGGCACTAAAGGGAGTAAAAAATACCGGGGCTTTAGTTTTAAAATCTTTATGCCTTTTTCTCTGGCTGTTCCTCAAAAGTTTACTCCTATCCGCA
Source organism: Glandirana rugosa (assembly GCA_018402905.1). Classification (NCBI taxonomy): domain Eukaryota; kingdom Metazoa; phylum Chordata; class Amphibia; order Anura; family Ranidae; genus Glandirana; species Glandirana rugosa. The sequence goes on from BLSH010416934.1 coordinate 1,995,915, forward strand.
TTACTAGCTATATTGAAAGCCCTATTAATAATGGGTTTGGGATAACCCCTGTTGACAAATCTCTCTTTCATATTAAATGTTTCTGATTGAAAAACTTGATCATTACTAGTTATACATTTTAGTCTTAAAAACTGTCTGACTGGAATACCCCTAATTGTGTGCCTCAGGTGACCTGAATCCGCTCTCAGCAATGTATTGCCCACCGTGGGCTTTCTACATAACCTAGTCTCAATCTTGTCCCCTACACCTATCAATGTGACATCCAAAAAATCGATGGATACAAGATCCATATGTCTTGTAAACCGTAGATTTAACTCATTGTTATTTAGGTAGCCAAGCCATTCCTCCATTCCCCCCATATCCTTAGAAAAAAATAAAGAGTAGGTCGTCAATATAGCGACAGAAAAATATGATAGATGAACGATGGGGACAACCAGCTCCAAAAATGTGGGACCCCTCCCACCAACCCATGTAGAGGGAATATCCCTGAATGGTAGCCAGCCAATCATGAGAGCTGTTGAACCAAGTCTCTGAAATTCCTACAAAATTGAATTCCTCTTTGTACAGTAGTAGCTCTAGTTCTCCCATCTTGTCCGCCAGACTCCTGGCATTAGTGAACAAGCCACGAAGTTTTGTCCGGACGCCTACTGTTTCCTTGTTGGGTATTCCTTGGTTGTATATAGGACTTGTTACACTACTTACCTCGGGTTTAGGTTCTCTATTCAGCCTACCACTGCTGCCCCTAATACTACCCTCTGACCTATGTTCCACTCTGGCTATTCCTAAGTCTGGACCCTCCCCCCCCGCTGCCTAGTTTAAAAGCCCTTCTAACTTGTCAGCCATCCTCATTTCCAGCCGGTCTGCTGGGAGAGCTCATAACCGATTGAGAAATCGGCCCAGTTCTCCAGGAACCCGAAACCCTTTCTGTGTTTCTAAGAATTGAGTCCCCTACCACCACAATCTGTCTTTCCTTTCCCCTGGCTTCATTCCCACCCTCACTGGTGGAGCTACTCCCCTGGCAGCTAGGGGCACCACTCTGCTCCAGCGATGCTGGTCCCTGACTGGTTTCCGCAATATCACACAATGGGACATACTTATTGGGATGTTCCAGCCCAGGATCAGCCTTCCTGACTCTTTCCCTACTACCCTTCCTAACTGTCACCTAACTACTCTGTTTTGGTGCCTGCACCTCTTTGTCTCCACCCGTCTCTGTGCTGGCCCCTGCCAGCACCTGACGGGTAAGATCCAAACTCTCCTTTAGTATGGAGAGTCTTCTCAGTGTTGACAGCTGCTTCCCTAGATTCAGAACCTGGGCTTCCAGGGAAACAACGTGCTTACATTTTGTACAGCAGTATTCGCCCTTGATCGCATACATGCCCCAATATGTACACTGAGTCGCGTCTCCACACCCTCTGGGCATCGTACCCACTAATTTAGAGGGGACTGAGAATTATACTCTGTCCGATTAACTAACAGCTAGCTTCCTGACGCTAATACTCACAGTAAGCGTGTCCTCACATAGCACAGCACTCACAGTACACCGGTCCTCACCACACACAGCACTCACAGTACACGTGTTCTCACAGCTCCCGGCACTCACAGCACACGTGTCCTCACAGCACACAGGTACTCACAACACACAGGTACTCACACAACACTCAGGCACTCACACAACACACAATTACTCACACAACACTCAGGCACTCACACAACACACAGGTACTCACACAACACCCAGGTACTCACACAACACTCACACACTTAGGCAGAGGCGTAGCGTGGGGGGTGCAAGGGGGGCCGGCCGCACCGGGCACAACATCTGGGGGGGGCGCGCTCGCACTCGCAGCTCTGGCTGCTGGCTGTGCGAATCCGATCCGACATCCGAGCCGCCGGGTCGTCGCGACGCCGCCCACTGTGGAGGAGGGGGGAGTGCGAAGAAAGAGGACTATCTGGGGGAGGGACAACAGTGCAGCGGCCGCCCAGCGCAGAGCGCGGGACTGGAGAGAACCACACCACACCAGACCAGCCCAGCCCAGTCCCACTGCCCAGGCAGCAGCAAAAAGAAGCTGGCAGCGCCGCGGCGGCAGGTGACACACAGGCCAGAGAGGAGAGAGTCAGCCAGTGGTGAGACGCTGCAGGAGGAAAACCTAGGAGGACCTGGAGCCTGAGGAGAAAACCTAGCCTGCTGAGCTGACTGCTGTGCTGTGATCGGGTCTGGGACAGCCAGTGAAAAAAAAGGTAGGAGTCAGTCACGACGAGTGACAGGAGTCAGTATTCAGGAATGACTGTAGTACTGGGCTCAGTGGGCTGGCTGTGCAGGACACAAATGTTGGGCATAGACACAGCTCTGTATACAGAATGTTCATGGAGAGCAGGACACAAATGTTGGCCATAGCATCCTTTAACCGCTTGCCGACCACTGATCGGCAATTGACGGCGACAAGGTGGCGCTCCTGCGCAAATCGTCGTCATATGACGGCGGCTGCGAGATCGCGCCCAGTGAGCGCACGCGTGCCGCCGGAGGCGTGCCCGCACGCTCACTGTGTCCAGGGAGGGCCAGGGAGCGGGTGCGGCGGATTCGATCTCCGCCGGCCACCTGTGATGCCCCCCGGAGTGAAAGAACGGAGGTCGGTGTAAGTAACCACGGACCTCCTTTCTGTGAGGGGGGAAGGGCTGTGATCACAGCCTTCCTCTACATAGAAGCTCTGATCACTTCCCTTCCCCAGCTAGGGCAGCCCCCATACAGTTAGAACACGCCCAGGGAACACAGTTAACCCTTAGAGCGCCCCCTGCAGGTTAACCCCTTCACTGCCAATGGCATTTACACAGTAATCAGTGCATTTTTATAGCACTGATCGCTGTATAAATGCCAATGGTCCCAAAAAAGTGTCAAAATGGTCCGACATGTCCGCCTCAATATCGCAGTACCGCTAAAAATCGCAGATCGCCGCCATTACTAGTAAAAAAAATAAAAACCCCAGAAATTAATTCTCATCTGTAAACGCGACCACTTTTGCGCAAACCAATCAATAAACGCCGATTGCGAATTTTTTTTTATCACAAATATGAGGAAGAATATAAATCGGCCAAAACCGATGAAAAAAATGTTTTTTTTATATTTTTTTTTTGGATTTGTATTTTAGCAAAAAGTAAGAAATTTGTGTTTTTTTGCAAAATTGTCGCTCTTCTTTTGTTTATAGCGGCGATCAGAAATGACGCAGCGGTGATCAAATACCACCAAAAGAAAGCTCTATTTGTGGGAAAAAAAGGACACAAATTTCGTTTGGGTACAACGTCGCACGACCGCGCAATTTTCAATTAAAGCGACACAGTGCCGAATCGCAAAAAGGGCTCTGGTCCTAAAGGGGGAAATCCTTCCGGGGCTGAAGTGGTTAATTTATTTTTTTTTTTTTTTGCTGAAAGAGTTAGGCAATAGGCATGAAGGTGAATTATCATTATGTTAAGAGTAAAGAAATGGTTATACAATGAAGGGGTGCTAAAAGTGCAGCAAGGCAAGAAAGTGATTTTCTTTTTTTCTCTTTTTTTGGAATTTTAGCAGAATACTACACCTATATCATGTCATACAAAAAAGAATCTGGTGCACAAGGCAGGAAAAGGAGAAAGATAGAGACAGAGCAACAAGCTAAGTTAGCTGGAAGCCTTCACCGGTTTTTGGTGAGTACTGCTGAAATTACAGCAGGACCATCAGCAGCACCACAGGAGACTCATAATCCTGATCCTGTGTCGGTAGACATTCCTGTTCCTGCATTAGAAGCAGAGACAGTTTCATCTAAGGATGTTTATACTCAGCCAAAGCTGCCAGAAAATATTGACCAAAAAGTTTATACTGATATTGGCCTGAAACCATGGATGAAACCTTGAAAACTAAACTTGTCAGGCGAGGAACAGAGGAACTGCAGAATAAGGATGCATGGTTTCCAAGAGACAGTAATGGCAGGTCATCGAAACCGACTCATATTTGTAGGAATCTACTTTGACAGAGACGAAGATTACGTCCTTGTCCTTACAGATGGCTGTGTCCTAGTCCTAATACTCAGAGGACACCACGACGACTACCAGGACGACATTAAAGTCGTCATGAGTGGTTTTTGGCCACTTCCGAAGGTCGATTGAATCGAACAACGAGACAGAGATAGAAAGAGGAAAAGGACGGAACACGTGGTCTAAGAAAAAACATACTGTACTATATCCACATCATAAGACGATTTTAAGGTTTTTTTCTCTTTTTTTCTTTTAGTGAAAGAACGGAACGACGTGAAAATCGTGGGGAAGTAACA
>BLSH010416934.1:2001804-2016230 GCA_018402905.1 Glandirana rugosa
CACTTCTATTAAAGAATTACAATTAGAGGTACAGGATTGAGGAAGTTGGCTCCATCTAGCCCAGTCTTGGATCATCTCCAGGGTATGGTTCCATTTTGATGTTTAGTTTTTGTTCTTGATATTTTTTGGCGTTTACGATGGTTGTGAGACGACATATAATAGCATGGCCCATGCTAGGTTACTACATTTGAAGATTTGTATTCATAGACCTGCTGAAAATGTGGGGAATGTGTAATGCATGTTCGCACTCAATAAAGTGTTTGAAAATAAACTTGTATTTAGATGCATTTTACTTTAATTACATCAGTATTTTCATAACAAACAATACATGTGCTTAGGGGGTAAGGGTTTCTTTAACTAATCTAGTGGAAGAGACTCGAGTGCTAAAATCCACGGGTTAGGGGGCGCAAATTACTTGCCTTGCCCCGGGTGCTGACAACCCACGCTACGCCACTGCACTTAGGTACTCGCACAACACCCACAATACTCTGGTACTCACACAACACTCCGGTACTCACACAACACACAGGTACTCACACAACACAGAGGTACTCACACAACACTCCCACAATACTCAGATGCTCACATAACACTCCCACAATACTCAGGTACTCACACAACACATACGGTACTCACACAACACACAGGTACTCACACAACTCTCCCACAATACTCAGGTACTCAAACAACACTCCCACAATACTCAGGTACTCACACAGCACGCAGGTACTCACACAACACACAGGTATTCACACAACACTCCCACAACACTCAGGTACTCACACAACACTGAGGTACACCCACAACACTCAGGTATACACACAACACTCAGGTACTCTCACAACACTCCCACAATACTCAGGTACTCACACAACACTCAGGTACTCACACCACACTCAGATACTCACACAACACTCAGGTACACCCACACCACTCAAGTACACCCACATCACTCAGGTACACCCACAACACTCCCACAATACTCAGGTACTCACGCAACACTCAGGTACTCACACAACACACAGGTACTCACACAACACTCCCACAATACTCAGGTACTCACACAACCCTCCCACAATACTCAGGTGCTCACACAGCACATCCGGTACTCACACAACACACAGGTACTCACACAACACACAGGTACTCACACAACACTCCCACTATACTCAGGTACTCAAACAACACTCCCACAATATTCAGGTACTCACACAACACACAGGTACTCACACAACACTCCCACAACACTCAGGTACTCACACAACACTCAGGTACACCCACAACACTCAGGCACTCCCACAACACTCCCACAATACTCAGGTACTCACACAACACTCAGGTATTCACACCACACTCAGGTACACCCACAACACTCCCACAATACTCAGGAACTTACACAACACTCCCACAATACTCAGGTACTCACACCACATCAGGTACTCACACAACACCCCCACAATACTCTGGTACTCACACAACACTCAGGTACTCACAACACACTCAGGTACACACACAACACTCCCACGATACTCAGGTACTCACACAACACTCAGGTACTCACACAACACTCCCACAGTATTCAGGTACTCACACAACACTCAGGTACTCACAACACACTCAGGTACACACACAACACTCCCACGATACTCAGGTACTCACACAACACTCAGGTACTCACACAACACTCCCACAGTATTCAGGTACTCACACAACACTCAGGTACACCCACAACACTCCCACAACACTCAGGTATTCACCCAACACTCAGATACTCACCCAACACTCAGGTACTCACACAACCCTCCCACAATACTCAGGTGCTCACACAACACATCCGGTACTCACACAACACACAGGTACTCACACAACACACAGGTACTCACACAACACTCCCACAATACTCAGGTACTCAAACAACACTCCCACAATATTCAGGTACTCACACAACACACAGGTACTCACACAACACTCCCACAACACTCAGGTACTCACACAACACTCAGGTACACCCACAACACTCAGGTACTCCCACAACACTCCCACAATACTCAGGTACTCACACAACACTCAGGTATTCACACCACACTCAGGTACACCCACAACACTCCCACAATACTCAGGAACTTACACAACACTCCCACAATACTCAGGTACTCACACCACATCAGGTACTCACACAACACCCCCACAATACTCTGGTACTCACACAACACTCAGGTACTCACAACATACTCAGGTACGCACACAACACTCCCACGATACTCAGGTACTCACACAACACTCAGGTACTCACAACACACTCAGGTACACACACAACACTCCCACGATACTCAGGTACTCACACAACACTCAGGTACTCACACAACACTCCCACAGTATTCAGGTACTCACACAACACTCAGGTACACCCACAACACTCCCACAACACTCAGGTATTCACCCAACACTCAGATACTCACCCAAAACTCAGGTACTCACACAATACTCCCACAATACTCAGGTACTTACACAACACTCACATATACTGTCAGTCAGTTTTTTTTGTATGTGTCTCTGTGTCACTCTGTGTAATCCGACACTTGCAGCAACTCTCACTCTCCCTCCGGTCTGTAGATACACTCACCCATCGCCTCTCCCTGTCAGCCTACTACCTCCCGGTCCCACTGGATCTACTCCCGGCTCCTCTGACCTGCTCCTGCCGCCGCTCTCGGTCACGGGGATCTGGTCTGGTCCTCTCCCTCACACACCTGCCGCCGCTCTCAGTCCCCTGGGCTGCCGCTCTCGGTAACGGGGGGGTCTGGTCTGGTCCGCTCTGCTCCCTTACTCCCTCTCACACCTGCCACCGCTCTCTGTCCCCTGGGCTGCCACTGGGTCGGGGGGGTGGTCCGTTACAGTTCACTCCACTCACACTCCCTCACTCCCTCTCACACCACTCTGACACAGCGTCTCCCAATTCCATGCGAGAAAGCTCTGCAACAGCACCACCTAGCCAAATCTGTTGTGTGGAAGAGTCCCTTGTCCCCATCAACATGGGGATAAGGAGCTTTGGGGTGGGGGGGCAGAGCCCCCCACCTTTAAAGCACCCACCCCCCATGTTGAAGGCATGTGGCCTGGTATGGTTCAGGTGGGGGGGTGCTCGCTCGCCCCCCCTTTCCTGACCTATCATACTGCATGCTTGGATAATGGTCTGTTATGGATTTTTGGGGGGACCCCAAACCTTTTCTTTTTCTTTTGGAGTAGGGTTGCTCCTCAAAATCCATACCAGACCAAAGGGTCTAGTATGGTCTTGGGTGGACCACACGCCTTTTTTTTTTATTTTCATTTTGGCGTGGGGTTCCCCCTCAAGATCCATACCAGACTCAGAGGGCCTGATATGGATATGGCAGAGACTCCACTCCAATTTTTTGGGTGATTTTACATTGCTAAGTAAGTTAAGATGATGATGTGACTTGGATGTGACTTCCATGCAAATCAATGGGCTGAAATTGCGCCCAAGTCAGACCAAAGTAGTGCAGGAACCTTTTTCAAAGTCGGACCGACAAAAGTCAGACCAGTTAGGACAGCACTCATAGGGAACCATTGATTTTGACATGTCATTCAACTTGTGCTCTCGAAGTCGAAGCGCATTTGAACCGGCCCTAATAGTGGAGACCCAGACCGCAATAAAAATTACAGGGGTTTTAATACTTTCTCACTCTCTTCAAAACCAACTAAACAGTTGTGGCTATAAGTACACTTTAACACAGACTGATAAGATTATAAACAACGAAAAGCCAATAGCTTTAAAGACTCAGTCCAAAGGTTTAGGTCTGTTTATTTAAAAAAAATCCTTATGATTGGCCAATTATAATAAGCAAAGTTGTATCAGGGGCTTTTTATTGTCAGAGAATAGGTGCAGGTACCCGTCTTTTAAGGTTCTTTCCATTAGAAGCAAGGACGCAATAAAACCTCTGTGTATTAATATGCTTTTACTAAATAAAATGCTATACATACAAACAATTTGCAATTATAGGAATACAAAACAAGACTGACAGATATACATAAAACACATGCCTACACTACCTAAACTGCCTAACAAATGAGCATGTAGTATGTATACAATAGGAATACGCTAAAGTTACTTAGCTCAGGTTATAGTGGCTTTGCGATCTCCATAGACAACCAGGACCAAGTCAACAGATGCGTAACTAGAACCTTCAGGGCCCCAGTGCAAGAAATTATGAAGGGCCCCCCTGACCCCTGGCCAAGACCCCTCCCTCTTCAGGCTGATCCTGGGGCCCTTTACCCCTACCTCAGGTCCCTTTATTACGGTCCTGCAGAGGCACCCTTTCACAAATTCTGCAGCAGGCCCCCTTTCTGTTTGGGGCCTCCCCATGGTGGTGAACTGCCAGGGCCCGGTAACAATTGCGACCTTTGCAATCCTCACTGGTGTCAGTAGTTTTTAATTTTTATTTTCATTTTATTATTTTTTTACCATTTAATTTTATTTCTTTTACAATTTTTTACAATTTATTTTAGAAGCTCTGATGCTTTGATGAGATATCAGGGGTCTAAACAAACCTCAGCCCTCAATCTCCATTTGTGTAGCCTCAGCTGCACAGAATGAATGGACAGGAATAGCTGTGCACCGAGCCTCCCATTCATTCAGAAACTGAAGTATAGTAAAAACAGTTTGCTATGCTTCAGTTATGAATGAACCAATTGGTACCAATCACTGAGTCTGTCCTTTCAGAAAAGGAAAGAACCAGTAAATGACAAATTTACCGACCTGTTCCCATCTCTCCATCATGACACATCTTCTACAGCAGCTGGCAGGAGGGGAGGAGACAGCAACTCTGTGGGGGGGGGGGGGGGACAGGGACCCTGGGAACAGCAGAAGACAAGTAAACTGGATCGAGGGGCGGCGGGGGCAGCATATAGAGGAACCAATCTCCTCCATTAGGAGGAAAATGGAGGAGAATGGTTCCTCTAAATGCCGTCCCCGCCATACCTCCTATCCAGATGTACAAGGGAGGCACACGCGCCCCCTGGAGCATGGGGCCCGTTGCAGTTGCAACCCCTATCGTTACGCCCCTGCAAGTCAATCAATCACCAAGTGATTGCAGGAAATCAGGCGATAATGCCATCCTGAGGTAACGTTTCTTCTGGCACAGACCTTCCTTGTTTTGCTGCTATGGAGTCCTCCAGCACCAGTTCCTTTTGTCTTCTCAGCACATGGCTGTGTTTACGTCCTCTTTCCCCTCCCCCTACTTCCTGTAGCATCACTTCCTGCCCTGAGCTTCAGGAACCAGTCCAATAGGTTTGTTAGCATATCAATAGGGGAATCTTAGCTTCTAAACAATATACGGTCTTGAAATGTTATTCCATATTTATGCCATAAAATAGCTATAGATACACATCACTTCATACCCATCCCCAAGCACTGCCCCTTGTCTTTGCCCCTACCCACCTCCAAGCACCCCATCCCTTTGTAGAGACTAGATCCCCAAGCAGTAACAATAAATCACTTGAGAGAAACAATACAACTTCTATTAGCAACAATTAATACCCCAGCAGAAATAATAGATCTCCACCTAAGCAGACACAATAAATCCAACAAAAGCAAAAAATAAAAATATCCCCCAGCATCAACAATATATCTCTCAGCTTACAACAACAATAGATTCCCTGACCAGCAGCAACAGTAGATCCCCCAGCCATCAGCAACAATAGATCCTCCAGCCAGCAGCAGATTTTCCCCAGCAGTGGGCAGTACAGATCTTGGTGTCCCAAGAAGTATCAGGTTAAGTTCACAGTAGCCCATTCTCTGAAAAGTGATCCAGGTGGATTATTTTCAGAGTGTGGCTAAGTAGCTGCTAACAGGGGTTGAGGAGGTGATTCTACCACCTTCTGGATGCCTGTTTTTTTGTTGGGGGGGGCGGGGGTTTGCTGAATGACAATATGCAATGAAACTGATGCCCCTCAACCACAAGTCACGGTTGTGGCATGGCCCCATCTATGAATTACACTGACCTGTACTAAGGGCTTTCAGCAGCCAGAGCGGCAGTACAGACTGTTTAGTGATTGCATCAGAGCATGGAAAAAGTGTGGGTGGTCTGCTGGCTGAATAAACACACACACTGCCTGCCAGTACCGACATGGTCATTGCTGTGCTGCCAGGACAGTGTCCTGCCTGGCTGTCATCACTCCATGGCACTTAGCTCAGCTCACTTGGGCCTTAGTGCCATTCATCTCTCTGTATTACTGATGTGGGTGACTATGGCAGGCAGGCATATTGTGCTGCCACTACTAAATTCCCATGCCGCTCTGGCTTTAAAGGACATATTAATTAATTTCACTGATAACAGTTCTGGCGTGTAGGCCACTACTATAGGATTTCTTTCACAAAATGCAGCTTTGGGATTACTCCACGGCCTGACTGCAGTGAAATAGTCCCAAGCTATTTCACTGCAGTTGGATGTAGTTTTAAAAAAATAACCTCTGTATGACCATTGCTGATTGGGGCCTGGAGAATTTTTGGATGTGCTTTATCAAAATCAAGCAACCTCTGCCAGTACATATACAGCCAGGACTTGTCCTGATGGTGCTAATACGGAATACTGGCATGTTCTAGCTGAAAAAAAGCCCTGGGTGTATAAGACTGGTACATTTTTAATTGTATATTTTATGTGTAATTCTGTTGCGTTTATTAACAGTTCAATATTTGATACTGATTGTCTTCTAATATGTTTGTTAGCCTTTAAAGTCAGTAATGCCAACAGTTCTCAACTAATTAAAAAAAGAACATTTATTGTGTTTCATAATATTGTGTTTTGTTCATGTACTGAATAGCTATAAGCCGCATAATTAAGTAACCCTCAAAAAATGTTGGATTAAAATGTAAAACTATGGATAATTGCAGAAAGCCAGGAAAAGAATACCTGTATTATCAAACTAGTTATTTAAACTATGCTCCTGGCATTAATGAATATTAAAATAGGCTTGGTTTTAATTTTTGCACTAGATTACATAGATGACATCCAAAAAACAACACCAATTTGTCCTATACATCTGGTACTGTCAATTTTGCGAATTTCCTGTAAGTTAGGACTGCTGTCTGATTTAATTAAAACCATCTCTTGGCAAATTTCAAAAGAAAATGGGTACAATTTGGGCATAATATAGCCCCCCGCTCACCTTCTCTGTAAACCCCCACTCCTGTGTTTTTTTTTCATTTTCTAATGCCTGGTAAAGCAAAGTTTTACTCACCTAAATCCACTGTCTGGGTTTCTTACTGGTGCCATTGCTGAGAGCAAAGGACTAGCAATCTAGCAATGCAGATGTGCCTGTGCTTTTGCTGTAGTCAGCACTAAGACTGCGTTCACACCGGCGATTAGGGCCAGTGCAAATAGTAGAGGCAGGAATCAGAGATTCCTGCTGCAGCTCTCAGTGGCTAGGTGCAGCCACCGGCCCTGTTCACTATAAAGTCGGCCACAGTTATTCACGACTGTCTGCACAGCCAGAAGTTACCTGCAGTGCTTGCTTTTGGGAGCACTTTGTGTGCATCCAGTGGCGATCACCGCAGATAATCACTGGCTGCACAGATAGCCGAGAAAAGCTGTGGCTGCCAGCGCCCTGTCATTATAGTGAACTGGGCCAGTGGTTGCACCTGAGAGCACTGAGAGTTGCAGCAGAAAATGCCACCACAATTTGTGGCATTAATTGACAGTAGCCAAAAACTCCTCTTCAAGATTCTTAAAGGATCCCACCACTGAACAGCCAATAGAATGTGTCCACATCACACAGGCAGTGATGTAGACACCAAAAGAATGAATCTACCAGCCTTCTGTACACAGTGGAAAAGAAAAGACTGAAATGCCATGTGACTACATGTAATAGGAAATTTAGTTTTTTTTTTCTATGTCAATGATTAATTAATTGGCAGTGTTTGTGTGTGGTGTGTGTGGAGGTGGGGGGGGGGGGGGGTACTTAAGTGATCACCAATACTTTATAAGTGCTGGCAACTCTGTGTGCACCTGATGGTGTTAGTTTGTTTCCTATTACAAGGACAAAGCATGTTAGCCTTACCTATAACTCAAGTCAGATTTAAGAAATTGCATTTTGTTTTACCCCCAATTCCTTCTCCCTTTTAATTTGCTCTGTAGGTTTTGTACAGTTTCTACTGTGCTTTGTGGTGTGCTGCATTGCCAAAAAAATTCAGGTCAGGTTTGAGGTTAAATGTGGTGCCTTGGCAGCCCATATGCTACCTTAAAACAACAAAAAAGTTGCTCTTATAGTCTGCCTTTGTTTTGTCAGTTAAACATGAACATGTCTGCCATTTTTTTCAAACCAACCTGATTCTTCCAACTGTATTTTTTAATTAAGGTGGGATGCTTATGACACATCAGATCTAGATGCCTGCACTGAATATTGTACATACTGCACATTTACTTTAATTGAGCCATCATGGCACTTTGCTTTTAAGGTTGGGTTCTTTGCATTCCATTTTCAAGAAGAGCAGTTTTATATTATGCAAATAACTGCAGCACGTCCTGCTAATAACTCTTTTAAGCCCCTACCTTAGTTTAGCAGAGCCCCCCTCCCCTTTCCCAATCCCCCTTTATGTTGTCTAGTCTGTATGGGAAGAAAGTAGCGTTTATACCTGATACCTCCAGGAAGGGTGGACCACGGAACAGAGAAGGAAGAATGTAGAATTTTTCAGAATGGCCATTATTGACTACACACAATCATTGTAGAGGCCCCAACCTTGTTTTTATGACTGGGTAGGAGACCACCCTTCCTGCAAGTGTCAGAGCCAAAAGTAAAGTAAACTCTGATCCAACTCTGTACACATGGGAATGTAAAGAGTACAAACAGATGACAAATGGCCATTTGCAGGTGGTGCTACATCTGTTGTGGTACTGTAAACGACGGGCTGCAACAAATGATGCACATACTACAAATAAGTGGAATTACATTTTTTAGACATTCTCTAACTTATTGTGTTGCTCGGCAAGGTTCTTTCCATTAAGACTATTTTTTTCTGTTGTCTAGACATAGATGAATGTAATTCTGGACTTCACAACTGCTCCAAACTTAGTATTTGCATAAACACTGCAGGAGGATTTCAGTGCGTCTTTCCTGAATGTCCAAAACCCAACGGAAACATCAGCTATGTAAAAACGTCACCTATGTAAGTATTGCTTATTCGACCTGGGGAAGAGTTTTCTTGTAGAGTCTAGCAGCTTTAGTGTAAAGATTCTTGTAAACCTAAGCAGACACCAATGGGACACATTTCTGTCATCAATCCTCAAAACGCCCAGCAAACTGAAATTGAATAACAGAAATCATCTGAATATTTTGTGGATGGATTGCTGTAGCAAATCTCACCACCCACTAGTTCACTGGCACATGGGAAGCTGTGGATAATAGAGGGAGCGTGCACTTATATAGCAGTAGTGGCTGTATTTTCCAGGAAATGGTGTTACTGTGAAAACCATTCCATTCCGTGGCAAGTAACCAGCCTAAATAATTTGCTCTGAAATGTCTTACTTCCACAAACTATAAAACCATAAAAAACTTCCACAAAAAATAAATGTACAGAAAATAACTTTTCTCTGACCTTACTAATTTGCAACTGGCATTTTCAGAGAACTTATAGCAAAAGAAACCTTCAGATTTCTTTAATTTCTCCCCTCATTCTCTTTTTGAAATTTGTGGGGTCAAAAGTGTATTATAAACAATGTTTTAAAATAATTTTTTTTTAACCTTTTTTTCATTTAATGTTGTATCTCAGTGCTGCTGATCTCCTTCAGCTTGCTTGAAATCACTTTTTGCCAATGCATGCATGTACTCCAGCAAACGCTGCAGGGCATTTTTCAGTACACAACTGGGAGACAGTGACAGAGCGCTCTTACCCTAAAACAGAAAGTTCCTGAACAAGGACCTTTGTGGCAAGATTGCCAGATATTATTTTAATAAAAGCTGCAGATTTAAAGCGGATTTAAACCCTCACATATACCCAGTGAAGTGAACAGTCTCAGATAATACACAGATATGAAACAAATCTCCCTACATAAGTTTACATGCATATCTGCTGTCTTCAGCTTTATATAGTCTTTAGAAAGTTCAGATCGTGTTACAGATTTTCTCTTCCTGTGACTAGCATTAAAGTGAATGTAAACTCTCACATATTCTTAGTGAAGTGAACAGCCTCAGGTGATACACAGAGATGAAACAAATCTCCCTACATAAGTTTTACCTGTATATCTGCTGTCTTCAGCTTTCTATATTCTTTAGAAAGTTCAGATTGTTTTACAGATTTTCTCTACCTGTGAGTAGCATTAAAGTGGATGTAAACGCTCACATATACCCAGTGAAGTGAACAATCTCAGATGATACACAGAGATTAAACAAATCTCTCTACATAAGTTTTACATGTATATCTGCTGTCTTTAGCTTTATATACTGTTTAGAAAGTTCAGGTCATGTTAGGAGGTTTTCTCTTCCTGTTCAGCACTGAGTGTGAAGTCTGGGCATACAGTCAAGACAGTGATTGGAGAAAAGACACACACCCCCACTCCACATAGGCAGAGACTCTCAGAGCTGTTCTGTGAATAGTTTAGCTGTCTGCTAATCTATTTATAGCAACCTCCCAGACACAAATTTCAGCCTGGTTTTCTCCCCTGTGTAGGTGAACTTGTCAGAAGTTGTTATGCTTGAACGGAGCAGGAGAAAGCCACGGGACTTAGTGCTTTGAAGAGAGATAAGAAAACACTACAGCTATATGTGCCCAGCTCAAATTTCATGAATCAGGTTTACATCCACTTTAAACCTTTTTGAAAATGACTTGAAATTACATACACATGTTAAGCTTGTGTGATTTAATTACTGGGTTTACATATGATTGTAGTTAGCAAAGCTTGATAAGGTGCATGCATATATAATGGATCTATATCTTCACTAATGTAGGTATCCATATCTCCCAGCATTACTGGTACTAAAAAGCAGTGCTCCATTTATTGTAATTGCTGCTATCCATAGGGTTGGGGTGTTCTGTTTGTGTCATGTGCAATCAGTACAGATGGTTAAAATTTTATTTTACCTCCTAGACAATGTGAGCGGAACCCCTGCCCAATGGACAATCGAGTATGCCACCATGCAGCAAAGACTATCTCCTTCCACTACCTTTCTTTACCTTCAAATCTTCCCACACCTGTTACACTTTTCCGTATGGCAACAGCATCAGCACCTGGACGACCAGGCCCAGACAGCCTAAGATTTGGAATAGTTGGAGGGAACAGCAGAGGAAATTTTGTGATGCAAAGATCAGATCGACAGACAGGAGAGCTTATACTTGTTCAAAGCTTGCAAGGACCTCAAACCATAGAGGTGGATGTGGATATGTCAGAGTACTTAGACAGAATGTTCCAAGCCAAGCACGTTTCAAGGATCACCATGTTTGTTTCCCCTTACAACTTCTAAGTTATACAATGACTGGGACCTAAAAAGAAGGATACTGTGAACATTGAGATGAAGCGCAGTTTGAGATGGATAGCGACTGGACAGAAAAAGAGTTTGCAGAATGTTAAAAGAAAAAAAAAATGGATTGCAAACTTTCACAGAGTAACACCAAAAACTATTTTATATACCATGCCATCTTTGAAACCATAGGATTGCTCTTTTATAATTATGCGGTACAGCACATAATGTATGCCACAGCATTGTACAATATGTCAATGTTAACAGCTAAACTAACAATGCAATTAGATTTAGTGCCTCAGTGACGTCACTTGTCCACAATGAATAGACGGGCTGCATTGTCATAATATGATGTAGCATACAGTACTGCAGCCTTTGCTCTAAGCAGGTGACAGGTGTAGTGGTGTTTCAAAACCAAGACATACAAAGAACTCTATATTCAGAGGGATAACCTTGTTGTGTAATTTTGTGAAATAAATACATATCCCTCCTTTCCCGTTTTTGCATCCACCTTTTTCTTTGATTCCCTCTCTGGTCAGTAGGGGCAGTCCAGGTAAGAGATGTGACTGGAGAAATATTCAGTACTGTACATACATGAAATATTAAGAATATTGCAAGAAGTTTCAAACTATGTTATGAGTTTCACAAGACAAATGCAAAGGTGTAAAAAAAGAAACAGAAACAGGGATTGAATGAGAATCTGAAACAAAACATCTGTTGATTAGTCATAGAGAAATACAGGTTCTCCACTCGATGCAAACTTGGACACATTTTTCAAAGCATCAAAATTATACAGTAAAAACCATTGCTGCTATTTGGAGTATACGTCACTCTTCATCTACTTCTCTGAAGAAGCATGGTGTACAACAGTGTTTTTTATTGTTTACTGCTGAAGCTTTGAATAAATTGACCTGGTCTGTGGGTTCATGTGGGTCCTGTCTTCGTCTGCGATATAAAGAAAGTTACTGACTTTTGGGTCTGTGCACAATGGAAAAGAGTACTTTAGAACATTGGAGAAATGTCTTTCATCATCACAATCACTGGCTTCAATTTGAGAGTCATTGGTTTTCATTTATATGATTTTTCTTTGGTGGAAATCCAGTTAAACATACTAGTTCTGGAGCAGTGACGCTACTGTACATCTCTTCACCGAGTCACTGCCCTTAGATTAGTATATCAGTTGTTGGAAAATGACTGTTTCCTCAAGAGCTTGGTCTCCCTTTAGGGAATGCATCCCTTTAAAGGAATTTAAAATAGATTCTAGTTAAAGAGTGAAGTGGTGTAGAGTTTAATAAGGACATTTTTTCACCCTCAGGCCTTGGGGTCCTATAAAAGCGCCCTCCCACTGGAGGATGGTTAGGGAGTAGTTTTATATGGTCAGATAGTCAGTCAGACTTTTTTTAATTCTTTTTTTCCCCAGTAACTGGGGTATTACTTTGCAACAACCAAACCGAATAATTAATTTTAAGTAACTTAGATTAAGCTTTTATTAGCAACTCAACCTGATAACAGAGCTGACACGTATGTTATAAAAAATAGGCATGCAATCTTGCATATGCCATTAAAATACACTATATTGTCAAAAATATTGTGACGTCTTAGTCCATAGGGTCTAATATTGAGTTGACCCACCCTTTGCAGCTATAAGAGCTTAAAACTACCTTGACACGTTAAGCAATATTGCATGTAACTATTTTCATGGGGTTCATTAGGGTTAGGGTTATATAACAATAAACCAATGAGGCACAATTCAACTTTACAGGTCCTGGTATCACCTGCATACTCATTAAATAAAGAGTCAGTCATATGATAATGCTGAACTATGGTCCACCCAGCAGGTTGAAAGAGGTATCACAACCTTTTGTGTCTGGTTTGAAAAGAAGGGCAATGCATCAAGCAAACAAAAACGTTACTGCTGATTCTGTTCTGGGTTACTGCATGTTGTCTTATTAAATAAATGGAAGCCCTTAAATACTAACAACTTCAGCATATTAAGATGATTATTGGACAGAGTGGATGGTACAATGGTTATGAGAGGCAACCTCTCTACAGTAAACATTTAGCCTTCTGGATTGCACCCTTTATTGTTTACTCCTGCAGGTATCACTATAAAGTTAATTACAAAAATGCCATAAAAGTTTACAGAGGTTAACTAGGTGCAGCCTTCAGTAGACATAACGAGAAGAGTTGCCAAAGAGTTGTGCAAGCACAAGCTTGCACCAATCTTCAAAATATAAAACAAATAAAGCGGATGGACCTCAGATTGAACTGGATGTACCAGTATCTTTATTCAACCTTACCAACTATGTAACAATTCTACTTTTAATTAATAAAAGGGACCCAATAACCTTTGTTAATTAGGAGTAATCAGTTCTCTGTTGTGCTGTGTCTGTGATAATCATTACAGAAACATGAAAGCTGAGACTGCATGCTTCAATCTGTCTACCGTCTGCCCTTCCCTCCCTCTTCTTAGCTTAGAACAGGAGGAGGAAGGTTGATACCCAGCAGGCTCTGCTCATGTTGTGTGATCACTGCACAAGCAAAGAGAGGGATGTGAGCTGTCTACTCATACCTCACATCCACTCCAACAAATCACCCCTGGCGGGAATCTGTGGCAGCTTTCTATATGGAAAACTGCCAGATTCCCTCAATTAATGAGGGACAGACCTGACACAGGTCTATCTCCTTAGTTAATGTGGTGCACGCCACTCCTGACAGTGTGTTGTGCAATTATAATGGTGCAGGAAGCGTAGTTAATGTTCCTGAAGATTATTTACAGTCAACAGCCCACTGTTTAATATCTGTTTGATATGCCTACTCTAGACAGTTGATCTATTGAGGCAGTAAATAAAATTAGTAGTGTTGAGCGAACCCGGACTGTAACGTTCGGGTCCGTACCGAACTTTCGGGTGTCCGTGGCACGGACCCGGACATTTCAAAAATAGTTCGGGTTCGGTCCGGGGTTC
>BLSH010416935.1:28030-59214 GCA_018402905.1 Glandirana rugosa
GTCGTCGAGGACACCGTCCAATTTGAAGGAGTCGACCGCTTCCTTCATGTTGGAGACAACCCGGACATTGACTCCATTGTGAAAAAGGCCCAACAGAGGTTGTACTTCCTTCGCCAGCTGAGGAAGTTTAACCTGCCACAGGAGCTGCTGAAACAGTTCTACTCCACCATCATCGAATCCATCCTTTGTACTTCAGTAACTGTCTGGTTCAGCTCAGCTTCTAAATCTGACCTCAGAAGACTACAGAGGGTAGTCCGGACTGCTGAGCGAATCATCGGTTCAACCCTCCCGTCTATTCAAGAACTGTATCTATCCAGAGTGAGCAAAAGGGCCGGCAAAATCACTCTGGACCCCTCACATCCAGCACACTCCCTCTTTGAACTGTTGCCATCTGGTCGACGCTACAGAGCACTGAGCACCAGAACGACCAGACACAGGAAAAGTTTCTTCCCTCAGGCAATCCATCTAATGAACAATTGAAAAAAGAAAAAAAAACTGTGGAACACACTACACTATTTATATTTATATATACTACACTTATTTACCTAACACACATACTTAGCGTACACTTAAATTTTTTGCACATAATATATCTGCACATACATAATGCTCATTGTAATATACCTGCCATACATTGTCAGTTTGTATATTTTTCGTTCCTTACCTACCTATTTGTATTTTTTTTAAATTTTTAATTTTTTTAAATTTTTTATTCCATTTTGTGTTTTTGTTCTGTCGCTGTCATTTTGTTGCACTGTGGAGCTTCTGTCACGAAAACAAATTCCTCGTATGTGTGAACATACCTGGCAATAAAAGGTCATTCATTCATTCATTCATTCTCCCCTGTGTGTGCTTCCACCATCCAGCTGCATCCCAGCCTATGTCATGTGCGTGATGATGCACCGCTGATGTGTTTCGTTAGCCAATAAACGCTAACTTCTTCAGAGCCAATTCAGAGCAATTAAACAGAAGCCAATCCCAGTGATCACGTATATAGGTTATACAGGTGATGGAAGCAATACAACATTGTTCCCCCTGCCATTACTGCAACCCTCACCCGAATGGGAAAAGACTGTATAATATACAAGTACTTAGAGTACCCCACTGTACCATACCCTCAAATGTGACTTCTTCACTGCACTACAACTGCACTTTAGGACCCAAGTCTTTATGCTAAACAAAAGGTCCATGTGCCTGAACTTATATGCCAACTTACACCCAGCCATCAGACATACACCTAATGGAAGAATCTGAGGATTAAAACTAACCAAGTCAGTTTAAAGACCAGCGGATGGTTAATACTGAACTCAGTTGAATGGTGTGTCTGGATGTATGTGTGAGGTGTATGAGCAGCTGCGTTCCCCCCCTTGCTGATAGACAACGTAGCCTTTTTTAATGTGAATTGGTGGAGGTAAATCTATTATTTTATTTTTGTGATATTGTGCTGACAGAATTAAAAAAGTATATCCTTTATAATAACCGTAGTCTGGGTGATAGGTTTAAAGGACTATCTTTTGTTTGAATCAGGCGGTAATTATACGTAAGCCTGATATTTATTATTAATCAAGTGGTCGATCCAGGTTGTGATCCTATTTTTATGCTTTGAAAACATTTGTACGAACATGCGAACGCTACTAAAGTCTATGGGACACGAACATTAAAAATCAAAAGTGCCCATTTTAACCTAAAGGCTTATATGCGAGTTATTGCCATAAAAAGTGTATGGGGACCTGGGTAAAGCCCTAGGGGACATGAATCAATACAAAAAAATGTTTTTAAAACAATCGTTTTTTTTTCAAGAGCAGTGATTTTAATAATATTCCTTTAACCACTTGCCTACTGGGAACTTAAACCCCCCCTCTTGCCCAGACCAAGTTTCAGCTTTCAGCAATGTCACACTTTGAATGACAATTGCACGATCACTGTACCCAAATGAAATTTTTATCATTTTTTTTTCTACAAATAGAGCTTTCTTTTGGTGGTATTTAATCACTGCTGGGTTTTTTATTTTTTGCTAAAAAACAAAACAAAAAAAGACAGAAAATTTTTAAAATAAAATAAAATAGTTTGCTATAAATTTTTGAAAACAGGTAATTTTTCTCCTTCATTGATTTGCGCTGATGAGGCTGCACAGATTAGCACTGATGGGCACTAATAGGCTGCACTGATGGCCACTGATAGGTAGCACTGATGGACACTGATGTGGCGGCACTGATGGGCACTTATGGTTGGCACTAAAGGGCACTGATAAGTGTCACTGATAGGTGGCACTGATAGGTGACACTGATGGGCACTGATGAGTGGCACTGGTAGGCACTGGTAGGTGACATGGATAGGCAGCACTGAGCGGTGGTACTGATGATGAGGCACTGGCGGGCATTGATTGGCAGCACTGGTGGGCAATGATAGGTGGCACTGCTGGGCAAAGGTAGGTGGCACTGCTGGGCACTGGTTGGTGGCACTGGTAGGTGGCATTGGTGAGTAATGATAGGCGGCACTGGCAGGTGGCATTGGTGGGCACAGACAAGGCATCCGCAACTTTCTGTGTGAGGTACCGATGTCCCTCTGACAGAAGCCGGTGATCGGCTTTTTTTTCCCTTACGCTGTCAGCATGAGAAAAAAAAAAAGATCACTGATTTTTTGATTACATCACGTGATCAGCTGTCATTGGCTGACAGCTGATCACATGGTAAGGGGCCAGGACCGGCCCCTTACTCCGATCTGGGATCAGCCGAGTCTCAGACCATCAGGGACTAAAATTCAAATTGTTCTATGTGCATGTTCTTTTTCTTTTACTGCTTCTGCTGGTGGGATATAACCCCTCGCCAACAGATCAGACAGGTGGCAGAGAAACCCAATGTGATGTGTTGTGTTTGGTTTACTGTTGCTCGGCTGGGAGGCTTATAACCCCCTTCCAGCTGACCTGGGTGCTGTTTAGTTAGTTGTAGTTTAGTCGTTTTTGTTTCTTCTCTTAGGATACTTGGAATGGGACGGCTGTCCATTCCCTTCTGGCGAGAGGCAAAATTTATTTTTTACTACAGTGTGAGCAGAATAATTTTCTCCCGGGAGAAGTGCTCTGGCTCGGTGACTGTGTATTGCATGTGCTGCTAGCTACAGGGATCGGTTGTTAGGATGTAAATAATGTGCAGAGAATATATTTATTTTTGTACTTATTTATTCATATTATCCCCTCCAAGTTTGTTCCCTTTTCCCCCTTCCCTTTGACTTTGGGATGCCCTTGCTCTTGGCCCCAAGAGTTATTTTCTAAATTCATCAGCTGGGGAACAGCTGAGGTTGGGGGGGGGGGCTGAGTATAGCGCCCCCATAGTGAATAGGTGCTTAGGTGATAGATTTTTGCTAGGAGAGGAAAATTTAGTCAGGTCTGACTGTTGTGCAGGCCTGAATGTTTTGATTTGGGCAGGGGAGTGGCCCATGAAGAGCTGGAGACTGCAGGAAGGGACACTTCTTGGTTACCCCTTCCCTTTGGGTCCAGAAGGTTCTGGAAAAGGGAATAAAAGAGGAGGTGGGACTTTCTGAGGTATGTTAAGGAGCCATTACCAATCCCCAACCTGACTTGGCAGGGGGCAGGCCTCCTTAAATACTGTGGCCTGCCCAGCTGGGGGAGGAGAGTGTCGGTGGAAGAGTGGAATTGTAGCAGAGGTGGCGGAGGCCTCGTCTGGGAGCCCCCAGTCTGGGGGTGTGACCTTGAAGCCTGGGAGCTCGGGTGCAGCCAGGAGAGAGAGAGATACTGGAGCAGCACAAGGGAGCAGGAGAGCAACAGAGAGGCTACAGGAAAAACAGTTTAAAGGATCCACTGCTGTGTCACGATCTTGGTGGTGGAGTCTGACGTGTGCAGGGAACAACCACTCTTGCGCACCCGATTCAGGGACCCCTGGTAGAGCTATACTGATTCCGGTAGGATATCTGGTGGAGGAATATCGTTCAGGATTGCCCTGTGTATCAGTCTGCACACGCTGTGTTTGTCAAGCATGAGAATGCAAGGCAAAACGCTCTGGTGAGTGCAAGTCTATGTGGGTGGGGGTGCACCTGTCTCTGTCAATATGGTGTGGTAAAAAAGAAGGCTAAAGATCGTTATACATACATTGGTGGAAGGACTATATGGACTCTTATACATATATATTACTTTAATCTGATTTATCTTAATCCAATAAGATGGTGTACTAGCGATAACACCTTAAGCACTACTTGTGCTATGCACTGTGTTTATTATTCTAAGCTGAATAACGTGTCTAAGTTTGATGCATACCCGATGCCACGGGTTGACGAACTTGTGGACAGGTTAGGAGGTGCCTGGTACATAACAACCCTAGATCTAACTAAGGGCTACTGGCAGATCACCTTAAAGGAGTCAGCAAAGGAAAAAATAGCATTTTCTACCCCCTGAGGGGTCCTTCCAGTACAAGAGAATGCCATTTGGTCCACATGGGGCCCCTGCATCCTTCCAGAGAATGATGAATAAAACCTTGAGGCTGCATCACCCCTATGCAGCCACCTATTTGGATGATGTGGTCATTCACAGTCCAGATTGGGAATCGCATCTGCCCCAAGTACAAGCAGTCGTAGATTCTCTTAGGGTAGCAGGTTTAACAGCCGACCCAAAAAAGTCTGCCATAGGCCTGGAGGAGGCCAACTACCTTGGGTATGTTATTGGTCGGGGGCCGATCAAGCCCCAGACGATAAGATCGAGGCAATTCAAAATTGCCCCAACCAATGAATAAAAAACAGGTTTGTGCATTCCTCTGGATTACAGGGTATTACAGGCTGTTCATACCCGAATTTGCCACCATTGCCGTCCCTCTGACAGATCTGATGAAGAGGAGAGGGTCGGGCATGGTTAAGTGGAATCCCGAAGCCGAGAAGGCATTCCAGAAGCAGACCCTTTGTGTACAACCAGTGCTCGTGACCCCGGACTTCACAAAGGAGTTTGTTGTACAGACACCTCTGAGGTGGGACTAGGTGCTGTTCTGTCCCAGATCAGAGATGGTGAGGAGCACCCGGTTGTCTATTTAAGCAGGAAGCTTAACAGGCATGAGAGGAACTATGCCATTATGAAGAAGGAGTGCCCGGCTATCAAGTGGGCCTTAGAGGCGCTGAACTACTACCTTAGGAAGGTTGTTTAGGCTAGTCACTGACCATGCCCCCCTGAAGTGGATGTGTGACAACAGGGAGAAAAATAGTCAGGTGACTAGGTGCTTCCTGGCCCTACAGCCATTTAAGTTCACAGTGGAACACCAGGCGGGAAGACTCCAAAACAATGCGGATGCCCTCTCCCGGGTCCACTGTATGGTTGGGACAGTTGATCAGCCACAGGGGCTTGAGCAGAGGGGGAGGATATGTGATGGAATGCGAGGCGAAGTGGTAGACAGACGCTACCTGTCGCCTCGTATGCGTACATGGACTGGATTAAATGGAGTCCGGTCCGGATTTTACCAGCCACTGTGGCAGGGCTGGTTCCGGTCTGGAGTTTGTGGTCCACTGGAGTCCACCAGCAGGTGGCTTAAATTACCATGAAGAGAACATACTCTAACTCTCACCTGGAACTCAGAGAGGGAGCTCTGTGTCTGTTTGGACTTTAAAAAACAAGGTTTGCATTTTGGCTTATGTTTTGTGAGGAAACTATACTGTTTAGCTTAGCGCCAAATGGCAAGGACTTATCTTCTGTTTTATTTGTTTTTAATCGAATACCTTTTACCAATAAACCTGGCAAGCCGCCAGATTTTAAAAAAAGTTGCCCGCACGCTGACTATTTTCCGCAGGAAAGTTGATCCCCACAAGCTAATTTCCCACAATATATATATATATATATATATATATATACTACACTGTATATATTGGGGCATTATGAAAGGCGAGGTGATCGATGGACATTATGTTTCACCTCACATGTGTTCATTTTCAGTGAACTAAGGCAAAATCCGGTCCAGATGTTACCAGTCACCTTAGCAGGGTTGGTTCCAGACCAGATTTTGTGGTACACTTGTGTCCACCAACAGGTGGTATAAATAAGCAGGAGTAGAGCAAAGATTTGCACTGGCCTGTGACTCGGGAGGCATCAAGCCTGAGAGAGCTGATGAACTGAAACTTGATTTATGACTGAAACAAAAAGGTTTGCATTGTCTTTGTTTTGTGGGTAAATGGGAGAAGCCCTTCACCGCTCAGTTAGGAAAACTGGAAATGTTTAGTAAGAGCCTGGATGGCAAGAATTTATTTTCAGTTTTATTTCTTTAATTTTCATGCAACCATTTTAAATAAAACTGGCTACAAGTCAGCTTTTAAGAAAACCTACCGCTTGGACTACCATTTTCCCAGGGAAGGTGATCCCCATTGAGCAAGCCCCCACACAATATATATTCTTGCATTGCCTGCACTGACTGTATATAGTCTACACTGAATGCAGATATATATACACACACACACATACACACATACATACATACACACAGTATCTCACAAAAGTACACCCCCCACATTTTTGTAAATATTTTATTATATCTTTTCATGTGTCAACACTGAAGAAATAAAACTTTGCTACAATGTAAAGTAGTGAGTGTACAGCTTGTATAACAGTGTAAATTTGCTGTCCCCTCAAAATAACTCAAGGTACAGCCATTAATGTCTAAACTGCAGGCAACAAAAGTTAGTACACCCCTAAGTGAAAATATACAAAATTGGGCCCAATTAGCCATTTTCCCTCCCGGTGTAATGTTACTCATTAGTGTTACAAGGTCAGGTGTGAATAGGGAGCAGGTGTGTTAAATTTGGTGTTATCACTCTCAATCTCTCATACTGGTCCCTGGAAGTTCATCATGTCACCTCATGGCTCTCTGAGGATCTGAAAAAAATAATTTTTGCTCTACATAAAGATGGCCTAGGCTATAAGAAGATTTCCAAGACCATGACGCGGTTTAACAGGACAGGTTCCACTCAGAACAGGTCTCACCATGGACGACCAAAGAAGTTGAGTGCACGTGCTCAGCATCATATCCAGAGGCTGTCTTTGGGAAATAGACATATGAGGTCAGCCTGTCAGTGCTACACCGCACACTGCATCAAATTGGTCTGCATGGCTGTCAGAGAAGAAGGAAGCCTCTTCTAAAGATGATGCACAAGAAAGCCCACAGTTTGCTGAAGACAAGCAGACTAAGGACATGGATTACTGGAACCATGTCCTGTGGTCTGATGAGACCAAAATAAATGTATTTGGTTCAGATGGTGTCAAGCGTGTGTGGCAGCAACCAGGTGAGGAATACAAAGACAAGTGTCTCTTGCCTACAGTCAAGCATGGTGGTGGGAGTGTCATGGTCTGGGGCTGCACGAGTGCTGCCGGCACTGGGGAGCTAAAGTTCATTGAGGGAATCATAATGCCAACATATACTGTGACATACTGAAGCAAAGCATGATCTCCTCCTTGCGGAGACTGGGCCACAGGGCAGTATTCCAACATGATAAGGACCACACACACCTCCAAGACGACCACTGCCTTGCTAAAGAAGCTGAGGGTAAAGGTGATGGACTGGCCAAGCATGTCTCCAGACCTAAACCCTATTGAGCATCTGTGGGGCATCCTCAAATGGAAGGGGGGAGGAGCGCAAGGTCTCTAACATCCACCAGCTCCTTGATGATGTCATGGAGTAGTGGAAGAGGACTCCAGTGGCAACCTGTGAAGCTTTGGTGAACTCCACGACCAAGAGGGTTAAAGTAGGAAAATAATGGTGGCCAAACAAAATATTTTCATTTTTGGCCCAATTTGCACATTTTCACTTAGGGGTGTACTCACTTTTGTTGCCAGAGGTTTAGAGGTTTGCCAGAGGTTTAGCCTGATTGTTATTGATCTTGGCCTGGACTTTGTTCTTACTCCTGTATTTGAATTGGTACCTCTGCTGCCTGCCTGCTATTGACACTGGCCTGGACTTTGACCTTGTTCCTGCTTCTGAATTGGTACTTCTGCTGCTCAGCTGTTGCTGACCCTGATTGTCCTTGCCACAACTCTTGCCCTTGCACCAGCACCAGCTTTCTGTGCAGACCAGATCTGAGAGTATCCAGAAGCACAGCACCTTCCAGACTGTCTTCTGATCTTCTGCTGTGTCTGGAACCATTGCAGGCATTTGTCTCACTACTCCACAACCTGTCTCCCACTTTAGGGAAGCCCTGTCGTCAACTCGGCCTCTATGAGGTACATGACAGTAGCTATAGTCTATTAAGGTGTTTGCCATTAACTGGTTAAATTATTTAGTAACACAAGATTAATCACTCATATAGCTCTAGGGTTAATAATTACTTTATAAAAGATGTAGGCCTAATATATATTTAAGTTATTTAAATTCTAATATTAAATCCTATTCCATGTTTCTACATTCATAATGCTTGTTTTACATGGTGTAAACATTTGTCTCCTTCCAGACAATATTGACATATATTTTATACAGCTTCTCTATGGAAATATGACTGTAACACTTTGTCCCTCAAGCAGTTTCTTAATCTCCTGGATTAGAGCATGACTGTTTTGCCACTGCTGTACAGAAACAATCAACGTGAAAGGATGCCTTCACATTAGTTAGAGGCTTAGTTAAATGTCATAGAAACTGGACTATTCGACAAATATACAAACATAAGAGACCTAGGATATATTAGGACACAGTTATCAAACATCAGTTCAACAAGGAAACACCGCTCTACTGCACAGCTGCTGATAGATTAGAGAGGCTGAAAATCTCCTTTGTCCATGTGCGCTGACTCACAAGAGCCCTACAACTCTTGTAGACAGTTGCAATGAATTCCAAAGGTTATATAGTCGGCACACTGGAAAATCTTCCAAATTCTTTATTAGATAGAGACCATGCACATAAAGACAAACTGACGCGTTTCGGCAGTTGCGCCTTGTTCACAGCTTACATAGACACTAAAAACACACATTTAAATATAATGTGATCTGCTTCAAAACAATTGGTTACTGATGACCATTAATCACAAATTGGGAGACACCGCTGCAGGTGTGTATCCTGCTGTGGGGCAAGACAAAGAGAAAAAGAAAATATATTTTTTAAAAAAGGTTTTATTTACCACTACCAAATTTAAAACTATTTTCTGCTTTCATGTTCTAGTAAGAGAAAAAAAGGAAGGCTCCCAGAGTTATATCTTGGCTACATTTATTGCCCATAGTATTCTATATTTATGTTTACACATGCTTAAATCCCTAATTATTTCCTCATAAGTACTATTCATTCTTTTATTGCCAAAATGTTACTTATTTGATCGTAAATATAATCTCACAAGGAATTCTGTTAATAGTTTATCTTTTTAAAATCCTACGCTGTTCCTGTTAACCACTTCAATACAGGACACTTATACCCCCTTCCTTCCCAGACCAATTTTCAGCTTTCAGCACTCTCACACTTTTAATGTCAATTACTCAGCCACTGTACCCAAATAAAATTTATATAATTTTTTTCACACAAATAGAGCTTTCTTTTGGTGGTATTTATTCGCCCCTGGGTTTTTAACCCTATACTGCTAAATATCTTTGGTAAAAATAACCCAAATAAGTGTATATTATTTGGTTTGTGTGAAAGTTATAGAGTCTACAAACTATGGTGCGAATCATTGAAAGTTGATCACACCTGCTGCACCGACGGCCTAACTAATTTCTTGAGGCCCTGAAATGTCAGGAAAGAACAAATACCCCCAAATGACCCCTTTTTGAAAAGTAGACATTCCGAGGTATTTAGTAAGAGGCATGGCGAGTTTTTTGAAGTTATATTTTTTTCCCACAGTTCTTGGGAAAATTAAGAAATGTTTTTTTTGTTTTTTTGCACAAAATTGTCATAACAACAAGTTATTTCTCACACACAGCATATGCATACTTCCAATTACACCCAAAATACATTCTGCTACTCCTCCCGAGTATAGCGATACCACATGTGTGAGACTTTTTCACAGCCTGGCCACACAGAGAAGTCCAACATGTAGGGAGCACCGTCAGGCATTCTAGGAGCATAAATTAGACATCTAATTTCCTAATGACCTATTACACTTTTGAAGGCCCTGGAGCACCAGGACAGTGGAACCCACAAAATGACCCCATTTTGGAAAGCAAAAACCCCCATTTATATTCTGTGATGCATTATGAGTCTTTTGAATGGTTCATTTTTTTCCACAAGTCTTCGAAAAACATGTAAAGAAAATGAAAACGCTTTTATTTTTACACAAAGTGGTCAATTTCTAACACATAGCATGTACATAGTAAAAATTACCCCCACCCCCAAATATATTCTGCTACTCATCCTGAGTATGCCAATACCACATGTGTAAGACTTTTACACAGCCTGGCCACATAGAGAGGTCCAACATGCAGGGAGCACCGTCAAGCATTCTAAGAGCATAAATTAGAGATATAATTTCCTAACGGCCTATTAAAATTTTGAAGGCCCTAGAGCACCAGAAAAGTGGAATTACCCACAAAATGACCCCATTTTGAAACGCAAACACCCCAAGTATATTCTGTGAGGCATTGTGGGTCTTTTGTATGGTTAATTTTTTTCCACAAGTCTTCGGAAAACGTGGAAAGAAATGAAAGTGTATTTTTTTTTACACAAAGTTGTCAATTTATATGATATTTCTAACACATATCATTTACATAGCAAAAATTACCCCCAATATACCGAGTATGGCGATACCACATGTGTGAGACTTTTACACAGCCTGGCCACATAGAGAGGTCCAACATTAACCACTTCAGCCCCGGAAGGATTTCCAGCTTTAGGACCGGAGCCCTTTTTGCGATTCGGCGCTTCGTTGCTTTAACTGACAATTGCGCGGTCGTGCGACGTTGTACCCAAACGAAATTTGCGTCCTTTTTTTCCCACAAACAGAGCTTTCTTTTGGTGGTATTTGATCCCCTCTGCGTCATTTCTGATCACCGCTATAAACAAAAGAAGAGCGACAATTTTGCAAAAAAACCCAAATTTCTTACTTTTTGCTAAAATACAAATCCAAAAAAAAATTATAAAAAAACATTTTTTTTCACAGTTTTTGGCCGATTTATATTCTTCCTCATATTTGCGATAAAAAAATCGCAATCTGCATTTATTGATTGGTTTGCGCAAAAGTGGTCGCGTTTACGGATGATGAGAATTCATTTTTGGGGTTTTTATTTTTTTTTATTTTTTACTAATAATGGCGGCGATCTGCGATTTTTAGCGGTACTGCGATATTTCAGCGGACATGTCGGAACATTTTGACACTTTTTTGGACCATTGGCATTTATACAGCGATCAGTGCTATAAAAATGCACTGATTACTGTGTAAATGCCATTGGCAGTGAAGGGGTTAACCTGCAGGGGGCGCTCTAAGGGTTAACTATGTTCCCTGGGCATGTTCTAACTGTATGGGGGCTTGCCTATCTGGGGAAGGGAAGTGGTCACAGCCTTCACGTACAGGAAGGCTGTGATCACAGCCCTTCCCCCTCACACAGAGCGGAGGTCCGTGTTTATTTACACGGACCTCCGCTCCTTCACTCCGGGGGGGCATCGCGGGTGGCCGGCGGCAATCGAAGCCGCCGCACCCGCTCCCTGGCCGTCCCCGGACACAGTGAGCGCGCGGGCGCGCCTCCGGCGGCGCGCGTGCGCTCACTGTGCGCGATCAGGCGGCCGCCGTCGTATGCCGGCGTTTTGCCTTACAGAGCCACTTTGCCGCCGTCAAATGCCGATTGGCGGTCAGCAAGTGGTTAAAATAGTACCTTCAGGCTTTCTAGGGGCATAAATTGCACATCTAATTTCATTCCTACCTATCCCACTTTTGAAGGTTCAGGAGCACCAGGACAATGGAATTGCCCTCAAAATGACCCCATTTTGAAAAGCAAACACCCCAAGGCATATTCTATTAGGCATGGGCTGCAGACAGGTGCTCGGGGACTCTGATGGGCTGGTGACAGGTACTCGGGTACTCAGATGGGCTGGTGACAGGTACACAGGTACTCAGATGGGTTGGGGACAGTTACTCGGGTATTAAGATGGGTTGGTGACAGGAACTTGGGTATTCAGATGGGCTGGTGACAGGTACTCAGATGGGCTGGTGACAGGTACTCGGGTACTCAGATGGGCTGGTGACAGGTATTCAGGTACTCAGATGTGCTGGTGACAGGTACTCAGATACTTTGATGGGCTGGTGACAGGTACTCGGGTACTCTGATGGGCTGGTGACAGGTACTCAGATGGGCTGTTGACAGGTACTCAGGTACTCAAATGGGCTGGCGACAGGTACTCGGGTACTCAGATGGGCTGGTGACAGGTACTCAGATACTCTGATGGGCTGGTGACAGGTACTCGGGTACTCAGATGGGCTGGTGACAGGTAATTGGGTATGCTGATGGGCTGATGACAGGTACTCGGGTACTCTGATGGGCTGGTGACAGGTACTCGGCTACTTTGATTGGCTGGTGACAGGTACTGGGGTACTTTGATGGGCTGGTGACAGGTACTGGGATGCGCTGGTGACAGGTACTCGGTTACTCTGATGGGCTGGTGACAGGTACTCGATTACTCAGATGGGCTGGTGACAGGTACTCGGGTACTCAGATGGGCTGGTGACAGGTACTCGGGTACTCAGATGGGCTGGTGACAGGTACTCAGATGGGCTGGTGACAGGTACTTGGGTACTCAGATGGGCTGGTGACAGGTATTCAGGTACTCTAATGGGCTGTGACAGGTACTCTGATGGGCTGTGACAGGTACTCGGGTACTCTGATGGGCTGGTGACAGTCACTCTGGTACTCAGATGGGCTGGTGACAGGTACTCAGGTACTCAGATGGGCTGGTGACAGGTACTTGGGTACTCAGATGGGCTGGTGACAGGTACTCGGGTACTCTAATGGGCTGTGACAGGTACTCTGATGGGCTGTGACAGGTACTCGGGTACTCTGATGGGCTGGTGACAGGTACTCGGGTACTCAGATGGGCTGGTGACAGGTACTCGGGTACTCAGATGGGCTGGTGACAGGTACTCAGATGGGCTGGTGACAGGTAGAGTTGAGCGGACACCTGGAGCTTCGGGTTCGGCCGAACTTCGCGGATACGTTCGGGTTCGGTACCGAACGTAACCCGAACTTGACCCCGGACCCTGAACCCCATTGAAGTCAGGGTACGTGCAGCCCGTGCTATCTTAGTCACGTGGGTCGTGTGCTCGCCAATACGTAGGACCGCCCGAATAGCTGCAGGGCAGCCAATCAACAAGCGTTTCACTGGTTTTCCCTAGGAGCCATCACAGCCATGCCTACTAATGGCATGGCTGTGATTGGGCAGTGCATCATGTGACCCAGCCTCTATATGAGGCTGGAGTCACACGACCCACGTGACTAAGATAGCACGGGCTGCACGTACCCTGAGCCGGCGTTTCTTGTTTATCTGAGCGTTTCCTACACTGTGTACATGTGAGTAGCCAGTTGGCTTATGTTAATTTTTGATCACCATACAATACTTCACCATTTGGTGTTTTGTTTTCCCATATATGGTTGCCATGAGCCCAACGGGACATCCAAGGATGTAGTGACACCCTAACTCTCTTACATGCTGTGGCTTCTGGGCCGCTACGTTCCTTGTGTCTAAAACCAAGTATATTTACATCTCTGGTAAGAGTCGATATTTTCAGAGTGTGGGGTGACACAGAACGTTATCTCATTCTATACACTTGGTGGAAGTATCTATTTTTCAATCCGAATTTCTGGACTTCTGATATATATATATATATTTTTGCACTATTTGTGGTGGAAGCATCTTTTGTTTATATATTTTTTATTTGGACTTTTACATTTTTATGATGTTTGATTGTTGATGTTTTCATGTCCGTAATGATTTCACTGATTATGTATCCCCTATAAGTAGCACATACTTATATAATTTATAAGAATATAATTTCCTAGAAAATTACTATTCATTATCACACAGGGTTGCGCAATTCTTTTTAAAAATATATTTGTTTTGGATGGTTTTCCTAGTTTTGCAGCACCTCACTTAGTTAACTCTAAATTATTATAATTTATTTTTCACATTTTCATGCATTAGTGCGGATTTCCCATTTAAAGTCTATGTTAATCAGTATGAAAATGGAAAAAACCTTCATGGATGGGATTTCAGCACAAGCCAATGCAGTAAATTATTACTCTTTTTGTATTGTATAGTAGAAGAATAAATACAAAACTTTATTTATAACAAGGAAAGACAGAATAAAAGCATTGTTATAACATAGTGGATGCATAGTGTTCCCATAAATTATGGATCACCAAATGGATAGTAACAAAATGGTGGACTATGAATTTGCCCAACTCTTGAGCCTCACAATAAACTAAAACAAATCTACAGCCCTGAACATCACCCCCCCCCCCCCCCCCCCAAGGCAGTCTCCCAAATTCAATCCCATTTTCCCTACCACTGCACAACCTTGACGCTGAATTATTATGTTTTAAAATTGACCCCCGTTACGCCTCCCTCTTTCCATAAATTATTACCCCATTGCTGAGATCTCAAGCCATATCTTGTAATCATGGAAGTTTCCATCCCTGTCATGGATAGGCCCTGTTAAATCAGTAAAAATGACTATCCTCCTCAAAGCCTTTCTCCACACCCTAGCCATCAATATTCTGTCCCTCTACCTATGCTTATTAGAGATTGATCCTCTCATTTATCTGGTGTACAGATGACCTAGAGTTCCTCATCTACCCTTTTCAAGGAGGACTGGAAGTTCCCAATATAGAAAAATATTATAAAGGCATGCAAATTTCCTTACTACATGCCAACTCAGACATACTCCTTTGGGTCTCCTTAGAACTACCAAATTACGACTCTATCCCAGTTTTTGCCCTTCTTTGGCTTCCACCCAAATGAAGCCAAAACAGTGCTCTGGACTACTGAGCTGGATTTTAGGCCTATACTAAGGCTTTTATTCACCACATTACATTAGATCCTGAAAGTTTATTGCTGTATAAGTTTTTTTATGTACCCTCACTATCTGTTATCTTTAGGAGATCCCTGCTTGGAAGTGCTTTTTGTTATCCTCTTTTAAACAGATAAAAATGATTGCAAACAAATTAAATGTCCATTTAAAGTGGTACTCCACTTTTTGTTAAAAGATAAGTTCACCTTTTGTAACATGTTTCATGTTAAACATATTCAAGGTGTAACATGTTGCAGATGCACCGACCCCAACACCTCCCTGATCCCCTTTTTGACAGCAAGCGGGGGACCTCCCCCCCCCACTCGCTATCGCAGTCTAAAAAAAACATGACTGTGCAGAGCTCTGCTCATCCGGCCATGTCATTCATTCACCAGTGTTCTATGAATGTGTAAACTACAAGTACTGACATCCATTGTGGCTGTCGGCTTGTTGTTCTCAATTAACTACCAGGGCGCTGTTGAGCGCTCTAGTTTTTCATTTAGTCTTCCTGCCAAAGTGTCACTGCCTACCCGTATTGGGGGTATGGGCAGACAGCTGCACAAACAGCCTACAGGACCGTGGAATTACACCCACGATCAGCTGATCATGGGTGCAATGCTTTACAGGCTCCTAACAAAAAAGAACAATAAATGCACATTTTTTTCCCTGCAAAAGAATTGCATTTATTTATTTATTTGTAAATTTGAAATTATCCTTTAAGAAAAAAAAGCCCTATCCTCTCCAGATTCAATAGTACATTGCAAACAAACTAGCAAAGTTCATTACATAATTTGTACCTGCTGATATTCTACTGAATCTGACACGTGCATTTCACTCACCTTCTTTATTTTAAAATATCTTCAGAGAGGTGTGCAAAAAAAAGCACATCTTTCTTCCAACCCCGGACCCCTCACACCTATTAGGCTCAACCCGGCCTTCCTCCCCCGTATGTCCGCTCAATTCCTAGCAGACGCCTGGCCCCACCCAGCCATAGTGGCACATCACTTGTTTAGAGATGCAACTCTTCTAGATCGCGATGTACTGGAAACATGTACAACTAATAATCTGCTCCCCTTCTGGACATACTTCCAAATTTGCCACTTTCTCCAAGACATTGACCTAGACTCCTCAGTTTCTCGATCATTTACTCCATTTGAAAATCTGTGCTCCCAATCGGTTCCCCAACAGCACGTAATTTCCAGTTTCTAATTCACAGCATTCTTTTCCCGGAGGTGACCCCTAACTCTGGGAAGGAGTACGCAAGCTGGGAAAGAGATCTGCAACTGGAGCTAACGGACGAGCAATGGGAATGGATATTCATGATGGCCCACAAAGGCTCGCTCAATGTCTCGGCCCAGGAAAACAATTACAAGACCTTGACACGGTTGTACTGTACCCTGGTACTACTCAATAAATACGACCCAAACACATCTGATAAATGCTGGAGATGCTCCAGGGAATCTGGTACCTTACTACACATCTGGTGGTTGTGTCCTCTTCTACAATTTTGGACACATGATTTCCCAACGCGAATCTCCACATATCCCTTGGAACATAATCCAGCCCAGTTTATTCTTCACCACTCCACTATGCCGGCTTACACATACAGTAAATCCCTAGAAATGCACCTAATCAATGCCACTAAGATGTGCATTCCAATACTCTGGGGATCTTCACATACCCCAGCCATCTCTGAATGGATCAATCGTATTAACAAAATTGCTGAGATGGAAGAATTAATCCACATTGCGAAAGATTCCCCATCTAAATTCTCACGCACCTGGGCCTGCTGGACCCATTTCCATACCACAGATGAATATGCAACATTAATGGGTCAGACTCACGCTCTTCACCCTAAACACAGGGCCTCCCACCTCTACCCAAGAGACGAGTCAGGGAGGGCATGTGTCATGATAAAATACCACAAGCATGTCACAAGTACATCCACCACTTCATATACCAATACATGTAATTTCAGCACAGCCTAGAAGCCAGACTATGCCTTTTGGTGGAGAAAAGGGAACCTATTTCTTTGACTGCCCCCCATCCATCCCCTGCTTCCCCCACCCCCCCTCCATCGTATCCCCCCCCCCCCATGCACCCCTAAACACCATGACTGGATCACTAGGCATAGTTACCAACATCCGTCAGTAATTTGCTATTCCCTCTGGAACATCCTTTCAGCAAAACATTAATAAGTCCTCAACCCTTCCCTTTTGCAACCATTGTAAGGACTAATTACCCCACAGACCCTTCCCTGCTCCCCCCTACAACAAAAGATAACATGACGCCTCTAACTGCTCATTAGATTCATCCTACGTACTACATGGCAGATGAGCCTCTACCTGGTTTAACTGGTTATACAAATCCTCTTCAAATGTTAGACGCAATCGCTGTTCTTGTTCCAATTGTTCATGCTGTTTGCTTATACCTAAGCACAAGTTATATTTCATACCGTTACAACAAATGCCACTCTGTACTCACGGATTTACCTACCTTCTGTAAGATGATATTCTAATCTGCCTTATTGTTTTCAATAAAACTTTTTGGAACAAAAAAAGCAAAAAAACCCAGCTTGTACAGCAATTATGAATAATATATTTTAACTATAAGTTTTAAATTGTATTTCCACTTTTGCAGTCACATTTGAGAAATACCCATATTTGTTTTGCCTTCCTTTTCATACAGCATATCTAGAAGTGTATTATTTCAATATTTTTTTACCTTTTGTTTATTGTTTAGAGCAAATCTCTGGCAGACTGATCAATTTGGAATGAGAATAAACTTGATTGGTGCCTACTGAAAAAGAGTGACACAGTGGGGTTCATTTACTAAAACTGGAAAGTGCAAAATCTGCTGCAGCTCTGCATAGTAACCAATCAGCTTCTAACTTCAGCTTGTTCCATTAAACCTTGACAAAAAAAAAATCCTGGAAGCCGATTGGTTTCTATGCAGAGCTGCACCAGATTTTTCAGTCTCCAGTTTTAGTAAATCAACTCCATAGAGTTCCCCCTCTATAACATGCAATGAAGAAGTCCAGCTTCTTCTAGATCTTTAACCATTTGTTAGGACAGACAGTGTTGATGTCCACCGATGACCTGCAATTGCGGTACACAGAGGCAGAACAGGCGGATCCCCGATCTGACAGGGGACATCATGGAGATCTGCTGTTCCCAGTGATCGGGAACAGCGATCTCTGTGATCTTCCAGTGAGACCAGCCCCCACACAATTAGAACATACCTGGGGAACACAGTTAACCCCTTGATCTCCCCTAGTGTTAACCCCTTCCCTGCCAGTGTCATTTATACATTGATCCCTGCATTTTTTTTAGCACTGATCAATGTAATAAAGTCACTAGTTCCCAAAAAGTGTCACTTAGGGTCAGATTTGTCCACCGCAATGTCACAGTCCCACTAAAAACTGCAGATCGCCGCCATTACCCGTAAAAACATAAAAAAAAAAAAATGAAAGTCCATAAATCTATCCCATAGTTTGTAGACGCTATAAATTTTGTGCAAACCAATCAATATATGTTTATTGTGATTTTTTTTTTACCAAAAATATGTAGAAGAATATGTATTGGCCTAAACTCATGAATATATTTGTATAGAGTAATAGACCCTATAGGTCCATACCGAGTATGGGAATGTTTGAGGTGCTGACACAGAGCAGAGAGAACAACCAAAAATAAAATCAATTACATTTAATGGTAATCACTTAAAATTGATAGAATTACACATAAAGCATTAAAATCGTTGGTGGTACATGCTGGTAAAGATTGAATCATCACTGTACAGAAAGTTTACATTGATACAGGAAGGAGATGTCCCAACATGTTTCGCCATGTTTCCAGCTTCTTCAGGGGACGGGTGATAGAGTACTGTGATGTAACAAAGACCAACAAATAAGTTACAAAAAGTATGGACAAAAGTGTTTACATAGTACACAACAATATAAATATAAGTAAAGTATCACAGGGTAGTCCGGCTCCCTGAAGGGCATGCAAACCCAATAGACTCACCCCATTGACTCCGCATGTGAACTCCCAGTGCCACCAGAAAGAACCCCAGGCCCAAGCCATGGTACACTAAGACAAAAGGGTAGCTGTCAATAATTTAAATTAATTGAAAAAAAAACAATAAAAAAAAAAAACAAGGGAAAAGAAAAAGACAAGAATGAATGAACTTACTACAGTGAAAAAATGTTTCCACAACGCGGATAGGCAGAATAGGGTCTGTTGGTCAGTAATATAAATTACGGGCTCGTAAAATACAGGCTCCAGATTGAGTAAAAACTATAGTGAAAAATAATAAACAAAGGAAAAGGGAGAGAAAAATGAAATAAACTTACAGGTGTAAGTAGAGCTGATCGCACAATACGCCAAGAGCCAATGTGTCGCACAGATCTGACCATAAATAGACTGTAGAGGGACAAAGGTTGTAGTCATGTAATGTATCCAGGTCAGAACAGGGTGCAAATTGTGTAGAACCAGTGATGTGAATATAAGTAGGGGTACAAAAAGAGATGGGGATTACCGGTGTAAATAAGCTATGAAAAATGGGAATGAGAGACAAATTGAGTGTAAAACTGTGTGTCGGCCAGAGACGCAGTGCGGGGGCACCATGATCGGACATGGGCATAAGGCCAGCCTCATCTCACACTGCTCCCGGAAGGAAGAGTGGCTGAAGATGGATGCTGCCAGCACAGGGGACAGCGCTGAATGTCCCAAGCTTTGTTTGCAGGTAAGTGGCACATAATGGGCTACTATGCGATGCATAGTAGCCCATTATGAATCTACTTTGCAAGGGAATATAGAGGAAGTAAACCCCATCTGGGTTTACTTCCTGTTTAAGACCCTGGCTCCCAGGTTTGACGCGCATGGACCGGTGACCTGTCCATCAGGTACAGTGCTTAGCATCAGGAGAGGTTCCAGACATGTAGAGAAAATGTAAAGGTATGGGCCATCTATCCTGGAAGCCTCCCGACTTGAGTACAGACCAGCCAGGCCGCATTCCGCTCCTTGATGCAGATGCTGTTGGCACACCTGAGACCTACTTCTACTACTCATCGCTGTACATCCTGTGAGTGCACCCGGATGCTTGTCTTCCTGCCAGGATTGTTGTGCATTACTGAACTTCAAGTTAAATACAGATCTCTTTTCTGCAACTGGATGTTCACTGCTGCCGCACCACGCTGCACCTACCCACAGGTGGGATAAGGGATTTCCTCCCATTTGGATAGGATTGTTTAAATAAGCGATAACAGTAATTTATTTGCATGGCTCATCAGGGATTTGAACTTGTAAATGCCCATATCAATTGTTTAGAACTTAAGATTTTAAAAATTGACTCTATAGTTACTAAATTGGCTATAGTGTATAAACACCTCGAATAGGGAGGAAAGACTGATAATAGTACTGGTAAGGTACAATAGCAAGTCATCCATATAAAGTTCCATGTTCTATTTTATGTGTGTTTTTTCCAATTTGTATGCCCTGTAGAGAGAAATTGTTTCTAATGGCTTGTGCCAGGTGTTTCACCATAACTAAGAGGTAGAATAATGAGGAAAGGGCATCCCTGTCTGGTGCCGTTCCCACTACAGAACAGATCCCTTGTGTAAAGGGTCATTATTTTATTAACAAATGTATTAGATGTAATGAAAAGTCCTATTTGTTCCCAGGGAGGCTTGTAAAATTTTCCACTGAACTCTATTGAATGCCTTTTCAATAGAAAGAAGGCATAGTGGGGTAGAAGCTTGCTGGACGTAAAGTAATAGTGTGTGTTACTCTTTTGGTCTTATTTTGGCCTCATTGTGATGGACACATGCCATGTTTCTTATAGATAATTTTTGTAGTGTCGATCTGGGAGTGTAATACTATAATTTTGGAAAATATCTCAAGGTGCACATTTATTGGAAAATAGGACAATAGTTTTTGCAATCAGTACAAATTATTTTTGCTTTTGGAATGACCACAATGTGGGCTTCCTGGGTTTGCTGATGAAATGGACAGTAGTCAGATAAACTATTAATGGTCTGTTGGAGAGGGGGTGGGGGATTAAACTGTCTTTGAAGTTTAGACATTTTGACTACAAAAATCAATCTGCAAACATTATTGCATTTCAAGCTTTGGGTAAATGACAGCAGAGTTCAATGGGGTGTCCTTTGAGGAGATCAGGGAAAAGACCTATATTTACACCTTGATAAAGGGACACTGTATGCCTTTGAAACTTTGGTACTTGCACATGCAATAACACTTCTGGATGAATGAAAGATCCTTTGTGGTACTGGTGACTTCCGTATTACCTGAACACTGTAATGGATCACTATCATAACTGCTTCAGGCATGCATTGCTGGATTAGTAATCTTAAAGCATTACTAAAACTAAGGGCAAAACCGTCCTCTTTATTTTTGGATAGAGTGGTGAGGAGTTAGGACCACTGTCAAGTGGTTATTGCTGTCTGTGTCCCAGTTAAGGAGGTTCACTCCCTCTAATTGTCCTGATTGTCAATGTCACTGGCAATGAAAATGAGGCTAAATCCAAAATTTTGAGTTGCCACTAGCAAAGAATAGAGAGGAAATGTTCCAACGGCGACACTTGTTCCTGAGTATACAGGTCAGGAAGAAAAAATTGACATCAGTCTTAACCCTACATGCAAAATGCAAGAGAAAAGTTTTGGCTATAGTTAAACTTTAAGGGATACAGTGTAATTTATTTTATTAAAACACTTTGGCAATGTCTCAATGCAAAATTGCAATCAATAGTGGGCAGAGTGGGTAGAGATCAGCTCTTCAATCAAGGACATGACAACTGAATTTACTAACTTCTTTTGTGATTCAAAGGGAAACATATCATAAGAAACATTTTGTGCATCAAGCTAGTAATGAAACCAAAGTAGCACACCTGTTGCTTACTTCACATATCCTGGAGGACCTTGGATAAATACTAGTTTATAGCTTGCAGCAGTCCATATATTCATTTACTTTTGGCTCACTCCTAAATTCTCACTGCTGGGTATAGGGACTAATGCAATGTCAGCATTCCAAGAGAAACAGAAAAAAAAGTAGAAAAAGGGGGATATGCAATCCTGCACTCTTTCACTAAAATCACCTTATTTTTTTTCTAAATTCATCCATTGTAGACAGAGAAATAGACAGTTCCCCTGGACACTAGCAACTATTTCCCATATAAAACATGTTTTCTTAGGATAGTTATTTTTTCAGTAATTTAAATAAAATGTCTAGTATATACAGTACCTCTAGTATATAGTTAAATCAATTGTATCCAAAATCAACAGCAGAAAAAATCTGCGTTTTCAGGTGCAAGATCTTTACTCAGCTCCTCTTTTCTGCTGTGCATTATAGTGATGGTAAGTGAACATGTCTCCTTCCCAGATGGAAGCGCTGTTCTCATCTAATTGTGGGAATGAAGGATTACTTTATTGCATATGCAGTATAGAGGTGTCACATTAACAGTGCAAGGTTAATAAACAAAATCCAATTTTTATATATTTATATCTATTTATTAGATAAAGAAGGTGGACGAATTGTATTCAATGACATGATTTGAATGGAGGAATTATAACGCCTGAAAACCATTTTTTTTCTTACTGGCATTTAAAGGTTACATCAGCCTTTCTCAAACGTTATGCCCAGGAGGACCCCTTGAAAATAATAAGTCTCAAACTCTTTGCCCTGGAGGAACCTTTGAAAATGATAAGGCTCAAACTTTTTGCCCTAGAGAAACCTTTGAAAGTAATAAGTCTTAGATAGCCCTTGAAATACCATATATTTTACTATAACTACAGCTCATTGTTGATTTGTGTGAGCAGTAACACGTAGATATTATAATCCAATAACAATTGTTAATGCTGTTTGAGTAGAGAATTATATACTTCCTTGACCTTGTTAATTTTGGTCAAGTTATTAGTTTACTCTGTGTTTTTGGTTCCCCCTTCCCCAAGAACATCATATCTACTGTAAGTCAGTATTATATGTAAGTGTTCAATTTTTAATTTTTGATGATATGTTTCTCCAGATTTTTTCTAATATGATACAAACAAGCCTATAGTGCTATCACAGATTTCTACCCTTCAAAATGCGAATGAGGCTTGGTACTTAGTATGACATAGTAAAGACCAGTTTTCCTTATATAAAAAAATGACCTTATAGCCAACATTTTTGAAAAATAGGTAATGA
This sequence comes from Glandirana rugosa, assembly GCA_018402905.1. Classification (NCBI taxonomy): domain Eukaryota; kingdom Metazoa; phylum Chordata; class Amphibia; order Anura; family Ranidae; genus Glandirana; species Glandirana rugosa. Next base: position 51,172 of record BLSH010416935.1, read on the forward strand.
AGTTTAGCTTAGCTTTCCCTAAATTCAGGAGTATCTTTAGACAAAACCATTATTTTTTTAGTTTTGAACAGAGCATTTTTTTGCAGTCTGTGGTTCCATTTGGGAGAATATTGGAATAATTTTTTTTTTTAAACCAGCAATGTAGACATTTTTTAAATTTTTGTGTAAGAAATGCACCGCTGGCCGCAAATGTAGTTTTTAGAATTTTTTTTTTTTTTAACCAGCAATGTAGATGCACTTTTTAATTTTGTGCAAGAAACAATAATCTGTCCCTTTAAGCAACAGCAGGAACCTCTCCCTATAGAACTAGGAGATGATTTTTGAACAATAATCTGTCCCTCTAAGCAACAGCTGGAAGAACCTTTCCCTATAGAACTCGGAGATGATTTTAGAACAATATTCTGTCTCTTAAAGCAACAGCTGGAACCTTTCCCTATAGAACTTGGAAATGATTTTAGAACAATATTCTGTCCCTTAAAGCAACAGCTGGAACCTTTCCCTATAGAACTTGGAGATGATTTTAGAACAATATTCTGTCCCTTAAAGCAACAGCTGGAACCTTTCCCTATAAAACTTGGAAATGATTTTAGAACAATAATCTGTCCCTCTAAGCAGTAGACTCTACCTAGTCCAGTCAGATCGTTCTGTGCAGCAGGATGAGGTCTGCAATCTGTCCCTCAAAGCAGCAGTACTAGTATCTCTGCCTAGTCCACAATCAGATTGTTCAGTAATGCAGGATGAGATGTTATATGATATCTGCAATCTGTCCCTCACAGAGCCAGCAGCATCCTCTCCCTAAACTAGCCTAAGAGCATATGACATGCAGCACGGTGACTCCAGCCCCATATAGAGGCTGGGTCACATGATGCACTGGCCAATCACAGCCATGCCATTAGTAGGCATGGCTGTGATGGCTTCTAAGGGCAAACCAGTGAAACACTTGTTGATTGACTGCCCTTGGCAGCTATTCAACTTGTGGAATCAAATACCAGAACCCCGAGCTCAAACCCAAACTTTTTTTGAAAAGTCTGGGTTCGGGTGCAGGTCCCGAACACCCCAAAGTTCGGGTTCGCTCAACTCTAGTCATGAGATATAGCGGGGAAGAACTGAAAGGTGGGGAGTGAGGAGGAGAAGAATCGCATCCCTTTTGTATGGCTTTCAGGTGCTCTTGCTCTAAAAAATGCCCAGACAGCTGAGCTGTGGGAAGTGGGCCATGAGATAACAGCTCCACAATCTGATGGAATAGGGTGGCTGCTCTCTACTCTTCAATGATGGCTACCTCTGGAGGACATCCTGCCTCGTTGAGGTTGTGCCTCCCCCTCACTTTCCTCCTCTTCTCTATCCAACACCCAAGTCCCATCAGTGACCACATCATCATCATCCCCTCCATCCTTCATCTCTAGAGCCAACTTGGCAATACGCTGCGGCTTGGGGAACATGACTGCCAATTTGTTGTTTATAAGTGTTCTCCACTCTCTGAAAAATAATGTTCCTACCTTTCTCAACCTCAGAACCAACATCAGAATCAAGCAATGACTGTGTATAGTCAAGGAGCAAGTGGCTGACACTGTGTTCAAAAAACTCCTGCCTCCTTCATGCATGATGCTGGAGCTATGGCAGGAGTAGAGGTGGACAAGGAGGATGAATAAGCCACTCTAGCAACTGCACACTAGTCTTTGCTTTGGTGATAGAGGATGAGGAAGATAAGGAGGGTTTAGTAAGCCAATCCACCACCTCCTCTGCATGCTGTGGCTGGATAGCACAGTCAACATCACTAAACAGAAAAAATGGTGCCCTGCCTGAGGACGGACCACGTCCACCTTTGTCTGTGGACACATACGCTGCTGGCTCAGTCACAGTGGCATGGGCACATCTGCCTCTCCTTGTTGGCCTCCCAGACATGATAGGGGGCTTTTTACCGAAATGTAATAGAGACAGGGAAATGTGTAATTGGATACACTTTAATCGGAAAAGGAAAAGGAAAGCGGTGTTTGGTGCACTTTAACTTGAGGACTGCCGCTGACAGAAATGTCAAAACTATGAAAAAAAAAAATTAAAAAGGGGAACAACAGTGCCACAGAAAAACTGCAGCTCACAATTTTAAAAAAGGGGGCATGCACAGGACAAAAAAAAAAACAACAAAAAAAAAAATATTATACAGCAGCTAAAAAAAAAAAAAAAGAAAAAGAAAACGGGGGAGGGTATACAGCACTGTATGTTATGTATGTGTTGTAAAACACTGCACTACACAGACACACTCAACTGACACACTCCAATATACGACAGTAAAACTGCACTGACGCACTACAATATACTGCAGTAAAACTGTACTGACGCACTACAATATACTGCAAACGGTCTGAGCAAACAAACGGTCGAACGCCCTGCTAATTTGGGTGTTCACTGAACAATGTTCGGGCTGAACTTTTGATCGGCTCAAACTGTTCACCCAACTCTATTCATAAGAATCAGAATAGTTATGCCACCGTACCTGAAATACTTTGTTTATGATGTATTTGATGTTTAAGGTTTCTTCTACAAAATGGACAAAACTGACATTGATGGGTATTCAAAATGGGGATCAATCACTGTTACAACAATAGGACCGGCTTTCAGTTGATCACAACTTCTATCTTTTATGTTCAATTTCTGAACAGATATTTTTTAAATGTCAAGTGTGACCCATACACAGCAAATGATCAGAATCTAAGGACTAAATCATATTTTTCTAATAATGATCCACATGCGTGTAGGCACTATAACACAAGGGCACTTTTAGTGGATTAAGGTTAATGAGTGAATTAAGGGTGTTCAGCTTCATCATCCACATCCATGGCACAAACCACAGGAGTTATTTTGAGATACGGAAGCACCAACTAATCCTGCACTTAGCTCCAGTAAAACTACTTTTGATGGCACCTGTTCTCCACAAGATAAATTGAAGTATTTTAGCACAACCGGACACGTTGGAAATAATTAGACTAGACAATAGACAACACAATAACCAAAGTTTAAAGCTGAATTCTGAAAAAAAAACATAATAATTTAAATATGTTCCTCAATATCCACAATGGATATCACTTTACTTCATTACTATACAAACCTAGATTTAACCTTGTAAAAGAAGTGGTGACATCATTTCTGTGCCTCACATAGCCTGAGTGGAGGTGTGGGAGGGACCCTGCTGGTCCACTTATTACAGGCTGTCTGCAGAAAAATACAGGAGGGGTGGCAACAAGACCAGTCACTCTCTAGAAGGATCGAGAGCAGCACTGACTGGTCTTTATCACAGGAAGCTCCTACACAGAGGCAAAGTTTTACACCTGACCTGGATGCACAGATCTGGAAGAGTAAGATTCAAGCAAGAATACACATACCTCTTGTATTTAGACTATATTTGCTTATCCTGGAGTTTAGCTTTAAGGAAATCACTTGAAAAAGACTCCTTTCTATGAGGTTCTAGTTTTCAAAGCACTGATATTATTATGAACTAAAGCAAAAAGTGGATGTTAAACATGTATCAGGTTATTTTCATTGAAGGATAATGCGTTGCATATGTCTGTACTAGAGAATACATTATTAATGTCCCCCCCTCTCCTTGTTGCTGTGATGTTTGGTATCTGTCTCTTGAACAGCCCCATCCTATTCCCTTAACCCCCATGGACATGGAGGCCCCTGATGCTGGAGCCAGCAGGACCCTGACCTTCCGGTTATAGGTAACAAATTGAAGGCATGTAAGCTGCAGGCGCCCAGGGAGGGGAAGGTGGGGGAAGGTTAGAATTACACAGACAGCATCTGTTTCTCTTGGTATATCAGCCACACAACTTTGTCGGCAGCCTCAGGGGACACTACTGGCTGCACGGGTGGATAGAGAAGGGCTTCTCATACATCTTTATTATCTGTGCGTTAAGGCTACAGTCCTTCTTCAAACATTTCAATGAAATATAACAAATGAAAGCACTCAGCACCACCGCTACCCCCATGCCTTACTTTTTAAATAACAATGAGTATTTTATTCCTGCCAAGTGCTGACAGTGCACAGAGTTCTTAACCTTTCAATAAACCATTTCACAAGACCAGAAAACATAATGCAACAGTTTACCCTCATGGTCATGAACTGGAAGTATGATACATTTATAATACTGTGTGAAAAAACACTCAGCATGCCGTGTTATATCCTAAGGCATACTAAAACAGCACAAATACATAAAGATGGAATAATTGCACTGTATAACTTTTACTAGTTATGTTAATATACTAAAAAATGTGCTAATATTTTTTTTTTCTTGTAGTTGAGCAAATCACAAGCACAGTGCCCATTTGCATGGGTAAAATTTTAGAAGGGAACCTCTTGACAGGACAACTTCAAACAAAATCAGTTTTTCACGCTGTATAATTTTACCAGTTTCCAGTTATTTTCCAGATATTATCATAAAAAGTCAGATTTTTGGCTTATTATCCCCTTGCTTGATCCCTGCACCTGGGTCCAGAGCAGGGGATGGGCCCTTAACACCCTAGGCTCGAAGGAAGAGGGTTGAATGAATCTTGGCGTCATTCAAAATAGTATAGAAGAGTCACTGGATCAGTGACCACATGAGTCTGTGGGGACAGTGTGACATGAATGGTAAATGTTGCAGCCGGAGCCACATTTTTATTTTTTTAAAGAGACTGTTGACTGGCATTGATTTTTTAGCCTAAGTGTTTTAATGGAAACTGGGTTGATTTACAAAAGGCAAATAGACTGTGCACTTCGCAAAGTGCAGTTGCACTCTGCAAAAGCAGTTGCTCCGGAGCTTAGTAAATGAGCAGAAGCTCTGCTGACTACCATCATCCAGTCATATGCATGCAAAAATTATTTTTTTTTATTTTTTTCCTTGCATGTGATTGGGTATTCTTTGCAAAGTGAAACTTTGCCTTATTTACCAAGCTTTGGAGCAACTGCACTTGCAGAGTGCAACTGCACTTTGCAAAGTGCAAAGTCTGTTTGCCTTTTGTAACCTAGAGGCTCCCATTTTCCGACCTTCTTCTGCAATTGTTAGTAGCCTCACAGTTTTACTTTTTTTTTTTGACATTAGTACTTTTCATGTCTGTGACATGGAATATGCATGTACCCAGTGAAGTCAGAACTCTTTTTACATACTTGTCTCAGATCAGTGACTCTCACCCTCAGGAGACTCAGCCAAGTTACACTCTGAAGAATTTCCCTGCACGCTTACCCCAGGTAATACAAAAAAAATACAGTAGGGAGGTGAAGATGAGTTGGACCAGCAAAGGCATTAGATAGCAATTAGACACATCCAGAAGGGGAAAGAACTTTGACGGAGCAAGCGGGAGGGTGAGCCATAGGTAGGCTAGGCTAGGGAACTGACTCTTCCTGGAGTAGTCAAATCTTCTAGCACGTTTAACTGCTTAACGACTGGCTGCCATCGTTTTACTGCAGAAATGTGTCTCGTTCCTGCGAATCTCCATCACTCTATGTCAGAGCGGGAATGAGCTGTTGTGGGGGTGCACTCCCACTGGCCAGCATGGGAGTCAATCAGCAGGTGGGGCGGACTCGATGTCTGCCAGCCACCTGCAATAATTTCCTGTAGAGACAGAATGGGGATCTGTCTGTGCAAACAAGGCAGATCTCCGTTCTGACCCCACTCACACAGTGCCCCATACAGTTAGAAACACCTCCCAGGGAACACAGTTAACCCCTTGATCCCCCTTACTGTTAACCCCTTCCCTGCCAGTACCATTAGTACAATAAGAGTGCATTACCATTGATTACCAGTGGCGGTTGGTGAAGTTTTAGGATGGGGCGTGCCAGGCCCCGCCCTTCCTTTTTGACCCCTCCTACTCTTCTAATAAGCCCCACCCCTTATAGAATCCACCCACTCCGTCCCCTGTATCCCACATATTGTGTCAGGAGTACACAGCTTAATATCACAGGGCACAGTATACAGCTCAGCATCACAGGACATAGTATACAGCTCAGCATCAGAGGACACAGTATACAGCTCAGCATCACAGGACACAGTATACAGCTCAGCATCACAGAACACAGTATACAGCTCAGCATCACAGGACATAGTAGACAGCTCAGCATCACAGGACACAGTATACAGCTCAGCATCACAGGTGGGGTATTTAGCAGCTAGTATCGCAGGACTCAGTATAGAGCCCCAGCATCACAGGTGGGGTATATAGTAGCCAGTATCACAGGTGGGGTAAATTGCAGCCAGTATCACAGGTGGGGGTAAATTGCAGCCAGTATCACAGGTGGGGGGTAAATTGCAGCTAGTATCAAAGGTGGGGGTAAATTGCAGTGAATATCACAGGTGGGGTAAATTGCAGCCAGTATCACAGGTGGGGTAAATTGCAGCCAATATCACAGGTGGGGGTACTTTGCAGCCAATATCACAGGTGGGGATACTTTTCAGCCAATATCACAGGCAGGGCTAAATTGCAGCCAATATCACAGGTGGGGTACTTTGCAGCCAGTAACACAGGTGGGGTACTTTGCAGCCAGTAACACAGGTGGGGTACATTGCAGAAACCCCCCCCTGAAGTCAGGACAAGTCCCGCACTTACCCCATCTAATAGGCAGGCAGGCAGGGGTGTGCAGAGATCGGCTTGTGGACAAGTGGGCTGTCAGTGTGCAGAGATCGGCTTGCGGACAAGCTGTGTCAGTGTGCAGAGCCTGCGCTTGCGGTGAGTGGGCTGGAGCCTGGAGTCCGGCTTCTCTCTGCATGGCCGGAAGTGACGACGAGGCTCCTCCGAGATCAATCACCGCCGTCTATTGGAAGGCGGTGATTGATTGACACTACCAGGAGCAATTAGACGGCTTGAGGTGCAGAGCAAAGTGCTGCAAGGCAGGAATAAACCCTGTCATTGAAGCGTGATGCCTGCAATTATGTGATTGCAACGACATCACGCTTCCCATAGTGCGCTGTGTCTGGCGCCTGAACACAGTGCACTATGTTAATTTAAACAAACTTTTTTTTTTTAAAGGTGACCTTTTTTTTTAATTTTTTTTTGGGGGGGGCGGCGCCCCCTATGGCTGATTACTGTGATAATGTCACTGGTTCCCAAAAAAAGTGTCAAAAATGTCAGTTAGGTGTCCGATCTGTCCACCGCAATGTCGCAGCCCCGCTAAAGATCACTGATCGGCGCCATTACTAGTAAAAAAATAAATAAATAAAAATGCCATAAATCTATCCCCTCTCTTGTAGACGCTATAACTTTTGCACAAACCAATCAATGTACGCTACACCTAAACTGATGAATACATTTTTTTTTTATTTATTTATTTTTTGGAAATGTTTTATAGCAGAAAGTAAACATTTTTTTTTTCAAAATTGTCGGTATTTTTTGTTTATAGCGCAAAAAAGTGATCAAATACCACCAAAAGAAAGCTCTATTTGTGGGAAAAAAAGGTCAGCAAGTTTGTTTGGGTACAACGTCGCACGACTGCGCAATTGTCAGTTAAAGCAATGCAGTGCCGTATCAAAAAAAAAAAGGCCTGGTCATTAAGGGAGAAATCCTTCCGGTCCTTAGGTGGTTAAAGACAAATTTCAGGTGAATAAAAAAATGTTTATGGAAAGAAAAAAAAAGCTGCAAGTAAGTTTTTAAAATGCACGATTTGTCTGTGACTTTACTTACAATTTGTGTAAGTTGATGATAGGGTCTTTTTAAACTGCATTTAAAGCTCTAATAATGTCCACCCACCACATCATTAAGGACTAAAAAGTGTGTAAGGTCGTTTTTGTTATTGTCTAGTGATTACGAAACGCCCAAGACTTTAGAACCGTGTCCCACCCAAAAAGGCGTACATCGTGAATAAAACGAACATTATCGTTTTATGCGTTGGACTCCTTAAATAATTCAACATCTTTTGGTTTCAGTCCACTGAAGCTAAATATTCCTAGTCCTAAGTTATTACTGAAATGAGTTGGTCACCCTTTTGGTCGAGGTACGATCCGTGAACGTTTCATAATCTCGAAATTTACGTCAAATTTTTCTGGGATAGTAGTTGAATGTGTTTAACATTCATTTCAG
>BLSH010416935.1:59368-74573 GCA_018402905.1 Glandirana rugosa
TTAACCTAATAACACCTTGATGTTCTAAGACGTTAAGAACGATCGACCTAAAGACGAAATATAGTGGGTTTTCCGTTAAGAGAACTCTTTTGGGTCAACAGTATATAATCGAACAACCAATTTATAACGTCATGTGTTAAGACATTAAACTAAGAATGTAGGAAGTCTGAATTTTATCGAATGTGATTTTCGTTCATTGATTACCGGCAAAAGTTAGCCTGTTTATTTTTAACCGGTGGGTCTAACGGAAATATCGGTTATTTTGACCTGTGGGGACATGGTGGAGGAAAGAATTCGGAAAACGATAATGTAAAGATTACAGAATTGTGTACTGCAATATTTAACCAACAAGCTAATATATGACAACTGGGTTTTCTCAAGAGAATTGCCTTTTGGGTGATATAAAGCAGAAATCCAGCTAGCAAGAATTGCAGAATCTTGTAGTTCCACAATAATCCAATTTTCATAGGCAATTTTATATTTTTCTCCAGTTCTTTTTCTCTGTAACTATATAGGAAATATGCATTACTATCTGTATTGGTATTTAGCGGAAACAATGCTTCTGCTATCGTATAGAAGGATATGAAATATAATTAACTCTATTTTTATATAATTTAAAATCAATTATATTGCAAATTACCATTACTCCTTAGTAGTGGTGTGTGCATTGAATTTCTTTTTTTTTTCCAAGTTTATTCTTTATTTTCACCGAATGATCCTTTCTGCTCTAGGGGACAATGGTTACTCAATGTAATGTATCTATGAAGGAACATCATTGTAACATAGAGTGGAGGTGTTCTATAGTTCACAGAAGTAACCTGGTACAACTCATTGAAATAATACCACAGAGTGCACAGGACTCAGGACAGCATTGATTTTCGGGTAGGGTCAGCAGGTACTTTTTCACTTATCGAATAGATATAACACACAGATACTGTATAACTCAATCCTTTTCAGTGTATATTTAGGGACCAAAATGGAGCATATAATAGAAGTTGTTAAGGTTGACATCCTATATTTATTGTAAAAGAAGAATACGGGAAATAAAAATATGTTTTAGTTTCCCCTTAAGCCTCGTACACACAATGCGATTGTTGAACGGCCGCACGTCAAACTTTTCCCAAACTCGTCTGTCCGTGATTTTGTCTAGCGTACTGACGGTAGTCAAATTATCATTCAACAAAGCCGAACTTAGTGGTATGTTACGAGTGTATAAAGAGGAAGTTCAGGTGAATGTGAATTGTGAATTAAGGACGCAGGTTTACACGAACGAACACTTCCTGGATTCCGAGCATGTGTGTTTGTACTTACAACTTTTGTTTGTCCAACTTCTGTACACACGAGTCGAAAATTAGATGACGCCTTGTCGGCAGACAAAGGTTTTCTAGTCTTCTCATACAATTTCTGTTGGATGATAATTCAAAATCGGCTGTCGAATGGAGCGTACTAAAGGTTGCATTATTGTACGACAGGATAATTGTACTGTGTGTACGGGCCTTTAGTCTCAGCCTGATATAGAAAGTGTATGTTCAAAATAATTATATAGAAGGCTAAATAGTTTAAGAGGCAGTACCCGGTGGGTAGTGGCACTGAGGCTGGGGTGTCTATACCAGACACTAGGGGGTTGATTTAATAAAACTGGAGAGTGCAAAATCTGGTGCAGCTGTGCATGGCAGCCAATAGGCTTCTAACTTCAGCTTGTTCAGTTAAGCTTCAACAACAAAACCTGGAAGCCGATTGGTTTTTATGCAGACCTGCACCAGATTCTGCACTCTACAGTTTTAGTAAATCAACCCCTATCTCCTCACTGCAGCTCTGTAACATTGTTAGGACACTGGTGGCAGGGCTGCAAAGTATTTTTGGTTGTTATGATGCTGATACACCAAAACAATCAATGACGAACAGCATTGTTGGTTGCTAGGAGGTTGGTGACAGGGTCACCATATCATTGGTTGCTGTGCCAGCCTCCTAGCAAACAAAGGGGGCCACCAAAAATAGGATGGCATGGAGAGTTGGGGTTTTGGCAACTTTGGGAGGGGGGCAGCAAAAAAGTCCAACTCAGATGGCAATTAACCTAAGATAGCTCCTGATGGTGTTGTATTTCAAATAAACTGCTTACCTTAAAAGTAAAGAAAAAGAATTTTTTAGGGTGACCACCAGATTTCCCAGAACTTACCTGATCTTACGCCAATGCTGGCTTCTTTTCTGTGTTACTGGCTTTCTGGTTTGGCAGCAAAAAACTTGGCCCCATTAGTCTTCAGAGGTTATTCACTGTGACTATGTCCTATATGATGTATTCCTCTGCCATAATTGCTGGTATCCTATGAGAAGCCCTATCCAAGGGTGGGAACTTAACTGAGATCTCAACTTAATTGAGATCTGCAGAAGTGCTGTGCAAGTTCAAACCTGGGTTTAAAGGAGATCTAAGGCTGGCCAGACAAGGTTTGAACCATTTGATGGCATGCTGGATCTCCCAAGTTGATCGATCGATCAACTTGGGACAACCAGCCTGCCAGATTTGCTTGCGATTATCGCAAATTTATTTCCTGCAACCATGGGAAATTTGCACCATCTATGGCCTGCCTAAGCCAGAAAATGTGCAGAGCATCAAGTTATGCCCCCCAGGGCTCATTCATACCAAAATACATTGCACCAGGCAGCCTTACCCAATGCATAGGCAAAGCAATTTCTCTTGTGTCCTATGCGTTCTGTTCAGTGAGCTGAAATGTAGGATGTGCACTACTTTGTTTTCATGAAGTGCTACACCTCATTGTAATGCACTGCAGTACATAAAGATGAAGGAAATATCATTTTGATGTCTCAATAAAGTTATAAAAAACAATGCAATGCATTGTAACCAACACCGTTTACTTTACAGGGCAAACTAGCGCCTGTGTTATAGCAAGGTTGCTGGTGTGAAAGGGATCTCAGTGTTTATTTTCCTATGCCTTCATGTACAAGGGATGCTTTTCAACCTCCCCTGAACGCTCTATCTTCTAAAAACGTCAGTTTTGCTGTGTTTTGCATGCCGCGTTTAGCCACGTTGTGCCGTGTTTGCGTCTAGGAGCGTTTTTTTTAAAAATGACAAACACCTCTAAACCAAACGCTGCTAAATGCGAGTTAGGCATTTAGGCGCGTTTACAAGCTGTTACAGGCATTTGGCGTTTCAAACGCCTCTGAACATCGGTCTGAACGCATTATTTTGCTTTCCAAAAAAAGACTCTAAACTTAACTGCCTGGAAACAACCTTAAACGACCCTGTGTATATGTACTGATGAGATAACATTAGATGAGTTCAGGGGCAGCTGGAAAAAATGCCCAAATGCCTCTAAACATCCATTTACCAGCAGCAGTGTGCATGAGGTCTAATAGTGAGCTGCAGCAACTTTTACAATTTTACAATGAATGTAGCAAACCCCTTCACATCTGAGAGTAATTGCCTAAAATGAAAGGAAGAGTTCAATGTTGGGTCAATGTATATTGTGTGTATGGTGACTATGTTGTCCAGAACCCTCATAAGCAGGCCATTACACAAGACAAGCTATTTTATTTTTTTTTTACATTTTTACAGAACATTGCTTTTTCCTCCAAATGATGCATACAACTGCAAATGCAGACACAGGTAAATAGTTTTTTAGTGCATGGCTTTTTACATAATTGAAGGTCTAAATGGTGTATTCTTTAATGCAATGCTTATGGCACAGATTCACTTTAATGTAGGTCTCCAGAGCTGTGAATCAGTAGATTTTGTTCTCTGTCCAACATAGGACAGAATCTTAAAGCGGAGTTCCACCCAGAATTTTTTTACATCATTCAAGTCCTTTGCCTATATAGACTTACCTTTGAACGGAAATTTTTTTTATACTCACCCTAAGTCGCTTGTTGCTATGTGGCCTCTGTAATCTGCCCCTTTTAGGTCCCAGGCTCTTCTCCTCACTTCCTGCTTTGCTTGGCCTCCTGGGAGATGTGACTCATCATTTCCCAGGAGTCAGTGGGCTTCCCTGTACTGTAAAGTTGTGTTATTTCCAGACAGGAAATGAAGTGATTTAAGGCAGACCGAGATCGAGGAGTGCGTGATGGTTATTCACCATGCACTTCTTTCAGGAAGAGATGCCAGGAGACTACGGATGGGCTTCAGATGCCCTCACCTAAAATGGAAAAGTCCAGCAGTGAGAGAAACAAAATTGTGAGTAAAAAATGCAATTACTAGGCGGTTTGAAAGTAAGGAAACAAAAGGTTACATCTATTTAGTATTAAAAGAGTGGATGCCAAAAAAAATTTCTGGGTGGAACGCCGCTTTAAGTACCTTAGTGTACCCCTGGGGATGCCTTCAAGGCAAGGGGAAATTTTGCTTGGTGAAGTTAATTTAAATAACGCATTCACTTTTTCTAAAAGGGAAAGGGATGCAGGGGATGTTCAGAGTCAGGCACATGACACCACATTAAACCTCCTACAGATTACCTGTAGCTTAACTCTGTGCCACCTCCAGCCCTAACTGGCACCTTGTCCAGGATATACTTTGACATCTGTTTCACCCCATTCTCAGGCCCACAACAGTTTTACAAATGACCAAATGTAAGTACTGATGCTCTGAAAGAATAATGGTCACTAGTAAAAACATGCATATGATAACACTTTTAAGGGATGTATCTAATATTACAAGAATCAAATCATGCACTGCTATATTTTATTTCTAAGTCAAGATGTGCCTCACCATAACTGTTACACCAAAATGTCCCTGGATTTTCAGTTGAAAAATTTGGTCACCTTAAGATTCTGGACTTTTAGAAAATGGCTGCCCCTTTGGGCAAGTTCACAGTAATGAAGGTAGTGGATATCTCAGTGTTTGGCTTCCCTCCTACTCTCAGACTAGAAGTGTGCACCTCCTCCCCCTTCCCTGGAAACACACACTGACTGGTTTCTACAGGTTGCATTGGGGACAGGTGTTGTTACCAGAAATGGGAGGAAGTGGGCAGAGTGCCCTCAATGTCCAGGCTCAGCCTCTCCTCCTATCTGCATGTTCCTTGTGACAAGAGGAGCAGGTACAAGGGAGCAGTGGTGGAGTATGCAGTGACAGTTGCTGTCTAGTAGAAAGATACAGAGTCTGAGGTGTTAGAGCGCAGGAAGGATCAGAGTCAGGGCTGCAGGGGTGAGGGTGTTGAATGGCAGGGGGTACTTGCTCACAGAAAGGCGCAGTGTCGGGGGTGCTGGGAGGCAGGGAGGTTCAGAGTTAGGGTGCAGTGATTGGGGTGCTGGGAGACAGGGAGCTATAGTTTCTAGGGTGCTGGAATTCAGTGTCAGAGGTGCTGGGAGGCAGAGAGGCTCAGGGCCAGTGAAATTCAGTGCAAGGGGTGCTGGGTAACAAGCAGATGCAATGTTAGGGTGCAGATTGCCAGGGGAGCTAGAATCTTTATAGGCCTAAATGCAAAAGCTGTCTACTTGTAAGAGGGGAAGCTTCTCGGAATGAGTGTCACCCGATATGGTGCGATTGTATCGCAAACTGATCTAAAGTAAGTGTGAGTAGATTCAGTTAGCATGGGGGCAGGGGATGGTCATTAGGATTAAATTATCTGAAAGCATAGTTAGCCCCTAGGCCTGCTTCAAAACCTATGGGAAGCAGTTGTGTATTTTACCTCATTAGTAACTCAAGGCACTCTGTGCAGTGCGTTGAGCACCCAAGTGCACAAGTACAGTAGGTGTCAACAGACTTACACTACAGTTCACCACAATGTATGTACCTTGAGGTAGGCAGTGCGTGTTTCACCATATGTATTAAGAAACGTCCAGATTAATAATTCTTAGCTGCTATATTATTTGTTTGAAACCATAGCAAATATGTTTTTCTGCAGTTCAGAATTTAATAAGCTTAACTCTTTTATTAAATCCTCTTTAAGCAGCGCTCCATCTAAAAAACAAAATAATACCACCATATGTCATTAACCATTGGTCATTGAATAAAATATCACACTGGAACAGAATAAAAGATCTCTTTAAAATAACTTATGGAAATATTGCACACACACTGTAGATTGCATCACCAATCCACACTTCTCATTGCTATACATAAGGTAAACACACAGTCCACCATGCATAATTAACGTGAGTCTCTGTGTAAATAACAATCACGGAAAGCGCATCCAATGAACTCTGTGATGTCTGTCACTAATTCCACCACAAGAGAGTCCCACTCCCCTAAATATAACACTCACCAGAAACAAGTGAGTTGAAAGCATATATCACTGATAACTCTCTAAGGCAGTGGTTCTCAACTCCGGTCCTCGGGACCCACCAACAGGCCAGATTTTAAGTATTACCTTGGGGAGATGCAGATTAGAATACTGCAATCACTGAGCATCAAATTATATCACCTGTGATGTATTTCAGTTATCCTGCAAACCTGGCCTGTTGGGGGGTCCCGAGGACCGGAGTTGAGAACCACTGCTCTAAGGGATCTCCACGGATAGATGATCCACACTCCCGGGTACTATGACAGCAGCCAGTATCTTTCCAAAAATTAAAAGCACAGCTACATAGCGTAATCCCATTCACATTATTTTACTGACCATTCCCCTTTAAAAACACACTTACAAGCATGGATGAAAGAAAAGCATTGGTTACATCAACTCTCCGTTAGATTGCTTCCGGATGTCTGTATCAGTGTCTCCCCTGCGCCATAAAAGTATCAGCAGTGGTGCCCGTTAGCTCCGGCCGGTGTGCTGACGTCACTGGTCGCCGTATGGTCCTGCCCTGACACGTTTCGTCTGAGGGTGCTAAAGGGATCGTCATGCAATATAATAAAAAACACATATATATATTTACTGTATGAATGATTTTAGCTTAAATGATAAGTAAACCTTCAAACAGCATTTTGAAACATTTCCTTACCTCTTTATTCCTTTCCCACTGGCTGATTTAACCCACCTTCCCCCTCCTACACTGTATACACATACAGTTCTGGCAAAGAGTCCATGCTATGCTGGCTCAATGTTTACCTGAGATTGGTGCATCTACTTCTTGCTACATGTGTATATGCAGTAGAACCCCATTGACTTATTTGGGGTCAGGAGACGAATTTGTCTTTTGATTCCATAGAAGCATATGGCGCTCTGCTGTGCATGCATAGGAAGCGGGACCTGCACTTGGCATTTAGTTACAGTGCTGCTATTTTCCTCCAAACTGAAGCAATCCCCACAAATATCACCAACCAGTTCCTGGTACAGGAATTCTCTGATCACTAATAACTGAATTGTTTGTACTTACTGTAAAATTAATTTTCTGCAGAAGGAATTGGGCACTGGCAAACAAAAAAATCCATTGGCCACTCTCATTGCTGGTCACTCGTCATTCCTCAGTTTTGTAGAAAAACAGTATTATGAGTAGATCACAAACACAAAGGGGTTGGACCTGTGTTTCTTAATGAACTCCATAAACTGGATTTTACAATAAGCACAAAAGTAATGTTCTCTTTATCGTTCATTAAAGTGGCTGAAAACCTCTGAAATGAACACAGCATATCTATTTATACTGTATACTAGACTCAATCCAAAGCACGAAGTGTGATTTCTGGCTTCTCTCTCTTCCATCTGCTATATGCATTAGTCACATCTGACATGTTATCCTGATATAACAGAATCTCTGGAGATGCTCCCTTCAGCACACAGAAAGTGAATGACCTCAGCTGTGCATGTTTCCTTATGTAACTGTGTAAAGGGGAGGGGGGTGTCCTTTCACTCCACTCAGATCTCAGATTATTCTCAGCTCTCCTGTCTATGCTGTGCAGTGTATGGCAACATATCCCCCCCAACCCTGCTGTAGCTGAGAGATAATCTTTGATCGTTCTGTTTTAGAAGGCTGTAGAGAAGTGAAGACTGCAGATAAACAGGTACAATGTATGTAGGAGGATTTGTTTAACCACTTCCACATCGCGCACAGTATATTTACTGCGGCAGTGTGGAGCGTACCGCGAATCGGCGTAAATAGACGATGATTTGCAGAGTGGCAGCTAGGGGGCACGAGCACGCCGTCAATGGCGCGCGCTTGTGCCCGCCGCACTCAGGAGGAGTGTGCCCACAGCTCAGTTGGACCTGATGTCCGCCAGCGAGGCGCGATGAGCTGCCAGAGCAAAAGAACGGGGAACCGCCAATGTAAACAGGGTGGTTCCCCATTCTGTCAGTGGGGACATAAGAGATCTACTGATCCCTGTCACTGGGATCAGTTAGATCTCTTATGCCCCTGACAGCCCAGCCCCCTCACAGTTAGAACATGCCCAGTGAACACAGTTAACCCCTAGATCTCCCCCTGCAGGTTAACCCCTTCCCTGCCAATGACATTTATACAGTAATCAGTGGACATTTCAATTTCTGATCGCTGCATAAATGTCATTGGTCCCAAAAAGTGTCAAAAATGTCCGACATGTCCACCCCAATATCGCAGTCCAGATAATGAATTCTCATCATCCGTAAAGCTGCAACTTTTGCGCACACCATTCAATAAACGCCGATTGTGATTTTTTTTTTACCCAAAATATGAGGAAGAATATAAATTGGCCAAAACCGAGGAATAAATTTGTTTTTTTTATATATATATATATTTTTTGGATTTGAATTTTAGCACAAAGTAAGAAATATTGTTTTTTTTGCAAAATTGTCGCTCTTTTTTTGTTTATAGCGGTGATCAGAAATGACGCAGAGGTAATCAAATACCACCAAAAGAAAGGTCTATTTGTGAGAAAAAAAGGACGCAAATTTAGTTTGGGTACAACGTTGCACGACCACGCAATTGTCAGTTAAAGCGACGCAAAAAGTGCTCTGGTCTTAACATGGGAAATTCTTCCGGGGGTGAAGTGGTTAATCTCTGTTTCACCTGAGGCTAGTCACTTCAGTGGGTATATGTAAGGGTTTAAAATCACATTAAGGCACGCAGGATTCCATTATTCAGAAACAATTGGAACATCCAAAAGCAGTCCAGCTGAGAGGTGGGCAACAGTAACAAAACACAACAGACCCACAAAGTAAAAACAATAGAACTAGCGGCATCCTGCAGCTCAAACAAGTTGCGCCCAAAGCTGGCATTAGATGAAATCTAAATATCCATCTGGTGAAACATAAGTCGGCTATACACTAATAAAATTTGTTAAACAGTTTTCATTTTAAGAAGTTTTTTTGCATTTCTGATCTATTAGCGGGGTCAAATCGACATTCATTTTTGACCACAATTATGAGAAAATTAGAAGGGGCAGGGTGGAAATTTTCTCTGCCACAGTTTTATAACAGTGTGTGGTTTTCACTGGGAAAATCCTATTTATTCCAAAATTGAATGTTAAAAGAAAATTCAATTTTGAAGTACTTTCGAATGACATTTGTCAAGTCTTCAAATGTACTGAGAAATTCTGTATGAATGTTTGTAAGAATATTCATATGAATGCTCGAAATTCTATTAGTGTATGATCTGCTTCCAGGAATGTGTGAACAGAGGACCAGATAGAATCCTTGCAAATCTGGAAAATAGTTGCAAGTGCTGAAAAGCTCAAGAAGCACCCACAGACCTAGTAGAGTCCACTTTAACAGGAAAGTTATAACATTTGCACTTAAAACAATACGTTTGTTACCCTTTACAGAGACCATCCAGAATGACAAAAAAAAAAAGAGTCAGTCTTCCAAATGGAAGTAGAGAACCCATACAGCATGAATTACATCTATGTGTAAAATGGTATATATGCTTACCCTAAAACCATGTGATATATACAGTTGTGCTCATAAGTTTACATACCCTGGCAGAATTTATGATTACTTGGCCATTTTTCAGAGAATATGAATGAGAACACAAAAATATTTCTTTCACTTATGTACACAAGTTGACACAACTGGGTTTGAATGGCTATTAAAGGTAACCATCCTCACCTGTGATCTGTTTGCTTGTAATTAGTGTGTGTGTATAAAAGGTCAATGAGTTTCTGGACTCCTGACAGACCCTTGAATCTGTCATCCAGTGCTGCACTGATGTGTGTGGATTCTGAGTCATGGGGAAAGCAAATGGATTGTATAAAGCAATATATATGTATATATAAATATACACATATATGTAAACCCACGCAGAAGTGTGAAAAGGCAGAGGGCTTACTAATCTACGGCTGCTATGTGCAGGGGTGGAACCTCCTAATGTGTGACCATATATGATATAACACAGCGCTGGCAGTACCCTCCTCTATAACATATAGCTATAAATTGTACTATATCAAATAGATAAGAAATATTATATAAACATAATCATAAAGTGCTATTGTGCCAAACGATAAATAAACAGTTCATTGTGCCATAAATCAATCCATTAATAAATCTAACTGATGTGCAAGCCGGTGATATATAAACCAGTTCTCTGATGTTCCAAATCACAAAGTGCTCAGTGCTCCAATCAAGCAAATAAAAGTGCTGGTGTGCTGTAAACAATCCAAACATGCTGTGTAACACACTCCCCTCTTATCCTCCTACTCACCAGAAACAGGTGACCCACTGCTTTGCAATCTGGGGTCTAAGAAGCTTTTTCTGGTGTTAGTAGTACCAGAGTGATGGTATCTTTAAAATGTAATGAATAAACAGTTGATGTGATGTCATGAATGTCATTCATGACATCACACCTGTGTCTCACTGCTGAACACAAACTATGCTCGAAACATTACACACAATCCATCAGAAAGGTTAACTGCTTATCCTGGTCCTGAAGGGGAAATCGTTTTAAAGATACCATCACTCTGGTACCACTAACACCAGAAAAAGCTTCTTAGACCCCAGATTGCAAAGCTGTGGGTCACCTGTTTCTGGTGAGTAGGAGGATAAGAGGGGAGTGTGTTACACAGCATGTTTGGATTGTTTACAGCACACCAGCACTTTTATTCGCTTGATTGGAGCACTGAGCACTTTGTGATTTGGAACATCAGAGAACTGGTTTATATATCACCGGCTTGTACATCAGTGCAATGGACTGATTTATGGCACAATGAGCTGTTTATTTAGCGTTTGGCACAATAGCACTTTATGATTATAATTATATATATGTCCATCAAGTCCAACCTATGTGTGTGCTTTTATGTCAGTATTACATTGTATATCCCTCACTACTTGTGGAAGAGAATTCCACATCCTCACTGCTCTTACCGTAAAGAACCCTCTACTCAGTTTAGGATTAAACCGCCTTTCTTCTAGTTTTAGTGAATGGCTGCGTGTCTTTGTGTGCTCACTTGCGCACCATCACCACGATTACCATCCTTGAAACCTCCTCAAAACTGCCAATCTCCTGCACTCTCACCACCACACAGATTCCCATCCTCCTCCCCCTGTCCAACACCTGCCCACCACCCTACACTCTCACCAATGCACCCGACCCCCATCCTCCCACTGCTCTCCACTACCACATGTCCCCAATCCATTAGCCATTGCACCAATATCTGCCTCACTTCTCACTGCCACTGTTTCAATACATGCCTTTGCACTCACCACAACCAGTGCAAACTTTTTTTCTCTCCACCACTGTGGTTCTGTGCCCTTTGGTATTTAGCCTGTTCAATGAACGGGCACGCTTTTGCTAGTACTTTTTCTTGTTTTAAATAAACTCCTATAAAATGTAGCAATCAAGAAATCGAGACATACTTTCCATTTAACAACAAACTATAATTTGTTTTATTGCTTAGGCATTCCCCCCACCCCACAATAGAATCCAAATGTCTGTTATTGGGTCACTGAGACACCTAGATTGCATTGTAAGACGCAGGATGTTGCAGGTGGGGTGCATGCGTAAGTGCTGATTTGGGGAAAAGCCAGAATTTGCATACAGAATGCATCTTGGGTATCTTTGAGTTCCATTGAACCAAAGGTTGTGTGTATCATCACCTTATGATGCCATTAACAACATGATAATATTGTTTTACCTTGAATTACATATCCACCAGTTTACTTTGAGGCGGTGATTAACCATACTGAAGTTAAATGGGCCAGTTTTCACATCCAATCACATGCTGAAGAATTAAAAAAAGGGCCATCATCTGCATCTGATTAAATGTTTCAAGCAAAAATATGTTCAATTTATCTTACCCCATAGTGCATAGTGTTATGCTTCTGTGAATGTAAGCAACAATACAACATTATGATCTCAGCTAATTATGCTCTGCTGTAATTTTCCATTTAAGCAACATATCCATACACTAGAATTATTTTTTCTTTTAGGCCTCATACACACAGACGCTTTTTGACGCCGGCGTTTTCTGGCGTTTTTTGCAGCGCTCCATGTTAGTCAATGGCCCCATAAAAACGCCAACGTTTTTGAGCTGTAGATGGCGTCGCCGTTAGTGAGCTGAAACTAGAACCCACAGCCAGTGCGTTCTGAGGCTGTAACGTTTTGCCACTTTTTGACACCGACGCCGCAAAACGACAACAAACGCCAACTAATATTGTACCGGCGTTAACCGGCGTTTTTTGACGCCGACGTTTTTAGGTTGAAAAATAGCAGAGGGATGATTTTTAAAAAAAAAACGCCTATTGACGCCGACGCTCACTAACGCTCACTAACGCCGATGTATAACGCCAAAAAATGCCGTTTTTTTCCTTGACGTCGGGCCAGACGCTTTGTTTATATTTTAAGAAACGTCCATGTGTATGAGGCCTAAAACTCACACATTGACAGCAATGTATTAACATACGACCACCCTATATCTCTACCCTAATTTTCCTGAGCATGTGCATGAATTCTGTAAAAAGTAAAAAGATATACTGAGTAAACACAGGTTGATTTTCTATACATGGGGCATGTTTGCTTTGTAAAGTATATGATTATTTTGCAAAGTGAATATTTGCTTGGTTAATGAGGTGAGCATGTGTTCACTTTTATTAACCAATTATGTTCAAGCAAGAATCCTGTTTTTATCATTTTCCTTTCTGATGATTGGCTATTCATAGTAAACACAGTTTCACCTTATTACCTGAGATAAGTGAGCACCTGCTTCGCAAAGTTAACAGCTTCCACTCCTTTAGTAAATCAAGAACATTGTCTAAAGCTGGCCATACACTGATTGAAATTCAGCCAGTTTATTTTGATCAGTGTGTGATCGTTCCTTCTGTACAAAAGTCGATCAATTGATCAACTTCTGTTGATGGGATATGCTGAAAAGCTATTTCTGATCAGCGGCTACAGCCAATCAGCAGGCACTGCTTATCAGTGTATTCTGATGGTGGTAGAACCCTTCATCCACCTGGTGGGTATTGTTATTATTTTTTTTTTTTTTTTTTTAGCAGCCTGAAAAAAAAAAAAAGTAACAGTCTCCCCTGCTTTAGTCTGAGGATGGACAAACGCTTTACAAGCTCAAATGAATGTGCATTTTATTATCCTGCTCTGATCTGGTCTTTGCACACTCATTCGGAGTTAGATCATTGTCACCAATAGCTACAATTGTCAGCAATGACCAATCGCTAATAAACCTGTAACTTTGAATTACAATTTTCTAGAGCGCTTGAACATTTTCGGAGCCTCCAATGTAAAACGAAAGCCAATTTTTTACATGACAATGCCACACTGAGAAAATTTGTATAAGCAGTACAGGAATCCGATTTCACAAAAGGCTACGTACAGATTTTTATAATATGAGTGAAATATTAAATTGCAGGAATAACTTCAGTGAGACTTTGATGTGATTAATATGTGATTGGAAAAAAAGCAAAACCAAAACATTTGCAAAATGAATTAGGCAGGCCTTGAAGAAGAGAATGTGACGTGCAGGGACTGTGTCTAGCAGATCTCTACTCATCTGTCTGACTTGTACTGTCTGCTTAACATCCAGAACACCCCAACCTTGACCCCGTAACTATTTGAACCTTCAACTTGCCATGAACTTGGGGGGCTGGGTTTCTCTTTTTTTCCTGAATATTGCATGTTTAACAACCGTGGCATATGAATTTGCTTGGCTATTACATGACTTGGCATTAGTATTTCAATTATCAAGAGTGAGTTCATTAAAAGTATGCATACGGTAGTACTGGAGAATGCAGATAACATATATGAAGATGTAATTTTTTTTTTTTTAACTTTTTACAGATTAAGTTTAAGGTTAGCTTTAGAATAAGTTTACATTACAAATATTTTGTTTATATTCCTATTGCAGTTTCCTATAGCTCATGCAATCAGATCAAAATTCTACATGAGCAATAATAAAAACAACACCAATACCATACAGTGGAAATTATATAAAAAAAATCTGCATATCATACAAAATATTACAAAAGGCTTATAGTTATACATTACCCTTTTCCAGTACATAAGATAAAAGTAGTTAGTTATCATATTAATTACTCCCGCTTTATCTGCTGTATTTAGAACTGAGTTGTTTGGTTACCTTTAAGAAGGCAATTTATTATTGTATGTATGTACCATCACCACTATACATCCACCATCTATAAAATGCTATATATACATACTGTATGTATACACGTGCAAATATGCATGTAAGCAGGATACCTCCAGACAGGAGAGGGAAGGAAGGGCTGATGCACATTACATACTTCCCTGGAAAAGTTGTTCTATTCTTTTTTTAAATATAAGAAGTAAATATTTGCAGCATCCCGAAGCATCTCCCTTTGGGGATATCTAAAGGGGGATCAGAGGTTGGCCTGCAGATTGGAAGATGTGGTCTGAATCTCTTACAGCCTCCGTGAATTTATCTCCCTGTCTTCCTAGGCAACTGTTATTTCTCTCACTCTATTTGTCTGTCTCCATCTTCTGTTTGTTATATTACTAACATCCCTGCCTTTCTCTACTTACCTATATCCTTCAAATCTCTTTTGAACGATCTGTTCTATTCTCACAACCAAAGATATATTTCTCAATGCCGTTTTTATCTGTTGTCTTGTCAGTTTTAATAAAATCAGTTGGCTTTCTGATATTATGAAAACTGTACAAAGGCCACTGCCAGGGGCATAATGATAGTGGTTGCAGGGGTTGCAATTGCAACCGGACCCCATGGTCCAAGGGGCCCGTGTGCCTCCCTTGTACACCTGAATTGGAGGGATGGACGGGGTGGCATTTAGAGGACCCGATCTCCTCCATTTTCCTCTATCCAGATTGTGATAGTAATACGGGGACCGTCACCGGAAACATGTCAAAAGTATTATAGTCTTTCGGTTGACTAAAATAATTTTGACTGTTCTGTTGTCTATTTTTGCCGTAA
>BLSH010416935.1:82294-100539 GCA_018402905.1 Glandirana rugosa
AGTAGATTCCATTGTAAACCCAAAATCTCAGATGTTCTATCCACCATTTTTTTAATCATGTCAGAATGCTGTTTATTCCATAAAATGAGATGCAGCACAGCCATTGGTGGTTGTACGTTAGCTAACATGTAACATGTCTTGAAAATATATAAAAACATGACATACTTCGGTGTCAACTTGTGGTTCTAAAGAAATTAGAGTTTGAAAAAAGTAGGCATGGCTTTCATTTTATATGCCAATGGATTCAAGAGTAGAGTATCCATTGACTAACATCTAAATCCAGAGGGCAACTAAACCATCATACATGTCTTCACCACCTTGAAAAGGGGCTTCTCCCTCTACATTTACAAGGAACACAAAAGAATAATATACTGTTTGACTCCCGATCCCGAAACATATAATACACTTTAGTAGACTCATAGACAGTTTGAATTCTCCGGTACTGTACAGAGCATTATTCTAATTTTTTTACCACCTATCTTGTAGACTCTAAAACCCAAATGTTACCTTAGATGTATAAAAAAAAGTCGTCTCCAAACCATGTTTTATCATACAAAAGCCAGAATGAATAACTATGGTAATTCTTAAAATAAACACACTCTAACTTTCCCTTCTTCAATCGAGAACATAGCATCATCATAATAGGACAGTGTATATTTATTTTATAATATTTATTTTATAATATACTCACTCTCTATCTCTCGCTCTCTATCTATTACAGTAACTTTGAGATAACAAACTAGCTTCTTACACATTTGTATACTTATCTTTGTATTTATGAAGTACCAAAACACTCCATTATATATTCAAATAGATTGTCTGTAAATGGTGGTATTATGGTCGCATCCACATTTTAAGGAACATAAACTTTATCGGCAACCCCTCATACACATACAGAATGCCACCCATATACTGTGTGCACACTGTATAAACTCTATGCTGGTCAATTAATTCTCTCCTTTGCTTCCACTCTATCTTTCCTGCACTAAACTTGATCAAGAAGCTGTCTCATGACATTCGATGGAGAAAAGACAGAGCTAAAAAAAATAGGCATGTTGTGTAGTTGGTAAGTACAAATACTCTTTATCTTTAACCCATTTCCACTTAGACTCAGGGCTAGTGACCTTGTCTTAGCAGTACCATGGGCATGGAGCCCTCCTTAGGGATAAGCACACACTCCCTTACATGTGGAGATGCCATTGGAGTGGGCTGTCCTGGCTTAACCAGTACCTGTTGACTGTCTCTTGCACACCTGCTTCAGGATTTACACCAACAGACTCAGCTTTGCCCCTTGATTGCAAGTTTTGTTTCCAGGAGACATCCCCATATAGAGGTCAAAGGAAGATATAATCCAGACCAGGAATTACTTTAATTGTATACTAAATCAATAGAAGAAAAGATATTTACAGACTTCAGCCATCGCTTGAAGATGGGGGCACTCAGCTTAAGTTGCACACAGTCCAGCATAGTTCAGAGAGATGTGGTATGCGAGAAGAGACGAGAGACCTGTTCCTCACAGAAGGCTTCTCCCAGTTATGGCCCAGGCCACCCATGTATACTCCAGCAGATTACCAACACAAATCATAAGCCTCACTTCCCAAGGTGCTCTTCTACTGGCAGGGAAAGACTGGCATTAAACCCTACCATCTCCTGAGCCTACCCTGACTTACAGCTTTGGAGATATCTAGTGAGTTAGGAGGTAATTACAATGGACCACCTCTTTGCCCTACCCTACAGGCAGAATTCTGGGCCTTTAGGCACCCAAAAGGAGACATGGTACACAATGATTGCATATCTATTTGTTCAACTATTTTTTTCTCTACCGTTTTTATATTTACCAGAATAGCAAACATCTTGGCAAATTAAGCATACAAAATAGCATACAATGATCAAAACTGAATTAGTATAGCACATATAAATGTGGCCGCCATTATTTTTTTTTCTGTGAAGGGGTGTTATTTTTACAACATTTTTGCCCTGGATAGTATGATCTCTAGTTATCCCTAAGCCACATCTAAATAACAATGACATGTTTCATGCAGAAATTACACTGTAAGAGTCCTCTATCTTGTACACCGGATCAAAACAGTAGGGACTTAAAAAGACTCTTAAGCTAATCATACACGGACATTTGACCTGTGAGTGGCCCTGTCATCAACACCTAGCTTGACAAACTTTGACTGAAAAATCGAAAGAACCATGTGTTATATTCATTTACTCACTCCTTGTTAACGTTCACACAAGAAATTGCAACTCCCTCCTCATTGGCCTACCTCTATGCAGGTTATCTGCCCTTCAGCCTATCAATAAAGTTACTTATAGAATCATCCAGTCTACCCCTCCTCCACCCCTCTCTGCCAGTAACTCCACTGGCTTCTGATTGCCCAACGCATACAATTCAAAATGCTAACAATAACATACAAAGTCATTCACAATTCTGGCCTGAGCTACATCACCAATCTCAAAATATCTTCTTTGCTCCTCTCAAAACCTCCTGCTTTCTAGCTCAGTTGTCCCCTCCTCTCATGCTTAAATCCAGGACTTCACCAGAACCTCTCCCATCCCCAGCAACTCCCTAACCCAATTATCCTGTACTCTTTCCACCTTCAGGTGATCCCTGAAAACACGTTTCTTCAGGGAAGCCTATCCTCTCTCTGCCTAACAACTGAACTTTTCTTTTTTAATCAAGTCACTACCTTTTACATTACTTATGTTTCCAGTTTAGATTTTAAACTCTCACAAACCTGGCCCTCTTAACCCTCCTGCCCTGAGTTGTATTGTAATTGTCTTCTGTTATATGGTAAAGTGCTTTGCAAACTTTTGGCACAATATAAATCGTGTATAATAATGTTAATCCATGGATGGTGTAATTAGGTGATTTCTATAGTTGAATGAGAGAAATTGAAATGTGTATGGCTAGCCTTATGCAGGAGGCAGGAGGCCTTTAAGCGGACTAATAGAATAATTTGAGAGGTTAAGGAAGGTCATTTCAAAGGGAGTAGTGTAAGCACTCGTAAGGAAACCAATGACCAAAAACAAAACATATAAGTAAGCCAGAGGAAAGAACAAAACATAATACTGCACAATACTCTTGTTGAAATGAATCGGCGGCTGATATGATTCTTGGATAGTTGAGGTTAAAGAATAGAAGGTAATACATGACATTTAACAGCAGATATTCACTTAGTCCAGTATCCATCTTTAGTGTGTAAACATTTTACATGCAATATAGATAAAGAGACATTTCAGCTATTAACTACAAGATGACAGCATGCCATCCAAAAAATTCACATTATGGCTGGCTCTAATTCATGACTTGAAAGAGGACACTTTGGTTCATGTACTACAAAGCATTTTCATTTTACTGGCTTTATATAAATATTTGTGCCCTTCAACATGAGATGTTGCTCTAATTAACTGCTCTCTCGATGTTCCTTACAAATGAAAAAAGAATTGCCCAAATTAAACTCATTTTCCCTGGCTGACATTTCCGTAGTCGGCCATCTCTCGGTCCTTCATTGAATTCTCTAATTTGTTCTAATACGCTCACTGCCTACATCTCTAGCCATCCATGACGCTTCTTTTCCTGGCCTCCATCCTTCCCGTCTTTGCGGAGGGATTAAAGAGCTTTCTGTGCATTGCCACAAGTGCAGGAAATCAAGTTAAGGGACGTATTAATTGGGGCATCAAAGGGCGATCTTGTTTCAGGCAGTTTCCTTCCTAGCGTCACTTTGATGCTTCCTCGCTGGGCTCTGTTTCTCATTAAAAAGAGCCCTTAATGGCTAATGTTGTTTATGCATGTTACAATTATGTCACTGTGTACGCCGGCCGACGCTGATTGTTCCAGGGGATCGAGGGAGTGTATGAGGGGTGGAGGGGACTTGCTGGAATGTCAGCAAAGAGGAGAGAAATCAAGAGAAGCAGACTGTCGGCTGAAAAAGGGGAAAAGGCTCTCAAGCTGACATATGATGAATATAGGAAATAGGAGGGCTTCTCTGTTCAACAGTAGAGTGCTACAAGCCAGATGGAACTGTTAGGGAAAAAAGCGGCACCGTAACGTAAATGTGTCTACGTTAATATAATGCATGTGCTTGGAAACGTGCATGTTTAACTTTAGACTCTACTTAAAATAGATAACTGAGACAGTGTAACCAGACGGTGTCTATGGTGAGACGGGATCAAATGCATCAAAAAGCCCTTAAAAAAAGAAGTGCAAAGCATAGTTATATTTGTGAACTCTTACCTTGTAAAACAACCATTTAAAATAGAAATGAAAGACAAAATATTTTTTATATATATATATAATATATCTATATATATATATATATAGATATATCTATATATATTTATAACTATATAAAGACATAATGGGCTTGATTTACTAAAACTGGAGAGTGCAAAATCTGGTGCAGCTGTGCATGGTAGCCAATCAGCTTCTAACGTCAGCTTGTTCAATTAAGCTTTGACAAAAAAAAAAAAGCTGATTGGAAGCTGATTAGTTTCTCTGCAGAGCTGCGCCAGATTTTGCACTCCTGTTTTAGTAAATCCACCCCGATAAGTACCTTTTTTTCTCTGTTCTCAGCTGCACAAGGGGCTTAGAGAGCTAGGATGGAGAAACAGCAGAACACTCATCTTACCAGTAAAACACACTGTCATTGACTTTTGACTCTGACCTTTAATCTCAACCCTGACCTTTGACTCTGACCTTGGTCATGGCACTAACCTAGATCAAGCCCATTTTATCTTTATTTATTTATTTTTATATTTTTACTTTTCTCCTCTGGCTAATCACAGGCTATCGCAGAGACCATGTGATCAGGAGCTGGGTCTCCTAGCTCCTGATCGTTAGTTTAAAACCAGGAGCTGTCAGTGGCAGCTCGGTCTCCATGCTGGGAGTGCACTATGAAGCATTCTTCCAGCACAAATGCCATCATTTATATATACAGCACCTTGGAAGAAGATTTACTTATGCTGTACTGCTGTAAATGGGATAATGTCCCCTTTTTTTTTACTCAAGCCTGTACATATTAAAGCGCTATTATACCCAAAAGCAAACATGTATTTTATTGCAGCTTACCACATCTTAGATGTGATGGCTGCATTCTTTCTTCTATTTTCACCTGGTGATTCAACCAGTAAGTCTGTTGTTTTTCCAAAGAACAAATTCACTTGCAGTTAGGGGGTTGAGACAAAGCATGTATCACTGACAGGGGTGCTTACAATGATCAGCTTTTATTTTTTCATGTTTGCTGTAACAGCTTATAAAGTGTTAGCTGGAGTTCAGCTTCAATCTATGTATATCTAATGCTCCCCCTACCTCCAGATTACAAATGCTGCTCTCCAAAGGTGTCCCCTCATACAGATTTGGGGACACGTTAATACAGGAGGTGTGTTACTAGCCAGATCACCACGTGAAAACAGAGGGAAAATAGCCTAAAAAAAGAAAGCAAATGCAGCCATCGCATCTAATAATTGGTAAGCTGCAATATATTACATTTTTGGGTTTCCTACCATTTTAAGTTCCTGCAGTCTCTTTTGATATGTTTTATCCCTGTGCTGCCTGGCGGCCACTAAGGAGGATCACGCTCAAACTGATTCATTACAAATGGCACCGGTCACCCTGGTCACCCAGGGGACTGCTGGCGGATCATTTCCAAGCCTCTCACTGGGATTTGGGGACTATGTCAATTTTCAACTATACCTCACTAAAAAATTTGACTCCTCTGTCATTTCAACATCACTTAGAATACGCATGTCTCAACACTTGAACTTACCTCCTTATGTACCTTCTACAATAGTAATTGATTTATATCATCAGGGTTGTGTTGGGATTTGGCCTGGTTGGCCTGCAGAGGGCCCCCAGACCTCTCCCTTTTTCCCTGATGTCCCCCTTTTTTCTAGGTGGAACTCTGGGGCGTGTGGATGCTTCTCCATCCCGGTGGATGACCCAAGGCCTGCCGCAGCAGCAACTATACCACACACACACTATGTAATCTCATTGAAAAGACCATGTGCTCCACTAACTTTTCTAAACGATAGCACCAATGTACTACCACTTTCTTTCCCCTGAAGAAGAGGAACAACGCATGACCTCGAAACGTGTTGGGTAGCACTCTGTACATTTTTACATGAGTGTGTTGCTTTAAGTGGTTTGGTTCAGATATGTCCTGTTCAAACCTATTAACATTATTGTAATATGTATTTATGGGATTCTGTACCTCCCTATTTTAATTTGCTATAAAATAAAAATATGAGATCTTTTTACTTAATCGTCGGATCTTTTTCTGTGGAATCCATGCCCTAAAAAGTCAGAGGGTCTTTTTGTGTTAGTATTGCATTTAGGGATTTGGGCATCCATTCTGTATATCCCCTAAGAGATAAACAGTTTATCAAATTTACCGATGTAATAGCAGCGCTATGGTTCCGCTATTCGGGCGGCAGCAGGGCACTTTTAACCCCCCCCACAAGGGATTAAAAAGGGTTTAAAAGTGCTGGCGCTCTGCACTTCCGGAGCAGTGTACAGCCGCTTCGGGAGCGATGGCCATTCTTTCCAGTCATACCCCTACCCATTCACCAAAAAAACTGTGAAATGTAAAAAAAAACAAGAGCCGGTTTTTGACAAGTCCTTTAATAATAGCTCTGAGCTGTCTTCTCCCGGTGCCGTCCTCTCCACCGCGTCTCTCCCCGAGCCGTCTTCTCCCGCCGCCATCTCTCCCAGTTCCATCTCTTCCTGCCGCCGTCTCTCCCGGTGCCGTCCCTCCTAGTGCCGTCTTCTCCCACCGTCGTCTCTCCTGGTGTCTTCTCTCTCGCCGCTGTTCTTCTGTGGCTGTCTTCCTCTGTTGTGTTGCTGCCCGCCGTGTGGCATCTGTTATATAGGCATGGGGCATGGCCATCAGATGACACCATCCAGAGAGCCTGCCCCCTGTGATGTAACAAGGGGGGTTCTCCAGGTGACATCATCGGATAGCCAAGCCTCATGCCTATATAACAGGTGCCAGACAGGGGACGACAACACAACGAGGAAGACAGCCACAGAAGAACAGCTGCTTTTTTTTGTTTTAGCGGGTAACCAACAGTGAGGAAGAAGATGGCAGCGGGAGAGAAGGCCCCCTCGGGAGAGACATCGCCGGGGAAAAAGGCCCCTGGAGAGACAGTGGCGGGAGAGAAGGCGCCGGGAGAGATGGCAGTGGCAGAATACGGCACCGAAAATAGAGACAGCAGCGGGAAGAGAGGCACCAAGAGAGACGGCAGCGGGAGGTACCGAGGGCGATGGCGGCGGGAGAAGACAGCTCGAGTAGAGACGGCGGCAGAGAGGAAGGCACCAGGAGAAGACAGCTCAGAGCTATTAATAAAGGACTTGTCAAAAAAGATCTTTTTTTTACATTTCACTGCTTTTTTGGTGAATGGGTAGGGGTATGTACCCGATACCCATTCACATGGGGGGGCCCGGGATCTGGGGGCCCCCTTCTTAAAAGGGGCATCCAGATTCTGATAAGCCCCCTGCCCGCAGGCCCTGACAACCTCCAGCCAGGGTTGTCAGGAAGAGGCCCTTGTCCATATCAGGACAGAGTCCCCCTGCCCCAAAGCACCCACCCCCCATGTTGAAGGCATGAGGCCTGGTACGGTCCAGGAGGGGGGATGCTTGCTTGTCCCCTCCCTTTCCTGACCTGCGGGGCTGCATGCTTAGATAAGGGTCTGGTATGGATTTTGGGGGAACCCCATGCTCTTTTTTTCTCAATTTTTTTTTTGCCGGAATTTTTTTTTACATTCAGCTGTCAGCGGGGTGACCCTGCTGAGAGCTGATGACTCATTGGTTGTTGAGGACACGGCATGCTTCCCAGCCCCCTCCTTAGCACCCAGCTATATACAGTGTGTTTAATAAGGAAAAAAAAAAGGGGTTTAAAAACGGATGTCAGCAGATCGGATGTAAGTGGATCGTCTGCTAACATCTGTTTTTCATCCGTTCCGTTTTCTATATGGAAGAAAAGTAGGGTTTTCTTCCATCTTAAAACACGGAGCTTAGCGGAGACGGATGTCAGTGGATGATCATCCGCTAACGTCCGCTAGCCCATAGAGATACGTGTATGTCCGTTTTTCCTCCGCCAACAGATGGAGGAAAACCGGACATACGGACCCTTGTGAAAGGACCCTTTGGGATTTACTTTCCCTTTGACTGTTGTTTTTACCATACTTTGTAACACTTTAGAAATTGTTTGTTGATCAACTATTCTTCTAGATGTAAAAGCTACATCTGCTTATGTTGCATGCATTGTCATTATTATTGTTATTACAGGTACTTATATAGTGCTGTCAATTTACGCAGTGCTTTACATATATATTGTACATTCACGTCCCTGCCTTCAAGGAGCTTACAATCTAAGGTCCCTAACACATTCATACATATAGTTGCGATTGTTTTTTTCATCCTTGGGTTACTTTTTGTGGGAGGTTTGGCTATTTCCTATGCAGATGAACAGCCATAACATCTTTATGCTAGAACACATAAACATAAAGCAATGTTTAAAGGAAAAGGTCACTTAAAAATAAATAAATAAATGGCCATTTTTTTACAGGTAAAAATGGCCATTTTTGTTGCAGGAGCCTGGAAAGCATTGCACCAGCGATCAGCAGATCGCTGATGCCATGCAGGTCTCCTGCAGGAAGTCAGTGTAGTCTGTCTGCCTTTACATCATACAGGCAGGCGGTTTCACACTGACTGGAAGACTCAATGAACTACCACAGTGCTCAACAGTAGAGTTGAGCGAACCCGAACTGTAAAGTTCGGGTCCGTACCGAACTTTCGGGTGTCCATGTTCCGAACCCGAACGTTTGAGAAAAAGTCCGGGTTCGGGTTCTGGGTTCTGGTATTTTATCCCACATGTTGAATAGCTGCAGGGCAGCCAATCAACAAGCGTTTCACTGGTTTTCCCTAGAAGCCATCACAGCCATGCCTACTAATGGCATGGCTGTGATTGGCCAGTGCATCATGTGACCCAGCCTCTATATGAGGCTGGAGTCACAGTGCTGCATGTCACATGCTCTCAGGTTAGTGTAGGGAGAGAATGCTGCCGGCGCTGTGAGGGACAGATTGTGAGGGACAGATTAAAGATCTAATATCTAGGTAGAGATTACTACTACTGCTGTGAGGGACAGATTACAGTGATAATAACTAGGTAGAGATTACTACTACTGCTTTGAGGGACAGATTGTAGTTCTATAACATCTCGCCCTGCATTACAGAAAGATCTGATTACAGAACGATCTCTCATCCTGCATTACAGAACGATCTGATTACAGAACGATCTCTCATCCTGCATTGCAGAACGATCTGATTACAGAACGATCTGATACTGGACTAGGTAGAGATTACTACTGCTTTGAGGGACAGATTGCAGATCTAATAACATCTACCATTTTTCTTCCTTTTGCAGCCCTCTAGCACTTTCCAGGACTTTTTTACAGCCATTTTTGTGCCGAAAAGTTCGGGTCCCCATTGACTTCAATGGGGTTCGGGGTCCGGGGTCAAGTTTGGGTAACGTTCGGTACCAAACCCGAACGTTTCTGCGAAGTTCGGCCGAACCTGCCAAACCTGAACATCCAGGTGTTCGCTCAACTCTACTCAACAGTGTCATGATAGTTCATTGAGTACTACAAGCCGACATCCGCAAAGGGTATTGGTACTTGTAGTTCTCCCATTCACAGAACTCTGTGAATGAATGATGCAGCCGTGTGTGATACTACTGTCACACCGAGAGGGAGGCAGTGGGGAGCAGCTGCAGCAGTGAGAACATGTTACATATTCCACCTTACAAACGGGTGGAACATGTAACATATTCCCAAAGATGAACATATCCTTTAATGTTCAATACCAACTACAATCAGAAGTAACTTTATCAAGGCAACTTATGGGTTCTGTGCATTGCTCACTGCATTTGGATGACATAGACAAGTAGCTCTCTGCTCCAAGCCCCTCTCCCCCACTGGTGCTCGAACGTCAGGTGCTAGAGATAAGCCAAGCTATTCAAGCTCATGTACTCAATGTAGAAACATTGGACCGCTGCACGCCGGAAAAGTCACTAAAATTCACAATTATTACATTCACAGGTATTGCAAAGATAGTCCCAGTCTTAGGACTGCTCCTCTAATGTGTTTCACTCAATAGGATCTATTTGTACAGAAAATCATGGCACCATGTTCATCATGTTATCCATATGTAATTTGCTAAAAATAGCCCAATATTGGTCCATATTAAGGGAATAAGCCTAACCACCTGTAAAAATTAACCCAAATATACAGTACATGAAACTCCAAAAACATAAGCAGATGTAGCTATTTACATCTAGGAGAATAGCTTTTATTGTATATTTTCACGTGTTGACATTGTCACCATTGGCCCCATAACCTGAGTCCCCAAGGTCTGTGGTTTTTGTATGGGTTTATCAATTGTGAGTGCATTTCCTTTAGAATAAATAAGGTTATTTTATCTTACTACACAATGGGAGGCTCTTTGTTCTTCCTTGAAATAAGTATGATTGTATAAGGAGTATATATTGGCTGGGAGTGTGCACAGTAGTAGGAGAGTTCCTAGTGGAGAGGAGGCTTTGGAGTATCTGCAGATTGGGAATACCTTGGTTGATGATAACATAGAGGCACTATTTCTTTTAATCAGCGGTACGAGTTTTGAGAGCACGTTGGTGGCACGTGCGGTTTTACCCTAAGAGCACCATATTCTACGATTGAACATTTAAAGAAGAGGCTGTTTGTTATATATTGAATTATGATGTGAATATGTTTTATGTTAATTTATTTTTCTATATACCACTATGAGCATATAAATAGAATGTATGTTTCTATATGTGATTTAATTAGGTAGTCATTTTGATCAGTATACACAGTGAGGTGTTATTCACCAGTATTTGTATATACTACTTTTCTGCATAATACACTGTGGGGTTGATTTACTAAAGGGAAAAAGACTGTGCACTTTGCAGAGTGCAGATGCACTCGGCAAGTTGCTCCAGAGCTTAGCAAATAAACAGAAGCTCTGCTGACTTCCATCATCCAATCATGTGCAAGCAAAAATGCATTTTTTTTTTATTTTCCTTGCACGTGATTGGGTACTCTTTGCAGAGTGAAGCCTTACCTCATTTACTAAGCGCTGGAGCAACTGTACTTGCAAAGAGCACTTACAATTTGCAAAGTGCACAGTCTATTTGCCTTTAGTAAATCAACCCAAAGCATTATTTATATTGACATAGCTGAGCTACACTTTTTTGCTTTTAAAGAGGAGCTCCAGGCTCCTTCACAAAAAAATAAAGTCAGCAGCTACAAATACTGTAGCTGCTGATTTTTAACTGCTTCCGGACCTGCTCGCTTTCATTTACTGCTGCAGAGTGGTGCTGTAGCGCGAATCGCCATCTATAAACGGCGGCTCGCTCATGCCCGCCGCACTCTCCAGCAGTGTGGCCATGGCTCGGGCGGACTCGATGTCCGCCGGCGAGCCACAATTGCCTGGCACAGAAGAAAAACGGGGAACCACCGATG
Source organism: Glandirana rugosa (assembly GCA_018402905.1). NCBI lineage: Eukaryota > Metazoa > Chordata > Amphibia > Anura > Ranidae > Glandirana > Glandirana rugosa. The sequence continues at coordinate 93,839 of BLSH010416935.1, forward strand.
TAAACACAGAGGTTACACGCTTTGTCAGGTGGCATATAAGAAATCTACTGATCCCTGTCACTGGGATCAGTTAGAACTCTTATGCCGCTGGCAGCCCAGCCCCCTCACAGTTAGAACACGCCTAGGGAACACAGTTAATCCCTAGATCTCCCCCTGCAGGTTAACGCTAGTAATCAGTGGATGTTTAAATCTCTGATCTCTGTTTAACCACTTCCCGGCTGCGTGCCGCCTTTTTACTGTGGCACTGTGGCTCTATTCCGCAAATCGCCGTAAATAGGCGGCGATTCGCAGACGCGCAGCTAGGGGGCGAGAGCGCGCCAGCGCACTCTCGTGCCTGTCACACTCTGAAGGAATGTGCCCGCAGCTCGGGCATACCCGATGTCCGCCGATGAGCCGCGATGAGCTGTCAGAGTGAAAGAGCGGGGAACCCCCCATGTAAACATGGTGGTTCCCCGCTCTGTCAGTGGGGACATAAGAGATCTACTGACCCCTGTCACTGAGATCAGTTAGATCTCTTATGCCAAAAGTAGCCCAGCCACCTCACAGTTAGAACACGCCTAGAGAACACAGTTAACCCCTTCCCTGCCCCCTGCAGGTTAACCCCTTCACTGCCAATGACATTTACACAGTAATCAGTGCATTTTTATAGCACTGATCGCTGTATAAATGCCAATGGTCCCAAAAAAGTGTCAAAATGGTTCGACCTGTCCGCCGCAATATAGCAGTACTGCTAAAAATCGCAAATCGCCGCCATTACTAGTAAAAAATAAAAAAAAAATAAAAACCCCAGAAATTAATTCTCATCATCCGTAAGCACATCAACTTTTGTGCAAACCAATCAATAAATGCAGATTGCGATTTTTTTACCAAAAATATGAGGAAGAATGTTTTTTTTATATTTTTTGGGGGGATTTGTATTTTAACAAAAAGTAAGAAATATTGGGTTTTTTTGCAAAATTTTTGCTCTTTCTTTGTTTATAGCGGCAATCAGAAATGACGCAGTGGTGACCAAATACCACCAAAAGAAAGCTCTATTTGTGGGAAAAAAAGGACGCAGATTTTGTTTGAGTACAATGTCGCACGACTGCACAATTGTCAGTTAAATCAATGCAGTGCTGAATCGCAAAAAGTGCTCTGGTCCTAACCTGGGAAATCCTTCTGGGGCTGAAGCGGTTAAATGTCATTGGTCACAAAAAAGTGTCAATAATGTCTGACATGTCCGCTGCAATATTGCAGTCCCGATAAGATCACCGCCATTACTAGTAAAAAAAAAATAGTAAAAACGCCATAAATTAATTCTCACGGTTTGTAAATGCGGCAACTTTTGCGCAAATCAATCAATAAACGCTGATCACAATTTTTACCTCAAATATAAGGAAGAATATTTATCGGCCAAAACTGATGAATACATTTTTTTTTTTATGTTTTTTTTTTTCAAAATTGTTGCTCTTTTTTTGTTAATAATGGTGATCAGAAATGACGCAGAGGGGATAAAATACCACCAAAAGAAAGCTCTATTTGTGGGAAAAAAAGGACTCAAATTTTGCTTGGATACAACGTCACACAACCACGCAATTGTCAGTTAAAGTGATGCGGTGCTGAATCGCAAAAAGTGCTCTGGTCCTAACATGGGAAATTATTCCAGTCCTTAAGTGGTTAATATTAGGACACTTACATGTCCAGGAATCCAGCAGTGTCCTTAGCCGAGATGATTTTTCAATTGGTTATCTGATGCTGCCACTGCCATCTCCACTACGGGAAACCAGCAGTGAATCCTTGCGGCTTCACAGCCAGTTCCCTACTGCGCACCCAAAAGGTGCCAAATTTGTCTGAGGAAAGGGGAAGGGGGGCAGACAAGCGAGCTTCCCTTTTTGGGTGGAGCTCTGTTTTAAGTATTACAAAGATTTAAAACATTTAAAACAATGCATAACTTGGATACATATGTTACTGAACATTAAAACACAAATGTTTTTACATGTGCTCAGGCACACTATATTAAGGCCTCATACACACGGGTGTATGAAAAAAAATGTGCAAAACGTTGGGCCTGACGTCAGGGAAAAATCAGCATTTTTTTGGCATGTTGCACCGCGTTATTGAGCGTTAATGAGCGTTAGTGAGCATCGACGTCAATAGGCCTTTTTAAAAAAAACCCATTCCTCTGCTATTTTTTAACCAGAAAACGTTGGCGTAAAAAACGCCAGTACGGCGTTAGTGAGCGTTTTTCCGCTTTAACGTCAAAAACGCCAAAACGTTACAGCCTCAGAACACGCTGGTCCCACATTCTAGTTACAGCTCACTAACGCCGATGCCCTCTACTGCTCAAAAACATTGGCGTTTTTAGGGGGCCATTGAATAACATGGAGAGCTACAAAAAAACGCCCTAAAATGTGGCGTCAAAAAAACGCCCGTGTGTATGAGGCCTAAGGCATCGCAAAAAAAAGTACCTGCTCCATTTTTTTCAATTCACCGCACTGCAGAGCAAAGTTGGCTCACACCATTGCATTGCAGTTTGCTATGGGTAAAGTTAATTTTTTGTACTGTGTATGTATTATACGCTGGAATTTTATTCAATAATAAATCACACCATTTATGTCTGAATGAGCCCAAAAAGTATTATTTTTAACTCTCACATAGATGAGATATTGTATTTTTGTTTATATAAGCTTCCCACATAATCTTTATTTGTGAAAGTACTATTGCCTGCAATTAGACCTCATTATTGCTTGCCAAAAGCATCTGAAATTGTGTATAATGCATGTTAATATGCTTCTTGGATATTTTTTTTGTCCTTTTAAGTAAACAGAAAAATCATGTATTTATAAAAGTGCAATTTCTTTGAAAAGAGGGTATAGACACAGAAAGAACAGCTTGAAAAAGCATATACATTATGGTTTTCCCTCTTTTGTTTGGATTGGATTGCTCTTTTCGATTCGGATTCTCCTCAGTAATAGATATAGAATGCACTCCAGAGAGTACAAGCAGGAAGGTCAGCTCATAAGAGGGCTACAGGAGAGAATTGTTTACACTGTTTTTGTTAAGATCTACTTGGAATTTCCAGAAGGACCTTGAAACCTTGGATCCCCTGCATTGGCTGTGTGGACGTTGCCTTCTGCAGTCTTCACTCAGTCAGTTCCCAGAAGGAATATAGAGGCAGAGTGGCAAACTATCAGCTTTATTTTCATCTGGTGATTCTGCCAGTAACACCCTGCCAGTCCTAGGATGACAACGCTCGGTCATTATTCTGGAACAGGACACCAGAAAAAAGATAAGATTACAGAACCCCAACCCTCTCCTTTTCTCCATACACAGACAGATGTGGTCCTATAATTAGAGGTAGACCTATATATCAGCCGGCTGACATATCGGGCTGATTTTTAGCAATTTTTAATTAACCTCCCTGGCGTTTTTTTTTTAGTGTGGCTCGGGGTGAATTTCCATTACAAATAGCAGTAACCCTGAGCCACACTCGGGATCGCATTGCTGGATCCAAGGCTGGGTTACTTACCTTGTACCCTGGATCCAGCGATGTCCCCCCGCTGTGTCCGCGGGCTGTGTCCTCCGCCCGATACCTCTGTGCACCGGTCTCCATTCCCTGCAAGCGTTGCGTCACACGGGGGCGGAGCCTGATGGGAAAAGTGAAACACACATAACATATACACTACTCTGTAATCTGTAAGATTACATTACTGTATGAAATCATTTCACATCCCCTTTGCCCAGTGCCCTGCATGCCCTTTTATATTATATATGCCATTCTTTCTGCCTGGAAACTTGAGAATGTCCATGGCAACCAAAAAGTGTCCCTTTACGTTAAAAGTGGTTTTTGATCAGCTAGAAAACAGCGAAAATTCTGCAAATGAGCAAATTTCAGTGTTTTTGACTTGATTACATTATTGAATACATTTTGTTACTATTACCTTATTATTTTTATTAAATTATTTATAGTTATTTATTATATTATAATTTTTTTTTCATATAGATTATAATTTATGATTTTGTTATTTCAAACTTTATCATACCTGGGATGTCTACTAGACTCTTGTCTTAAGTGAGTTATTCCTAAGAATTACAGACCTACAGTATAAAACGTCAAATTTCTATGCGAAAAAATGTACCGCTTTGAGACGCAAAAATCTGACATAATCATACTGCCAGGGAGGTTAATTGGCACCGACCGATTGTGCTGTAAATTAGGCAGATTAATTTATGCACTAAAGGCCAGTTCACACAGGGGCCATCCGACTTGCGGGGTAACTCAGCGCGACCCCGCACAGCGCGACTTCAGCGCGACTTGCAAACGACTTCTGTAATAGAAGTCAATGCAAGTCGCCTGACGTCGCCCCGAAAGTAGTACAGGAACCTTTTTCTAAGTCGGATCGACTTGAGTCTCTCCTATGGACAAAGAAAGACAAAAATCCAGACAGCCTGCCAAGTCTAAGAACATCGCTGATAAAAGAACCAAAGAGGTACAATGCTTATACTTATCAAAGGAATGAACTCCGGTGTGTAAATGAGCTCAATTTAACCATTTAAAGACTAAATATTTTCTGACATTTGTTGCTTACAAGTAAAAATCTGTATTTTCTGCTAGTAAATCACGTAGGACCCCCAAACATTATATATTTTTTTTAGCAGAGGCCCTAGAGAATAAAATGATGGCTGTTGCAATATTTTATGTCACATGGTGTTTGCGCAGCGGTCTTTCAATCATAATTTTTTTGGAAAAAAATACACTTTAATGAATTTAAAAAAAAACTAAACAAGTAAAGCCTCGTACACACGGTGCGAAGGTCATACGACCGGACATCCAAAATCGTATGTTGCCTGTTGTATCTCGCGTACTGACATGCACTGGGCGATTGTACGGCCAAGCCTAACGTAGTGACGAGCGTATAAAGAGGAAGTTCAGATGAATGTGATTGGTGAATTAGGAACGTAGGTTTCCCAGAACGGACACTTCCAGGCGTTCCTGACTTCTGAGCATGCGTGTTTTGCACATACAGCTTTGTTGGCCCAACTTCTCTGTACACACGGTACAACGGTCGTACGACCGCTTGTTGTACAACAAAAGTTTTCTAGTCTGCTCATCCAAATGCTGTTGTATGACCGTCGGACGTCGGCTGTACTAATTACGCGTACGGTCGGATGATCATACAACAAGCTGTTGTACGACCGTTTTTGCACAACTGTCGCACCGTGTGTACGAGGTTTTAAGTTAGCCCATTTTTTTTCGTCCAAAAGCTTTGATGACCTGTTTTTGTGTATTTAATATTTAAGATACATAGTGCACTGTTCGGAGGCTTGTTGTGTTGTTTAATAAATGTTAAGGAATTTTCTGTATCACTTTTTATTACTTAAATGTTAGATTTTATGAGTTGAAGGGAAAAAAAAAAAGAAAAATCGGCCTAACATATCAGTCCAAAAAAATCGGCATCATATATCGGCCTTCGGCCACTCCGGTTTCCAAATATCGGCATCAGCCAGAGAAAAACCCATATCGGTCTACCTCTACCTGTAATCCTCAGAGATAGCCGAGAAGAATGTAACTGATAACATTCACTACAGACAGTGCACACAAACATATTAGCTCACAGGATTGTTGCTAAGATTAACAGGTATTTTTTGTACTTATATTATAAAATATTTTAAATGGTCTATTTAACAGACCAAAAAGGACCAGATAAGAAAAGTTAAGTGTTAGGATTTACATACCCTTTAACCACTTCACTACTGGGCACTTTTACCCCCTTCCCACCGGGAGACCGGAGCGATGATCCGGCACGTCCGCCAGCTGGAAGGAGACCTGACAGAAGCCGTAATCGGCTCCGATCGGGTCTCCTTTGGCAAATTCCGGAAGCGACGTCACGAGGTCACTTCCGGTTTATTTGGCGGCTAACGGCACCAATTTTAAAAAAATGACAGTATTCAGAATTGCCGTTTTTGGCAATCTGAATACTGTGAAGTGCAAAGGAGGGATGGGGGTTCCAAAAAGAGTACCTGTCACCATATATTACTATCACAAGGGATGTTTACATTCCTTGTGATAGCAATAAAAGTGACCCGATTTTTTTTTTTTAAAGGAACAGTGCTAAAAATAAATAAATAAATGAAATTAAAAAAAAAAATTTAAAGCGCCACCGTCCCCGTGAGCAAAGAAAACGCATACATAAGTCGCACCCACATACGAAAACGGTGTTCAAACCACACATGTGAGGTATCGCCGCGATCGCCAGAGTGTGAGCAATAATTCTAGCAAAAAACCTCTTTAACCACTTCAGCCCCGGAAGGATTTCCAGCAAACCCATGTTGCAGCGTGCTGGCGCGTTAACAGTCAATTTCGCTGCGTCGCGGCTTAGCGTTTTTCCCGAGGCCAGGATTTCGACCTTTAGGAAGGCCCCGACTTCACCAATTTCTCCAAAAAACGATCTTAATAACGAGTGTGAGACCGCTAGCGCCGCTATGGAGTGTACACACCAAACTTGTGGCAAAAGCATACACCCACGCTGAATACATACGCAAAAGAAACGAGTGCCCCTGCCACCGCGAAATTTAAAAAAAAAAATTAAAGTAAATAAATAAATAAAAATCGTGACAAGGAAATTTTTTTTTTTTAGCCCAGTGAAAATAACGATAGTGTTCCTTACATTTGTAGGGAACACTATCATTATATACCACTGTCCATGAGAAAAACCTTGGGG
>BLSH010416935.1:223789-247815 GCA_018402905.1 Glandirana rugosa
TTTGGGAGCAATGACATTTATTCAGCGATCAGAAATTTAAATGTCCACTGATTACTGTATAAATGTCATTGGCAGTGAAGGGGTTAACCTGCAGGGGGAGAGCTAGGGGTTAATCGTGTTCCCTGGGTGTGTTCTTACTGTGGGGGGGTTGGGCTAACATGGGCATGAGAGATCTAACTGATCCCAGTGACAGGGATCAGTAGATCTCTCATGCCCCACTGACAGGGCGGGGAACCGCCGTGTTTACATCGGCGGTTCCCCGTTCTTTCTCTGTAGCCGCTCATCGCGGCTCGCCGGCGGACATCGGGTCCGCCCGAGCCGCGGGCACACTCCCCAGGAGTGCGGCGGGTGCGCGCGCCCCCTGGTGGCCAAATGCGAATCGCCGCTTATTTACGGCGATTCGCGCAGGGCTCCCCCACTGCCGCCGTAAAAAGACGGCGATCGGTGGGGAAGCGGTTAAAGTACAACCCTGAAATTCATGCACACCCCCTCATACTGTATTCCAGAAAAAAATGTTTGATGTGCTAGAAATATAGGGGGTTATTTACTAAAATTTTAAGTGTACAAAATATGATGCAGCTCTGTATAGAAACCAATCGGCTTCCAGGTTTTATTTTGTAAGCTTAATTGAACAAGCTGAAGTTTGGTGCAGTTGTGCATGGTAGCCCATCAGCTTCTGATTCTGACCACGCCAGTTTTAGTAAATCTCCATCCATAGTGCGATGCTACCTTCCTCTTTGATATGACACACAGATCTGAATTCCTAAACATATGGGGGTTGATTTACTAAAGCTAGAGTGTGCAAATTCTGGGGCAGCTGTGCAGAATAGCCAATCCGCTTCTAACTTCAGCTTGTTCAATTAGGCTTTGACAAATAAACCTGGAAGCTGATTGGCTTCCATGCTCAGCTCCACCTGATTATGCACACTCCAGTTTTAGTATATCAACCCCATGTTGTCAGCCTTGTCTATAATGCATCTGAAATGAAGTAAAGAAAGCAGATCTCTTCCTTTCATCATACATACCCCTTGTGTTCTCTGCTCACAAGATATGTTTTGCACTTATCGAACATGTATAACAAAACCCTTTCAAAGATATATTTAACATACCAAAAGGGAGCAAATAAGAGAAGATCATTGTTAGGGATTACATATACTTTAAAGCGAAACTCCACTTTCGTGGGGGAAAAAAAATAGCAAATAAAGAAAAAATAATATAGCCCATATAATTGCAACACTAATCATATTGTAATTCAGCCTAGGTTCACATTGGTGTGGGAATGAAATGGTGCGAGTTCAGCTGAACTCGCACTATTTCATTCCTGCATGTCAGTCCTGACTTCAGGTGCGATTTCAGAGACATCTGTGCGGGTTGCCAAAAAATTGCCAAAAGTAGTACAGAAACTACTTTTGGAAATCTGTGCGGCACTGCAAATGCAGCATCACTCTGATTCAGACGGTTCCAATGCCGGCAATTGCCGCTGATTTGTCATGTGATTTGACATATCAAATCCCATGCCAAATCACACCAATGTGAACCAGGGCTCAATGTCATTTAAAATTACTTTTCCTTTTCAATCTGCAGCTCTGTAATTTTCTGAGAATGCATTGCAATATGGCTACCTGGAGTTGTTCTGTACACAGTGTGTACTGACCACTCCCCAAAAACATAATTTCCTTCTTGTGTAATTGGCTCACCAGTTTTCTCAGAAGTCTGCACTAAGATACAAGTCACATATCAGGCATCCCCTGCAACAAAAATCTCATTTTTTGCAGAGATAATTTCAATCCGAACATGTCTAAAGGGTTGCAGGCCCAGCAGATTTCCTCATTACTGCTCTGCAGCTGCACACCTGACAGTTCATTATGAAACCCCTCCCATTAGACCCACTCAGAACAGAGGCACAAACAAACAGAAAGGGATTTCTTCAGAATAACAAAAGGTAGTAATCTGCAACAAAGTTTGTTATAATCCTTGCACATGTACATAGATCACTCAGTGGGCAATGATTTTTTTCTAAACTAAGATGGAGTTATGCTTTAAGTGTTGCATCGCACCAGAGCTAAAGCTTGTTGAAAGCCATCTAACAGGTTGATGGCACTCACAATAAAGCTGTATTAAACACCAAAAGAAGAATTTTTTTTTTTTTTAACCAGCCTTTAATGTGGCAGGGGCATTTTGTTTTCTTTTCTCTAGGTGGTTTTCCCCTATATTTCACCTTGTGATCGTGCCAGTAACACATTTTCTGTCTAAGGCCCCTTTCACTCGGCCTTCAGTTCAGGTCTGCCTGTCTGTTTTTCAGGTAGACCTGAACAGGCACTCCATGCACCTCTATGGAGCGACTGATGTCAGCGCTGACATGTCCGCTGACACCCGCTGCTCTCAGATCCGATCTTGTACCGCAAATCCCGACGGATGGAAACCATATTTTCTCTTCCGTTAACTGACAGACGCAGCCTTCTTATGACACATGGGGTTATGCTCATCCTACTAGGAGTAGCCTAGGAAAAACAAACAAAAGTGTAGGTTGGCCCCTCCCAGGGGGCCATCCTCACCTTAGCATATAATACCCCTGCTCTGTACCGCACATCAGTTTTTATTTGCCTAGTGCAAGGAGTAGACCTGGTTTCCTATGGGAGCAGTGGTCTCCTGAAGATTCATCTAAGGAAGACTGCTATCAAGAAGCTGGCTGGTGGTATAGAGGATATCTCGAATCCTAATCTTTCCCCAGTCCGACCAACACAATGCGAACCCCCTTAGGGGGGCCCACCGCATAGCGCCCGTTCCGTGCGGGCGGCCAGTGGCTAAAACCCACTAGAGCCCAGTGACTGGGTCGCCTGTCCAGTGGCCTGGCCAGCAGCATGCCTTCTTGCGGGGAGGTAGGTCTGCTCCGGGTGGCTACCCGCTGCGCCCGTCGGATTGGTGAGTGAACCCCTCTTCCGCCATGGAGAGTGGGCACCTGGGCAGCTCTGTGGTGGTCAGCCGGTCGGGGTCTGTTAGAGGCCTTCCCCCCACTCCCACTCCCCCCTCAATCCCCCGCAGGCACCTTTGCACTAACCACTCGAATCTGCACCGACCGTCTGGAGCAATGTGTTAGATGGGTCGTCGCCATTGAATTTTGGAGCACCGCACATTCGTGGCCGACCGCATGTGTGTAATGGCAGCGTCCATTGTTTGAGAACCATGTGGTTTCCAGCCTGCTCTCTGGTGGCCTCCAGTGGTCAATTGGGAGAACTGCAGTCCTTGTGCAGGAAGTTCTTAAAAACGGGTGTGGGCTTCCGGTTTTTGCTTGGACAGCATGGCTGGCACACAGTAACAAGCTCCTGGCGTGCAGCAGTTCGTGGGCATTGCTCTTCGGTTGGAGTGCTGAGGCATCAAACAGCAAGTATAGCTGGCGCTTCCTGGGTGCTGGTAGCGGTGGGTGTAATCCGCCCGGGTCTCCCTGGCTGATTTGTGGGGTAGAGGTGGTGGTTACACAGCAGGGGTGCCGGGCTGAGATGTCAGAGGCCGGCAATTCTATGGCAGGGGTACCTGCAGATCTACAGTCCACCCCGGGAGCATTTGTGTCCTTGGAACAGCTGAGGGCGGTGTTTGGGGAGCTCCTCCCCTGGGCAGGGGTGCCCGTTCCGAGGGGCCCCCAGAAGCGCCCATCCCTCTCTTTCCTCAGGGGAGGATTCAGATCTAGAAAGCGCTTCAGTGGTCAAACCTGTGGATCTTTCAGAGGGTGAGCCACCCTCAGAGGGCGAAGAGGATCAGGAGGCTCCTAGTTCGCGGGATAAAGTGATAGTGGAAGCACTGATCACTGATATTCGCGACTCTATGCGACTGGACCAAACGGGAGTCGCATGAGTCCACATATGTTTGTGGACTGCTTAGACCCCCTAGGTCCCCTAGGGCATACCCTTATGATCAGGTGTTTGAACAGGCAGTGTTCAAGGAATTGCGTAAGCCACCAAGTTCCTTGGCTTTGCCTAAAAGCTTTGCTGTTCGCTACCCCTTTGAGGAAGGCTTTACTAAGAGATGGGATTCCCCGGTGGTGGACCCTGCTGTGGCTCGTGTGAATAAGGCAACCACCATCCCCTTGGAGGGGTCGCCATCCTTTAAAGAGGCGGCCGATCGCCGCACAGAGATAGTGTCTAAAGCACTATTCTTGTTGGTTGGGTCAGCCATGCGGCCAGCGCTAGCAACTGCTATGGTGGCACAGTCTCTTCGTGAGCGCGCTGCGCACTAGTTTGTCTGGTGAATGTGCACAGGCTGAAGTACAGCAAGTGCAACATTTGGAAGAGGGTCTCCGCTACATATGCCATGCTGCTTTGGATCTTCTCCCCATATTGTCAAAAATGTCTGTCTGTTCAATTGTTATCAGGCGGGTGCTGTGGCTCCGCTCTTGGTCGGGCAACCAGGCTTCAAAAAAAGCTCTGGCAGACCTGCCCTTTCAGGGGCCCCCACCTGCCTCACTTCTTGGGGGTCGGTTTCTGGGGGTTGCAAGCAGCTCTCTGCCCCCAGAAAAGTCCTTCCCCTCAAACTTGAGGCTCCCGCAGGAGCGTCGGGGGGCGCTTCTAGGCGCCGGTCAGGCGCTCAGCAGTCAGAAGTCATCATTAACGCTGGCTTGCCGGCTGGAGTACCTAGGTCTGTTTCCAGACACGGTACAGACGGGTGTTCCTAACACCGAGCAAGCGTCTAACGCTTCAGGCTGGGCGAACCCTGTGATCACGCCAGTGGTTCTCCTTACGGTTCTGTATACGGGTGTTAGGGCTCAGGGTGTCGACTTGCGAAGCGATACCTTACGCCCAGAACACTCGGCTCCTGCAAGAGGCAATGTTGTCGTGGTGGGACAAATCGACCTGATCAGCCTGTCCAGGGATAGAGGAGTGTCAGTCCCGGGAACCCTTGGTTTGGGGGATTCAGGTTCCGGCCCTAAAGGGGGGGGGGGAGAAGTTGTCCTCCCCTCAATTGGTCGATGTAGGTACCGGAACTGAGAGCGAGCAGGCTTTACCTGTCCCGTTGGACAGAGAGGCTGCGCTGCCCGGTTCTGGTTCAGTCGGTCAATGCTATGGAGGTGGCGTAGGTAAACCATTAGGGCGGAACAAGAAGCACAGCAACAGCCGCGGACGCGGCTCTGATCCTTCGGGGCGCAGTGCTTCACAGGCCTCGGGGTCAGTATCTGTACATTTTTCCTCCTCCTAGGGGCTCTACCGCGGGTTGTACGTGGGGTAGAGGCGGGAATCCCGACAATTCTGGTAGCTCCGGATTGGCTCCAGCATTCTTGGTACGCCGACGTAGTACAGAGGGTGGCAGAGGCTCCATGGCATCTTCCGCTCCGCGGGGATCTACTGGCTCAGGGGCCCATCCGGCGCCCTGCTTTACTCTCGCTGGCTTTGACAGCTTGGCTATTGAGTCCCAGGTATTGAGGGAGAGGGGTGTCTCTGACTCCGTAATCCCTACTATGATAAAAGCACGCAAGAGTTCCTCACGTGAGATTTATCATAGGACCTGCAAGGCCTATATTATCTGGTGCGAGGCAGGGGGTTGGAACCCCCGCTCTTATAGAGTATCCAGAGTACTGTCATTTTTACAGCAAGGACTGGACAAGAACCTGGCGTTAAATACGCTTAAAGGGCAGATTTCGGCCCTGGCGGTTCTTTTTCAACGGCCCTTGGTGTCTCATTCATTGATCCGTACATTTGTACAGGGGGTATGTCATGTGGCTCCTCGGATATGGTCGCCTTTGGCACCGTGGGATTTGAATCTGGTGCTTTCTGTGTTGCAGAAGCCACCATATGAAAAGATTAGGGACATTCCCTTAGTTATTGTCGCAGAAGGTGGCCTTTCTGGTGGCTATCACATCCGCCAGGCGGGTGTCGGAGTTAGCCGCATTATCCTGCAGGTCACCTTACTTGGTCCTCCATAAGGACAAGGCAGCTCTGCGGCCTTCCCCCTTCGTTTCTTCCGAAGGTGGTTTCTTCCTTTCATTTAAATGAGGATGTTGTTTTCCCCTCATTGTGCCCGCACCCGTCACATCCTAAAGAAGTTGAGCTGCATCCTTTGGATGTGGTGAGGGCCTTGCGGGTGTATTTAAGTTCTACAGCTTCCTTTCGGAAGTCTGATTCTTTATTTTTGCTGACGGAAGGGTATGGCGGCCTCGTCGGCTACCGTATCTCGTTGGATACGGAAGACCGTGACTCATGCATATGAGATTCGGGGTAAGGTTCCCCCGTTGCCAGTCACGGCTCATTCCACCAGGGCAGTTAGTACTTCCTGGGCGTTTTAGACACCAGGCTTCGGTGTCTCAGGTGTGCAAGGCAGCTACTTGGGCCTCAGTGCACACGTTTACTAAGTTTTACAAAATTGATGTTTCGGCATCCTCGGATGCTGCTTTTGGCCGCGAGGTATTGCAAGCGGCAGTATAGGCGCGGTTAGCGCTGCCTGAGAGGGCGTTTTTCTGTTGGGTACAGTTGTTATGATTTGCCCACCCCTCTTGATTGGCACAGCTTTGGGACGTCCCCATGTGTCATAGGAAGGCTGCATCTGTCAGTGAACTCAGAGAAAAGGATTTTACGGTAAGTTATACAAAAAAATCCCTTTTTCTCTTCCGTTCACTGACAGACGCAGCACCCACCCCTCTGCTTTGGTTTTGTATGGCTTGTTACGAACTGATGTGCTGTACAGAGCAGGGGGATTATATGCTAAGGTAAGGACGGGCCCCTGGTAGGGGCCAACCTACACTTTTTTGTTTGTTTTGCCTAGGCTACTCCTAGTAGGATGAGCATAACCCCATGTGTCATAAGAAGGCTGCGTCTGTCAGTGAACTCAGAGAAAAGGATTTTACGGTAAGTTATAAAAAAAAAAAAAAAAAAATCCCTTTTTTTTCCATCTGCCTGGGGATCGGATGAAAAAAGACCGTCTGGTTTCATCCGATTTCCCATAGAGGAGAGCGAGGCTCTGACAGGTCCGTTTTTGCTCACTGTGCAGATACCGATCTGTCATTCGCCGGCTCAGTGGACCCCGCTCATGGACGTGGCTGTGTGAAAAGGGCCTTAGGGTGTCTCCACTCTGGACGAAGGAGCAACAGAGAAATCTTTCGCACAACAGCAGTTTCTATCTGGGGAGAGGGTAGCAGATTTAGAGTAAACAATTAATGCCACCCATGATGCTCCGGTTTTTTGGGGGGTTTTTTTGCCAGTTCTCCAGATAAGTATATTTTTGTTTTTATTTTTTTATTTTATTTTTTGTCTGACTTTTCTATTTAACATCTGACCACTTCCTTTGCTTGTGCTACCTTGCACTTTCCAGAGTGGCTACCCTTGGTGTGTACATTGGGAACTGTACTCATTTCTCTTATGTTCACTGACAGACGCAGCCCTTCATTGACAAGTGGGGTTTATGCTCATCCTACCAGCAGTTGACTAGGCAAATAGAAAAAAAGTAAGTTGACCCCTCCCAGGGGGCCGTCCTCACTCAGCATATAACCCCCCTGCTCTATAGCATATCCGTTTTATTATGCCTAGTGCAAGGAGTTAGACCTGGTTCCCTGCTGGGACCTGCGGTTCCACAGATCGTTTCTTTTTTGGGCTTTCAAGCTATCTAATGGAAGACTGCTATCAAGTAGCCAGCTGGGGCATAGAGGATATCCCGAATCCTGAACTTTCCCCAGTGCGGCTGACCGATGCGAGCTACCCTTAGCCCTGGCGGGGTCCACCGCATCGTACCTGTTCCGTGCGGGTGGCCAGTGGGTGATCCCCACTTGCGCCCAGTGACTGGACTCTGCCCCCGTCCAGGGGCCCTTGGCCTGCAGCATCCCTCTCCAATGGCTGGGAGGAAGGTCTGCAACCGGGTGGCTACCCGCTATGCCCGTCGGAATGGTGAGTGAGACCCTCTCTCCCCCCCTAGGGGTGCGGAGGGGGGCTGGGCGATTTTTAGCGGTCCAGGCCGTCCGGTGGAGGGTTTTTCTAGGGCTTCGGGTCCCCCTGGGTGTCCTTGCTCGGTTTCACTAGCTCCTACACCCGCACCGCACCCCGCACTTAAAAGCTGCCATGCGGCGATCCACTGCCATTTTGCCGTAGCCGCTGCCATTTTGTGGGCTATTTTGGCCTCTAGTGACAGATGGGCGGCCGTTTTGCCATAATCGCGGCCTGTGTAACAGGCTTTGGCCTCTTGTGACCGCTGGGCGGCCATTTTGGATGTGCCTGGGGATGAAAACGTGCGGCTGATGCAGATGCTTCCTCTTTCACTCTGGGACAGCGTGGATGGCACAGGGCGGCGCAGGCTCCTGACTGGTGGTCTTTGCTCTCCTACTGGGATGCATATGAGGGGCAATCACACAGCAAGTATAGCTGAGCTCTCCCTGGGGTGCTGGTAGCGGTGGGTGCGGTCCTCCTGGGTTTTTCCTGGTTGATCTGTGGGGCTGCATTGTGGGGGTGTCAGGGCTTTTTTGCCTGTCAGTGTCCGGTGGCGCAATGGCAGCTGAACCTGCGGGTGCTCTGCGCTGGGGACTCTGGTTCCCCTGGACCAGCTAAGATCCGTATTGGGGGAGTTTTTTTTTCCCCGGGAGGTGCCGGGCCGTGCTAAGGGGGTCCCCAAAAAGCGTCCACCTTCATTGGGGGAGGAGTCTGAACCGAATGTGGCCTCAGTGGTCACGGGGACCCCCGTGGTGCTTTCAGATGGTGAATTGGAGCCCTCGGACGGCGAGGAAGACCAGGGGGCCTCGGTAGCACGCGAGAGGGCGCTGGTGGCCGCCCTGATCGCCAATATTCGTGCGTCTTTGTGACTGGACCAAGCTGGGGAGTCGCAGAAGACTGTATACGTTTGTGGGTCTTTTACGCCACCTAGGTCCCCTAGGGCTTACCCCTATGATCAATTCTTTAATCAGCTGGTCTATAAGGAATGGCAGCTTCCGCAGAACTCCTTTTCCCTGCCCAAATGTTTCGCTGTACGGTATGCCTTTGAGGATAGTTTTGTGAAGAAGTGGGCATCCCCCGCAGTGGACCCTCCGGTGGCTCGCCTGAATAAGGCAACGACCATCCCCTTGGAGGGGTATCCCTCTTTTAAGGATCCGGCCGATAGGCGGACGGAGGCGGTGTCCAAGGCACTGTTCTTGTTGGCGGGGTTGGCCATGAGACCAGCTCTGGCGTCAGCCATGGCGGCGCAATCCCTTACCAAGTGTGCAACCGAGTTGGACAATGAGTTGAGCTGTGGGAGCTCGCTTGAGGCATCTCAGCGGGCAGACCATCTGATACAGGGTCTTCAGTACCTGTGAGACCGCATGGGAAGCAGGTCCAAAGCTGCGTCAAAGATGTCTGTTTTCGCAGTCCTTATCCGACGGGTGCTGTGGTTACGCTGTTGGTTGGGTGACCACGCGTCTAAGGAGGGCCTCAGGGATCTTCCCTTTCAGGGTGGTAGGCCCTTTGGGGGCACAGTTGGATGAAACCATTAAGGATTTCAGTGGGTGGAAGAGTACTTTTCTCCCGGAGCCCAGGCGGCGGGAGTTCTGCCATAAGCAGGGTCCTGCTTCTTCGGGTCAGAAGAGGTTTTTTCGTGCACCCGGTGCAGCGGCCAAGGGCTCAAGGCCCGGCAAGTCTACCTCGGGGTCCGGTAAACGACCCTGGCAGCGCAAGAGCGAAAAGGCAGAGGATAAGTCCTCCGCATGATGGGTTGCCCCCATCCGATTCTCGGGTGGGGGGCCGACTTCTGGGGTTTGCAGACAGGTGGGTGCGGGAAGTGGTGTCCTCCGGGTACAGGATAGAGTTCAGCACTCTACCCCCAGACAGGTTCTTCCCCTCGAACTTGAGACTCCCTCAGGGGCGTCGGGAGGCTCTCCTAGACGCTGTTCAGATGCTCTCCGAACAAGGGGTAATTGTGCCGGTACCTCCGCTGGAAAGGTTCCGCGGCTTCTATTCAAATCTTTTTGTGGTACCCAAAAAGGGTGAAGTCAGGCCAGTTCTGGACCAAAAAGCATTGAACCACTTTGTGAAGGCATGAAAATTCAGGATGGAATCTGTCCATTCGGTCGTGGCCGCCCTGCACCAAGGGGACTTCATGGCGTCTCTGGATATCAGGGATGTTTACCTCCATTTTCCCATTTGTCTCCGGCACTAGTGCTTCCTGCGCTTTGTGGTGGGAGATCTTCATTACCAATTTGTGGCACTTCCCTTCGGTCTGGCCTCGGCTCCTCGGGTATTCACCAAGCTGGTGGCACCGGGGATGGCGCTATTGAGGCAGAGAGGCATTGCTGTGATAGCATACCTCAACGGTTTTCTCCTGAGAGCGGAGTCTGCTTCTGCTCTGGAGGACGACGTGGCTATCACCATGGCCTCGTTGAAAGACTTCGGCTGGTTGATCAACCTGCAGAAGTCGACGTTGACCCCGTCCTGTCGCCTGGAATATCTGGGTCTGATTCTGGACACGGAGCAGGCAAAGGTGTTCTTACCTCCGGCCAAGTTGCTGACACTGCAAGCAGCGGTGCGAACCCTGCTGTCACCCAGTGGGTCTCCTTACGGTTCTGTATGCGGGTGTTGGGGCTCATGGTTTCAGCCTTCGAGGCAATACCTTACGCCCAGAGTCACATTCGGCTCCTACAGCGAGCGATTGTGTCACGGTGGGACAAGTCTCTGCTGTCCCTGGACCAGCTGATCAGATTGGATCATCAGACCAGAGGATCGTTAGCTTGGTGCCTTCGGGCCCCGGCTCTAAAGTTGGGGAAGTCCTTCCTCCCCCTGAATTGGTCGATAGTTACGACGGACGCCAGCCTAACGGGCTGAGGGGGGGGGTCCTGGGGCAGCTATCTGCTCAGGGCCGTTGGTCGGTGCAGGAATCCCGCCTTCCGATCAATGTGCTGGAGTTGAGGGCGATCAGGCTCTGCCTCTCCCACTGGACGGTAAGGCTGCGCGGCCTCCCGGTTCGAGTTCAGTCAGACAACGCCACGGCAGTGGCGTACGTGACCCATCAGGGCGGAATGAGGAGCTCGGCTGCGGAAGCGGCTCTCATTCTGAGATGGGCAGAACTTCAATCTCCGCCATTTACATTCCGGGCGTAAAAAATTGGCAGGCGGACTTTCTCAGTCGCCAGACGCTGGATCAGGGGGAATGGTCCCTGCATCCAGAGGTGTTCCGCCAGACATGGACCTCATGGTGTCCAGGTTCAATCACAAGGTGCAGACCTTCATGTGCAGAACAAGGGACCCGTTGGCAGCCGCCACGGACGCGTTGGTAGCGCCCTGGGGTCGGTATCGGCTCCTGTATGCCTTCCCTCCCATCAAGCTTCTACCGCGGTTACTGCGCAGGATAGAAGCGGACGGGCTTCCGACAATCCTGGTAGCTCCGGATTGGCCTCAGCGCCCTTTGTCACCATTCGCACCACGTTGGCGTACCGATGTTCCCTGGCATGTTCCATCAGATTTGTCTGAGGTGGGGGGTTCCCGACGTGGACTTGCTAGCATCCCGTCTCAATCGGAAGGTGCAGGACAAGGGATCCCTTGGCGGACGCGGTGGATGCTCTAGTTGCTCGGTATCAACTCCTCTATGCCTTCCCTCCTATTCTGCGAAGAAGGTGCGGAAGTAGCTAGAGAGAAGCGGAGGACATACCAACCATCCTGGTAGCCCCAGATTGGCCAAGGCGTCCGTGGTACGCCGACGTAGTGTGGTTGGTGGGGATGCCCCCTGGCGTCTCCTGCTTCGCGAGGATCTTCTGTCCCAGGGGCCCATCTTGCACCCTGCTTTACTCGCTCTGGCTTTAACGGCCTGGCTATTGAATCCCAGGTGTTGAGGGATCGAGGTGTCTCTCGGACTCGGTGATTCCTACCATGTTGAAGGCACTTAAGGCCACTTCACGTAAAATTTATCACCGCACCTGGCTTACATTGCTTGGTGCGAAGCCGGGTGGTGGAACCCTCGTTCCTTCTCGGTGGCTCGGGTGCTGGCCTTCCTACAGAGGGGTCTCGATCAGAAACTGGCGTTGAGTACCATCACGGGTCAGGTTTCTGCTCTGGCGATCTTTTTTTCAGCGTCCTTTGGCGACGCATTCTTTGATCCGTACCTTTATGTAGGGGGTTCGGCATGTCGCCCCCCAGGTACCTTCGCCTCTCTGGCGCCATGGGATCTCAATTTGGTCCTCTCGGTCCTTCAGAAGCCGCCCTTTGAGAATATCAGGGATATTTCACTGCAACTGCTTTCAAAGAAGGTGGCTTTCCTGGTGGCTATCACATCCGCTCGGCGGGTGTCCGAGTTAGCGGCTCTATCCTGTAGGTCTCCTTATCTGGTCCTACACAGGGATAAGGCGGTCTTGCGCCCTTCACCTTCTTTTTTGTGGAAGGTGGTGTCATCCTTCCACATCAATGAGGACATTGTCCTTCCTTCATTGTGTCCGCGTCCATCTCACCCTAAGGAGGTTGCTTTGCACTCCCTGCCGGTGTATCTGGCGACCACGGCCCTCTTTCGGAGGTTGGATGCTCTCTTTGTCATGATGGATGGTCTGCGCAAAGGTTTGACGGCCTCTTCGGCTACTCTCACGTTGGAATAGACAGACGGTGAGCAGAGCCTATGCTGTTCGGGGTCTGGAGCCACCTTTCCCGGTCACGGCTCACTCTACCAGGGCGATTAGCACTTCCTGGGCTTTTCGACATCAGGCGTCTGTGTCTCAAATGTGCAAGGCAGATACTTGGTCCTCTGTGCACACCTTTACAAAGTTAATGTTTTAGCATTTTGGTTTTTTTTGGTTCCCTTGCTGAGGGTTCGGTTGGGTGTAGTTCTGTTGTTTTTCTGTTACTCACCCCTCTTTTTTTTTTACACTGCTTTTGGACGTCCCAAGTCCTAAGAATCGCTGTGCCTGACGACGAACGAAAGAGAAAACGGGATTTTTTTTTTTACTTCCTGTAAAATCCTTTTCTCTGAGTTCGTCGACAGGTACAGCACCCACCCCTCTTGTGGTTGCACTGCTTGTTACGAACTGACATAGCAGCAGCTGGGTGTGGGGTTATCTGCCAGTGGGAACCGCCCCCTGGGAGGGGCTGTGTCTGTTGCTGTTAGAACTGCCTATTCTGCCTAGTAACTCCTGATAAGAGGCAGCATAACCCACTTAGTTCTAAGAATCGCTGTGCCTGTTGACGAACTCAGAGAAAGTAATTTTACAGTAAGTCAAAAAAAAATCCAGCTTTTATGCCAGAAATCAGTAATGATATGCATTACTTCAGAAAGCTAAATGCCAGTTAGTTTTAAGATGTATTTTATTAATCTCTTATGAAGCAAGGTGCAGCATATACTAGTTAATTTCCATTAAGTATCCGTGATTATTCAGATGCCTCTTTTTTTTTTTAAATTGAACCCCCATAGTATGTAAATCTCTACTGTGAACAAAAAGGTAGTACAAAGCAAAAATTCATAAGGAGTCACTTAAAACATTATAAGGCTCCATGCACACTTGCTTATTCTTAAGTTCCTAGCAGCTGCTTTGAGCATTTTTCGGCCCCTAGAAGTAAATAGTTATCCTATGTGTCCATGCACACTATTTAAAGCTAGAAGTGTTTTCTCTTTCGTTCGTTGACAGACGCAGCAGCTCTATTCATGACATGTGGTGTTTTGCCACCTTTCACTAGGAGTGGACTAGGCCGAACACAGTTCAGCTAAAAGCAGACAGCTCCTCCCAGGGGGCAGTCCTCACTTGGAATTCCCCCTCCACCCTGCTAAGCATACTCAGTTTTTTTCTGCCTAGTGCAAGGAGTAGGACCTGGCTCCCTACTGGCCTCAGCGCTGGTGGCGCAGGCGCTTACGGAATGAGCGACCATTCTGCACTGGGATTTGGGCGGCCTTCAGGTTCCTCCTGAATCAGTGCAGCTGGCAGACCAGCTGGCCCAGGGCATTAGGTATCTTTGCGATGCAGCACTAGATATGGCCCCCATGCTGTTGAAGCTCTCTGTCTTTGTGGTTGTTATTAGGCGCTTGCTTTGGCTAAAATGCTGGTCGGGTGACCAGACGTCAAAGAAGGGTCTGGCGGACCTGCCCTTCCAAGGTGGTCGGCTTTTTGGGGTTTCCCTGGATGAGATCAATAAAGATCTCATGGGGGGAAGAGCACTTTCCTCCCGGAGCCCAGAAGGGGTAAGGAGCCCCTACGTAAGCCGGGCCCCTCCTTTTCGACTCAGAAAGTTTTTTGTGCAGCGAGCAAGGGCCCACCAAGGCCGCTGCGCGGGGCCAAAAACATCCCAGGGAGCGTAAGCCAGAGAAGTCAGAGAAGCCCTCCTCCGCATGATGCTCAGGTGGGGGGACGTCTCTTGGGATTCGCAGACCTCCCGCATTTCAGATCTCTGGGTGCGGGAGGTGGTTTCGTCCGGGTACAAAATAGTTTTGTACCCAGCCCCCGGACTGGTTCTTCGCCTCCAACATGAGGCTCCCCCCAGGGCAACGGCAGGCCCGCTGTGCAAGACTTGCTCAGTCAGGGTGATTGTTCCGTCCGTGAAACGTTTCCGCGGGTTTTACTCCAACCTCTTTGTGGTTCCAAAGAAGGATGGGGTCGGGCTTGTTCTGGACCTGAAGGTGCTCAATCTCTTTGTGAGGCCGTGGAAATTCAGAATGTAGTCAGTCCGTTCTGTGGTGGCGGCGCTTCGCCAGTGAGACTTCTTGGTTTCCTTGGACATCAAGGATGCGTACTTGCACGTTCCCATATGCGCTCGGCACCAGCGCTTCCTGCGCTTTGCGGTGGGGGAACACCACTACCAGTTTGTGGCCCTCCCGTTTGGTCTGGCCTCCGCTCCCCGGGACTTCACCAAGCTGTTGGCCCCGGTATTGTCCCTGCTGCGGCAGAGGGGCATAGCGGTGGTGGCATATCTCGTCGGCCTCAGCTTTGAGTGACAACTCAAAGTGTTGTTGAGTGATCACCCTGAGCTCCGTGCAGGAGTTCGGCTGGGTGATAAATCTCCCGAAGTCGATGCTGACCCCGTTGCGCCGTTTGGAGTATCTGGGCCTGATCTTGTATACGGCACAGGCGAAAGTGTTTCTTCCGCCGGCTAAGCTGCTGACGCTTCAAGTGGAGGTGCGGGCTATCGTAGTGGTGGTCCTCCCTAAGGTTTTGCATGAGGGTGTTGGGGCTCATGGTGTCCACCTTCGAGGTGGTCCTGTATGCCCAGAGTCACACCCGGTCCCTGCAGCGGGCAATTCTGCTGCGCTGAGACAAGTCCCCTTCGTCCCTGGGTCAGGTGATCAGGTTGGATCGCCAGACCAGGTTCTCCCTCGTCTGGTGGCTGCGGGCCCTGGCCCTGAGGCTGGGGAAGTTGTTTCTTCCCTTGGAATGGACGGTGGTCACTACGGACACCAGCCTAATTTGCTGGGGAAGGCTCCTGGGGCTGTTGTCGGCCCAGGGTTTCTGGTCCCCGGAGGAGTCTCGTCTTCCGATCAATGTGCTGGAACTTTGGGCCATCAGGCATTGTCTCTCCCACTGGTCGGGGAGGTTGCGAGGTCGGCCTGTCTGAGTTCAGTCATACAACGCCATGGCGGTGGCTTATGTGAATCCTCAGGGCGGAATGAGAAGCTTGGCGGCCCACATTCTAAGGTGGGCAGAACTTTACGTGCTGGCAATCTCCGCTGTTTACATTCCGGGCGTCAAATTGGCAGGCGGACTACCTCAGTCGTCAGAGGCTGGATCAGGGAGAGTGGTCCCTGCACCCGGACGTGTTCCACCCGATCTGTCTAAAGTGGGGCACACCAGACGTGGACCTGCTAGCGTCCCGGCTCAATCAGAAGGTGCAGACCTTCGTGAGCAGAACAAGGGATCCGTTGGCAGACGCTGCGGACGCCCTCGTGGCTCCATTGTCCTGGTATCGGCTCCTTTATGCCTTTCCCCCTCTCAAGCTGCTTCCCCGCCTGTTGCGCAGAATAGAGGCAGAGGGGATCACAACCATTCTGGTAGCGCCGGATTGGCCTTAGCGTCCCTGGTACGCTGACGTGGTGCGGATGGTGGTGGATGTTCCCTGGCGCCTCCCGCTTCATGAGGATCTGCTGTCCCAGGGCCCCATCTTGCACCCTGCTTTACCCTCGCCGGCTTTAACGACCTGGCTATTGAATCCCAGGTGTTAAGGGATCGGGGGGGGGGGGGTCTCTGAATCTGTGATTCCCACCATGCTCAAGGCGCGTAAGTCCACTTCACGTAAGACATACCACCACACCTGGAAGGCTTACATTGCCTGGTGCGGACGGAGCAGGGGGGGTGGAAACCCCGTTCTTTTTCCGTGGCACGGGTGCTGGTCTTCCTTCAACAAGGCCTAGACCACAAGCTGGCGTTGAGCACTATCAAGGGGCAGGTTTCTGCCCTGGCGATCTTTTTTCAGCGTCCCTTGGCGACGCATTCCTTAATTTGTACTTTTGTACAAGGGGTTCATCATGTTGCCCCCCCCGGTTCGGTCGCCTTTGGCGCTATGGGACCTTAACTTGGTCCTCTCAGTGCTTCAGAAGCCACCCTTCGAAAATATCAGGGAAATCTCTTTGCAGCTGCTTTCGCAGAAGGCGGCTTTCCTGGTGGCTATCGCATCCGCCAGGTGGGTTTCTGAGTTGGCGGCTCTGTCCTGTAGGTCTCTGTATCTGGTCCTACATAGGGATAAGGCGGTTTTGCGCATGTCACCTTCCTTTTTACCGAAGGTGGTCTCTTCTTTTCACATCAATGAGGACATTGTCCTTCCTTCGCTGTACCCACGCCCGTCTCACCCTAAGGAAGTTGCCTTGCACTTCCTGGATGTGGTCAGAGCTCTGCGTGTGTATTTGGCGGCTACGGCCTCCTTTCGGAGGTCGGATGTGCTCTTTGTCGCGGTGGATGGCCCGCGCAAGGGTTTGGATTAGACAGACGGTGACCTGTGCATTTACTATTTGGGGTCTGGAGCCCCCTTTTCCGGTCACGGCTCACTCTACCAGGGCAATTAGCACCTCCTGGGCTTCCAACATCAGGCGTCGGTATCTCAAGTGTGCAAGGCGGCTACTTGGACCTCTGTTAAACTTTGAGAAGGTGTGCACAAAGTTGATGGTTCAGCATCCTCGGATGCTGCTTTTGGCCGCAAAGTTTTGCAGGTGGCGGTGTGAGGCACGTCTGGCTCCTCACGGAGAGCTCTTTTGTTGAGTACAGTTTGTTGTTGCGTTACCCACCCCTCGTTTTGACACTGCTTTGGGACCTCCCCACATGTCATGAATAGAGCTGCTGTATTCGTCAATGAACAAAAGAGAAAATAGTATTTTTTGATTTACCGTAAAATCCTTTTCTCTGAGTTCATTGACGGACGCAGCACCCACCCCTCTTTTGTTGAGTTTGTACTGCTTGTTACGAATGGAGTATGCTTAGCAGGGTGGAGGGGTTATACCAAGTGAGGACTGCCTACTGGGAGGGGCTGTGTCTGCTTTTAGCTGAACTGTGTTCTGCCTAGTCCACTCCTAGTGAAAGGTGGCATAACTCTACATGTCATGAATAGAGCTGCTGCGTCCATCAATGAACTCAGAGAAAAGGATTTTACGGTAAGTCAAAAAAATTTATTTTTCAAGCTTCAGCTTCTAGGAGGAGAAAAAAAAATGTGACAGCTCCTTGAAGCTGTTAACCGCTGCCAAGCATCGGTTTCCTTTGTTTATTTTTTTTTCTTAGCCAGCAACCCACCAGTTTCCTTAACCACTTAAAGCGGAGGTCCGAGGGCTAAAAAAAAAAAATTAAAAGTCAGTAGCTACACATACAGTAGCTGCTGACTTTTAATATTGGGACACTTGCCTGTCCTGGAGTCCAGCGATGTCGGCACCCGCCGCCGATCTTCGGATCGGGGGACGGGTGAAGCCGCCTCCATCGCGGGTAAGGGAACCCGGACGTGTAAGCAGTACAGCTTCATGCCGGGCACCTTACTGCGCATGCGCGAGCTCTGCCGCGTTCTGCTACTGGCCAGGCGGCCAGAAGCAGAGCGAGGAGGGAGCCGGGCTGCTGATGTCAGCGGCCGCGTCCGCCGGCCAGAGCTCCCGGATGTGTGGAAAAGGACACCTGTCTAAAGACAGGTGTCCTCTTCCCCCTCCCCCCCCCCCCCCGAAAGGTGCCAAATGTGACACCTGAGGGGGGGAGGAATCCAACCAGCGGAAATTCCACTTTAGGGTGGAACTCCGCTTTAAGGACCGGAAGGATTTCCCACTGTAGGACCAGAGCCCTTTTTGCGATTCGGCACTGCATCACTTTAACTGACAATTGCGCGGTCGTGCGACGTTTCACCCAAATGAAATTGATGCCCTTTTTTCCCCCACAAATAGAACTTTCTTTTGGTGGTATTTGATCCCCTCTGTGTTACTTCTGATCACCGCTATTATCAAAAAAAAAGCAACAATTTTGATAAAACTATTTTTTACATTTTGCTATAATACATGTCCAAAAAAAATCTAAAAAAACAAATTTATTTGTCAGTTTTGGCCGATTATATATTCTTCCTCATATTTGTGGGGAAAAAAAATTGCGCGTTGAGTGGTTTGCGCAAAAGTTGCCGCTTTTACAAACATGAGAATTCATTTATGGTGTTTTACTATTTTTTTTTTTTTTTACTAGTAATGGTGGGGATCTGCGATTTTTATCAGGACTGTGATATTGCAGTGGACATGTCAGACATTTTTTACACTTTTTTGGGACCAATGACATTTATATAGCGATCAGAAATGTAAATATCCACTGATTTACTGTGTAAATGTCATTGGCAGTGAAGGGGTTAACCTGCAGGGGGCGATCTAGGGGTTAACTGTGTTCCCTAGGCGTGTTCTAACTGTGAGGTGGCTGGACTGCCAGGGACATGTAAGAGATTTAACTGATCCCAGTGACCATGATCAGTAGATCTCTTACATACCGCCTGACAGAGCGTGGAACCGCTATGTTTATATCGGCGGTTCCACTTTTTTCTTCTCTGCCAGGTAGTCACAGGTAGCCGGCAGTCATCAAGTCCACCGGACCCCTGGCCATACTGCTGGAGAGTGCGGCGGGCAGGGGGGCGTGTCGCCAGTGGCATGCTCCTGCCCTCTAGCAGCGCACGAGCAAGCCGCCGTTTATAGACGCAGTAAATGTACGCAAGCCGGTCCGAAACTGGTTAACAGTGTATAGCTAGTTGATAAGGAGCAAGCCTGCTGCTACTTCTAACAATGGGTGGCTTATTGGCAGCTGACCGCCGAATCCCGATTTCACCTGGTGCCACTGCCTCCTTGTAAGGTTACCGACCTAGCGTGCATCGGTTTGTGATGTCACAAGGGGGGCTGTGCCCTTACCTATATAACAATGTCAAACAGCGGAGGAGGTATTCAGCAGTCAGCCTTCAATGGGGCAGAGCAGGCACTGATAGTTTTTTTTTTTTTTTTTTTTCTTTTTCGGGTTCCGGCAGTGTGGCAGACGTCCTGATTGACAATGGATCTACATCAGTGGACACAGTTTTCGACAATTCCTTTAATAAGAAAAAAAAAAAAGTCTCTGTGTTGAATGAGAACCCCATACTCATTCACATGGGGGAGGGCGGGATCTGGGGACCCCCATTCTTAAAGAGGACTTCCAGATTCCGATAAGCCCCTGCCCGCAGACTCCCACAACCACAGCCCAGGGTTGTGGGGAAGAACATGGGGAGAAGGTGCTTTGGCGTCCCCAAATCTACCCCCCATGTTGAGGGCAAGTGACCTGGTATGGTTCAGGAGGGGAGGCTCGCTCGCCCCCCTCCCTCCCTTTCCTGTTCCTGACCGGCCATCCTGCATGCTCGGATAAGGGCCTGGTATGGACTTGGGAGGGGGGGGACCCCACACAGTTTTTTGGTTTTTTTTGTGTTTTGTTTTATTGTGCTTTTTTTTTTTTTTTTAATAGGTGAGGCCGGCAATTGCAACCGCGAGTCAATTTAAATGTGATTTGACTCATTTTTTTCATTAGAAATGTCATTTTTGCTGTAGCATGTTCTATACATGCTACAGATGCACCACTTTACAGACAGACTAAGGGGACCCCCCAGGCACTATATTCAAAGGATTTTTTCATTTTAATTGTTGCACTTTGAACCACATCCCGGCACTCATTCTGTATACGGCGGTAGGGAAATGGTAATCCTGACTGGGCGTCGTATGACGTCCAGCAGTATAACTCGCGATTGCGCATCACGGCCGTCGGTGGTCCGGTATGTCAGTCTGACACACTGCATTACCGATCTTGTTAGAGAGCTTTCTGTGACCAATCACGGCTGATCACAGTGTAAACAGGAAAAGCCGTGTATCCGCATTTCCTGTACTCGTGTCTGCAGACTCGAGTAGAAGAGAGTCGGTCGGCGGCTCTCCTGACAGGGGGTGCTGCGCTGATTATCGGACGGCCCCCAGGGGAGGGGCCAGCTGATTTCTTTTCCCTGCCTAGTTAACTCCTGGTAAGACTAACATAAAACCCACAAAGTCATGAAGAGCTGCGTCTGTCAGTGAACGTAGGAGAAATTTGACTGACCATGCCAAAAAAAACTCTTATTTAAGGATAGTGATCATATGAAGCCATTTATTATCACATAGTTGTTTGGCTCCTTTTTAAATAATAATAACAGAAATCTCCCAAATGGCCCAAATCAAAAGTTTACATACCCTGGAATGTTTGGCCTTGGTACAGACATACAGGGTGGCACACACAGGTTATAATGGCAATTTAAAGGTTAACTTCACGCATCCATGGCTTTTTAAATTGCAATTAATGTCTGTGTATAAATTGTCAATGAGTTTGCTAGCTCTCACATTAATGCACTGAGCAGACTTAGATACTGAGCCATGGAGAGCAGAAAATAAATGTTTAAAGACCTGCGTAACAAGGTAATGGAATTATATACAGATGGAAAAGGATATAAAAAGATATTTAAAGTGTTAAATTTGCCAATAAGTACTTTTCAATTACTCATTAAGAAGTGGAAAATTTGGGAATCTTGATACCAAACCAAGGTCAGGCAGACCAAGAAAGATTGCAGCCACAACTGCCAGAGGAATTGTTCGAGATAGAAAGAAGAGCCCTCAGGTGGCTAGGTTCAGAAATAAAGGCCGCTCTTGAAAAAACAGTGTGTGTGTGTGTGGTTTTTTTTTGTTTTGTTTTTTTAAGGAGCACAATACAATACTTGGAAAAAAAATGATGTGCATGTTCTAGTTGTCAGAAAGAAGCCTTTACTGCACCAATATGCCTGGCAATGCCTTGACATGCTTCACATGGGGTTTTTTTATGGCATTGGTTCAGTAAAGGCTTCTTTCTGGCAACTCAACCATGAAGATCATTTTGTTCAAGTATCATCAAATTGTGCTCCTTCAAAAAAAAAAAAAACACACCGTTTTTTCCAGAGGAGCCTCTATTTCTCCGAAGGTTACCTGTGGGGTTTTCTTTCTATCCCAAACAATTCCTCTGGCAGTTGTGGTTGCAATCTTTCTTGGTCTGCCTGACCTTGGCTTGGTATCAAGAGATTCCCAAGTTTTCCACTTCTTAATAAGTCATTGAAAAGTACTTATTGGCAAATTTAACACTTTAAATGTTTTTATATCCTTTACCACCTGTATAAAATTCCATTACCTTGTTACGCATGTCTTTTGACATTTATTTTCCGCTCTCCATGACTCAGTATCTAAGTCTGCTCAGTGCATTAATGTGAGCTAGAAAATGAATTGCAATTAGTGTCTGTGTATAAATTGTCAATGTAAAAAGCCACCGATGTGGAGGGGGCGTGGCCTGGGACGACATGGCGTAGGAAGCTAAGAGTAAGAGCTCCTCCGTGCAGACATCCTGAACACTGAAATCCTTCAGTAATCCTGACTGAACCCGACCGCCATACCCACCCTTGTGATCCGCAGCCTCTAGAGATCGCGATGTCCCCCACGAAGCGACCCTCGGAAGCGCTCCAGAAGCTAGACAGATTCCGCCACGAGGAGTCGGGGAAGGAAGATGGCGCCGAGGATCCCACGTCGTCTGGGTCCCGCGGTGACACGGCCAAGGTACTGGAGGCAATATCCCAATGCCAATCCACCCTCACCTCTAAGATTGACGAGGTTAAAATAGACATTTCATTACTCCGCCAAGATTTGCAAAAAGTGCGGGAACGGGTGTCGGAGACAGAACGGCGCATAGGCCAGATGGAAGATGACCTCCCACCAGTGCAACAGGCCACCGAGCAACTCCAGCATCAACTCCATAGCCTAATGCAGAAGCAAGATGACATGGAAAATAGGCTGAGACGGTGTAACATCCGCTTGGTGGGTCTACCTGAGAGAGCAGAGGGCACCGACCCCCCCACTTTTCTGGAAAAGCTGCTAATCTCAACCTACGGAAGAGAAGCTTTCTCATCCACGTTTGTGGTGGAGCGCGCACACCGCATGGCCTCCAAGCCCCCCCCCCAGTGGAGCCCCACCGCGCACTTTCATTGCTAAAATGCTCAACTATAGAGACCGGGACACGGTGCTCCGACTCACACGGCTTAAAGGTAATATACTGTTCCAAAGTGGGCACATATCGGTATACCCAGACTTCTTGGCAGAAGTCCAGAGGCGCCGGGCGCAATTCACAGAAGCTAAGAGAAGACTCCGGGTCAAGAACATCAAATATGCAATGCTGTACCCTGCAAAACTCAGAGTGGTGGGGGAAGATCGTGTACACTTTTTTGAGGAACCCGAAGCTGCCATCAATTGGCTGGAACGCCACAATTTACCCCACAAAAAATAACCCGGTACTATGCCTAGCTGTGCCCGGACTTTTTCGGTGAGATGACACCACAAGAAGAAATTTCTTCTCCCTGACCGAACCCCCTTTACAGCGAACTGTAAGTAACCTAGCTACATTGACACACACATGGATCACTCGACTATCCTTACCCCTCTCCCCTCAAATAACAGTGGAGATGGGGATACTACAATTCGGGCCAATTCAGATATACACTACTTAACTGTAAGTGACAATTTCCCTGGGACACATGTTTTTTTTTCTTTTCCCTTTTTACTCCGTTTCTCTTTATTTTTATATTTTATACCTGAACAATGATATAAAAGGGTCTCTTACAAACCTGGGATAGACACTTATGGATTCCCTTCTTGGGGAAAAAAAGACCCCTTAGTACACATGATACATCACGGATGGATAGCTCTCTGTGAACGGGCTTCCTTTGCTATTAACTGTCTTACAGAGAATGTTCGCCCCCTGCTGTACTGCTGAGATACAGCATATCTTTGATCTCTCTGCTGTTTGTAACATCCACTATGATTTGTTTCCCTGGCCAGCGCCCCCCCAGGGCTTGAATTACAGGACTATGGGGAGGTTACTTCTTTGCTGGACCAGTGCCTGGTTAATTTTGCAATATGTGGAAAGCCACAACTTTGTATTTCCAGTTTTTATGTTTTTCTGTTTAGTTCTGACTTATGCATTCCCTCCTTTTGCCGCCTGGATCTGGGTGCTCATGGGATGCTCCACGGCACAAGAGGGCTCCCGCCCGCAAAAGGAGGTCAACGTAGCAAATAAGATGTCATATGCCGGTCAAATGTCTAAGCTGTTTTATATTCATGGAATATTAATAATCTTTATGATACCAAGGTCATGGTTATTTACTGTAATGCATGATGAGATGCTGCCTGGGGGTGGGGGTTGCAGCTCCTCGACACCCAATACCCACACGCTGATGTTGAGATTTGCGGGCATCTGCACATGGAAGTCCGTCCGCATTCACCTCCCATACTTACCCTTCCATGGCTCCACTTAAGGTGATGACATGGAATGTCAGGGGGATACGCGCCAAACCTAAGCGCACGGCAGTCTTGTCCCACATAAAATCACTCCATGCAGACGTAATCGTACTTCTTGAAACGCACCTAACGGGTCAATTGCAACTAACTTTGAAAAAACCATGGGTGGGTTGGGTCTATCAAGCTCCGGGCAGCCCACATTCTAGCGGAGTGGCAATCCTCATTGCCAAACAGGTACAATTCCAGCTGTTGACATTGCGGACGGACCCCAGGGGCAGATACATTTTTATGCATGCAATATTACATGGGTTGGAAATATTACTACTTGCATACTATATACCCCCCCCCATT
>BLSH010416935.1:247825-262574 GCA_018402905.1 Glandirana rugosa
GACTATGGTTACTACCCTGTGATAAGGAGGGTCATCATTGGTATCAGTGGGAGGAATAGTGTCCCATCATTGGTATCAGTGGGAGGAATAGTGTCCCATCATTGGTATCAGTGGGAGGAATAGTGCCCCATCATTGGTGTCAGTGGAAGGAATAGTGCCCCATGATTGGTATCAGTGGGAGGAATGGTGTCCCATCATTGGTATCAGTGGGAGGAATAGTGCCCCATCATTGGTATCAGTGGGAGGAATAGTGCCCCATCATTGGTATCAGTGGGAGGAATGGTGTCTCATCATTGGTGTCAGTGGGAGGAATAGTGCCCCATCATTGGTATCAGTGGGAGGAATAGTGTCCCATCATTGGTATCAGTGGGAGGAATGGTGCCTCATCATTGGTGTCAGTGGGAGGAATAGTGTCCCATCATTGGTGTCAGTGGGGGGAATGGTGTCTCATCATTGGTGTCAGTGGGGGGAATAGTGTCCCATCATTGGTATCAGTGGGAGGAATGGTGCCTCATCATTGGTATCAGTGGGAGGAATAGTGTCCCATCATTGGTATCAGTGGGAGGAATGGTGTCTCATCATTGGTGTCAGTGGGAGGAATAGTGTCCCATCATTGGTGTCAGTGGGGGGAATAGTGCCCCATCATTGGTATCAGTGGGAGGAATGGTGTCTCATCATTGGTGTCAGTGGGAGGAATAGTGTCCCATCATTGGTATCAGTGGGAGGAATGGTGTCTCATCATTGGTGTCAGTGGGAGGAATAGTGCCCCATCATTGGTATCAGTGGGAGGAATAGTGTCCCATCATTGGTATCAGTGGGAGGAATGGTGTCTCATCATTGGTATCAGTGGGAGGAATAGTGCCCCATCATTGGTATCAGTGGGAGGAATAGTGTCTCATCATTGGTATCAGTGGGAGGAATAGTGTCCCATCATTGGTATCAGTGGGAGGAATAGTGTCCCATCATTGGTGTCAGTGGGAGGAATGGTGCCCATAAAGTTGGAGAAAGGCTAACAAAGGGCCTCAGTTTGGTGATTTAGGAGAACAAAGTTATAACATTGCTGATATCATGGAGGTGTCACCGGGTTCTTTGCTGGTCACAGGTTGGTGTTTTGCCATTAGTGGGGATTTTTGGTGACAGCAGTCAGAGGGGTGGGGAATAAGGGGGTGATTTGGACAATCGGGGAGACCAAATGTGGATGATCTGATGGAGGTCCCAACCTTTTCCCACCCTACTGATCAATAAGTTTGTAGCTTTGGAAGATTTGATCTCCATTCCGGATCTCTGGTTTTGGTTGGAGTTCCACGCTGGAGCTGCTCCTCTTCTCTCACCGCTGGACTCCTCTCTCTCTCCGGTCTCTTCTAAGAATTCATTGATATTTTTTCCTCCTCTCACCCGGGTTCCTTGTACAGGAATTTGTAACTGAAGAAATTTGTCCACAAAAATCCAATTTTTCCATTTGATGTCACTGGAAAAGTGCCAAAAAATCCCAAATGTTACAATTTACCAATGGGGAATCTGGCGATGGAGAAACGCGTTGTGGCGACACGGAGGACAGAACCACAGCGAGTGTCTCCTGAATGCCATTCATTTCAATAGGCGGTGCTACGCCTATAAAACGCGCCAAAGACGCTCCTGCACCTTTTTGGGCGTTAAGCTTTGCACTTTTTGGGGGGGGGGGGTTGTCATTAAGAATGAAGAGAACCGAAAGCACAACACAGAATATTTCCTGGGTTCATTGAGTGCTCGGGTGCCCCCCGGGGGGGGATTCCCCTTCACTTCCTGCTGTGTCTCCAGGACAGGAAGTGAGGCAATCTCCCAAACAGGACGGATAGCCATTTTTGCTTTTTACCCAAAAAAACGAAAAAGTGTTTTGGGCATTGATGCACGCTAAGCACTTCCAGCCCGGGCAACTCTGACATCCTTTTTTTTTTTTTTGCCAGAAAATTCTTCAGAACCCCCAAACATTATATATTTCTTTACCATAAGCCATAGAGAATAAATTGGGGTGGGTGTTGCATCGTTCTTAATGTCATACGGTATTTGCGCAGCGTTTTTTATTTATTTTTTCCCCCCATCGCAATTTTTATTTTTTTTTGGAAATAATACAATTTAATCAATTTTAATGCAAAAAAAAACCCACAATATAATACCCATTTTTTTTTAAATAAAATATAAAAGATGTTGCGCAGAGTAAAGAGACCCCTGACGTGTCATGCTTTAAAATTGCTCTTGGAATGGCAACAAAATCTGATAAAAAGATCTTCATAGGCGACGCTTTTTTTTCTTACAGGTCACCAATTTAGCGTTACAAAGGAGGTCTAGCGATGGAATTATCGCTCTCGAAGAGGGCACTTAAAAAAAATTATATTCTATATCTATCTATATATATTTATACATATTTATAATGATAAAAAAAAAATTATATTTTATATATATATATACATATTTATAATGTAATGATATGTATGGGTATATATTATAACCATATATATTATAAATATATACATTTTTTTATTATTAGTTTTTCTTTGTTTTGTTTTTTTTTACACTGCCCCTTTTTATTTTATTATTTTTTTTTGTTTACTTTTATTCCTATTACATGTAAAAATCCCTTGTGAAAGTAATAAAGCATGACAGGTCCTCTTTATGGAGCTATCTGGGGTCTATAAGACCCCACATCCCTCCTCCTGTCCTTAAAAGCATGAGATCAAAAAAAAAATACATCATCGATCTCATGCTTCCCAGAACAAAAAATGGCGGAGTTTACATCCTGCCAGAACGGGAAGTGACGTCATGACGTCGCTTCCGGTTTCCCAGGACCATAGAGATGGCTGGGGAGCAGACAGTCCGCAGCCGTCTCTATGATAACCCAGTGGCACCGCCGGATCGGAACTCCCCGATCGCACGGGAGAGCCCGGAGAAGAGTGGTTGGGAGGGTTGAGGACGTCCCCTCCCGCCGCTTGTAAAGCACTCAAGAGCTAGGATGGATCTTGCATTACAGGGAATCACAGGCTGTAAAGGAAGATACCTGTAGCTGCGACCATCATCCCAGTGCGACCATGGAAAGTCCAGGACATCCATGGTTGTCCAGTGTTCAAGACTTGGTTGATACCTACAGGTGCGACCAAGGGCAGACATGTTCCCGCGCGTTGTGTGTATGACATCGCATGCGTTTCTTTGTGCTGCCGCCGTGCATGCAAG
Organism: Glandirana rugosa; assembly: GCA_018402905.1. Taxonomy (NCBI): domain Eukaryota; kingdom Metazoa; phylum Chordata; class Amphibia; order Anura; family Ranidae; genus Glandirana; species Glandirana rugosa. Next base: position 251,030 of record BLSH010416935.1, read on the forward strand.
AGATGCGGAAAAGACGTTCCTGACGCAGTCCCAAAAACACACCGCTCTGATCCACGTGAAGTGGCAACGCGTTTCTGTGTGCGTCGGGAAAGCACGTGATTTTGTGAGCGTTCCCGAGACGCGTCGATGGGAATCTAAACCTTGACCCTCAGGACCTTCATACCCCTCACCACCTCAATAGCCAATGATACCAGGACAACCCAGGGAACCTCATCCCCCCTTCCTTACCCCCATTTTTTTCCTCCTGTCTTTTTCCCGGTGACAGCCCTCCCCATATCCCACCCTGAGTTATGGCTGGGGGAGGGGCACATAGCGATCACCCGGGTATTCTTATTATTGAATCGTTAGCTCCTTTTCCAAGAATTGCGCACCGGGGAATGCCTATCCTGCTGTGTCTGTCCATTGAAACTTCGTCTGCTTTGCATTCTCCAGTACTGGGATTTGTTGGTCTCTGAAGGTCACCGCACTTTGCACTTCCTCACTGCACTTTTCTTTTTTCTTTGCTGGGCTGGGAATGAGAGAAGAAGAAATAAATATAATAAATATCTTTTGTGTGTTGCTGATCTCTGATCTGTGTCTTTTGCAGGAGCTCAGAGCACCGCGCCATTCGTGGGTAGCCCAGAGCAGCCGGAGTTCCAGCCCGGTGACCGCGTCCTTGTGGTCGGCCAGAGAATCGGCACGGTGCGGTTTTATGGGAAAACCAGCTTTGCTCCAGGTAAGCCAGACGCAAAAATGTATGCTGTAGGAATCTTAAAAGGTTAAATCCCAACTACTAATTAGGGGGAAAAATCCTTTTACAAGACGCTCCTTACCTAGAGGTCCCCCCTCTACTGCTCACCATTCAGCCCGTTTCCTGTGAGCCCAGGCTGCCATGGACGCACCCTCTTGGGCTCACAGTAAAGCTGCAGGGTATCCTGGGATTTTCTTTTCTTTGATTGGGTGGGACTGTCTTCTGCACAACGGGGGTTTACAAAGGTGCTGGTCGCCATGATTAAGCCTCGATGGCGAAACACGTTGGGGGTGTGGCCTGGGGGGAGCCAGGCTAAAGCCGCTTTCATTTACATTACGCGCGGGTCTTGTTGGTGTGCAGTGATTGAGTCTTTTGGCTGTGCGCTTGGTCAATGTTGGCCTTCTTGGGCTCTTTGGTATTCCTGTTGTGTGAACAGTCAGCGAGGGCTCTAGAGCAGCGTTTCCCAACCCAGTCCTCAAGGCCCACCAACAGGTCATGTCTTCATGATTTCCATTATTTTGCACAGGTGATTTGATCAGTTTCACTGCCTTAGTAATTACCACAGCTGATTCATCTGAGGGAAATCCTGAAAACATGACCTGTTGGTGTGCCTTGAGGACTGCGTTGGGAAGCACTGCTCTAGAGGATGCGTTTGTGACGTTGCAGTGGTTTGGGTTGATCCTGAAACTTCATAAATCGGTGTCAACTCCAAACCATGGAGAATTTTGGGGCTTTTACTTGACATTTCCCAGGCCAGAATGTTCCTTCAACAAGAGAAGCTTTAGACCCCCCGAGGTCTCAAGTCCATGCTCTTCAATAGAGATGGCACCCAGCCCTCCACTTCTGCATGAGGATCTTGGAGCTGAAGATGCTCTTCTTTGAGACAATTCCCTTTGCCCAATGGGTGATGCCCAGAGACTTTGCTGTCACAGGCTTGGTGGCTCCGGGATCCGGTGTTCAGGAAAGTCCTAGTCCCGGGCAGGGACCTTGGTCATGGGAGGAATCTTGTCTCTCAATCAACATCTTCTAACTTTGGGTGATGTGTGAACATACAAGCTAACCACGTGAACCCGGGGTCGAGAGCAGTGGTCAGCCTTGACGCGGCCAAGGCTTTCGATTCAGTTGAATGGCCATATCTCTGGGAGTGCCTCCGCAGATACGGCTTCGGCCCCAACTTTATAAAATGGATCCAACTCCTGTACCAATCACCAGTAGCTAAAGTCTCGGCGAATGGCAAAACCTCTGACTCCTTTTCGTTATCGAGGGGTACGCGCCAGGGGTGCCCATTATCCCCACTACTGTATGCTCTGGCGGTTGAACCCCTGGCGATAGCCATTAGGTCTCACCCACAGATCAAGGGCTTACGTTCGGGTCCCCTAACAGAGACAATCAGCCTCTATGCTGACGACATGCTATTGTATCTGGAGGATACTGGCCCATCACTAGTAGCAGCGCTGGAACTCATCCGAGATTTTGGGACATATTCGGGTCTCCAGATCAACTGGAACAAATCCCAAATACTGCCCCTAGATTTTGAGACTCCTAACGCTGAACAGGCCCACCTCCCTTTGTCCAGAGTAAGCCAAATTAAATACCTAGGTGTCCTTCTCACTCGCTCCCTCGAGGATTACAACAGATTAACCACTTCCCGCCCGGCGCATTGACAAATGACGTCCGGGCGGGGGGTTCATTATCCTGACTGGACGTCTATTGACGTCCTCAGGATAATGCGCGATCGCGCGCCCCTGGGGGCGCGCATCGCGGCGATCGGTGGTGCCGTGGGTCAGTCTGACCCACCGCACTACCGACCGAGGTAAAAGGCTTCGATCCAAAGCCTTTTACCATGTGATCAGCCGTGACCAATCACGGCTGATCACAGTGTAAATAGGAAGAGCCGTTGATCGGCTTTTCCTCTGCTCAGGTCTGCAGACCTGAGCAGCGGACAGCCGATCGGCTGCTCTTCTGACAGGGGGGGGCTGCGCTGAACGATTATCAGCGCAGCCACCCTCAGGATCACCCCACTGGACCACCAGGGAGCCGGATCAAGACCCCAGGGAGCCCCCCCCCGCCGGACAGCGCACCCAGGCCGCCCAGGACCACCAGGGAAGTCATGCAGAGGCCGCCCAGGACCACCAGGGAGCCCCCACTAGACCACCAGGTAAGGGCCATATTATGCACTGTAGGGATGGCACTGTGCCCATATATGATGCCTGCCAGTGCCATCCCTAACCGTGCTTGTTGCACCAGTGCCCACCTGTGCCAGCTATCAGTGCCCACCTGTGCCAGCTATCATTGCCCACCTGTGCCAGCTATCAGTGCCCACCTGTGCCACCTATCAGTGCCCACCTGTGCCACCTATCAGTGCCCACCTGTGCCACCTAAAAGTGCCCCCGATCAGTGCCCATCAGTGCCCAGTGCCACTTATCAGTGCCGCCTAGGAGTGTCCATCAATGCCGCATATCAGTGCCACGTATCAGTGCCCATCAGTGTTGTTCGTCAGTGCCGCCCATCAGTGCTGCATATTTGCCCCCTCATCAGTGCAACCTTATCAGTGCCACCTCATCAGTGCCAATCTGTACTGCCTCATCAGTGCCCGTCAGTGTAGCCTCATCAGTGCCCATCAGTGTAGCCACGTCAGTGCCCGTCAGTGTAGCCACGTCAGTGCCCGTCAGTGAAGGAGAAAATGTACTTTATACAAATTTTGTGACAGAAACAAAGAAAATGTTTTTTTTTTTTTCAAAATTTTCCGTCTTTTTTGTTATAGCGCAAAAAATAAAAACAGCAGGGGTGATCAAATACCACCAAAAGAAAGCTCTATTTGTGGGAACAAAATGACAAAAAGTTTGTTTGGGTGCAGCGTCGCACGACCGCGCAATTCTCATTCGAATCGCAACAGCGCTGAAAATTGGTCTGGGCAGGAAGTGTTCTAAGTGCCTGGTATTGAAGTGGTTAAATATTGAACCCCTATACAACTTAATTAAAGTCAAAACTCAGACATGGGCCCGTCTTCCCCTAGGGGTTATGGGACGTATCAACTTGGTAAAAATGATACTACTCCCCAAACTCCTCTATGTCTTTTGGCACGCCCCAATATACCTACCTCTCCGTATCTTTAAAGCCATGGACTCCATCCTTAACTCCTTCATATGGGGCAATTCAAGACATAAACTGACCTGGCAAGTGTTAAAAAACCCAATAGACTTGGGGGGAACTGCATTACCAGACTTAGCCTCCTACTATTTGGCTGCCCAGCTATCCCACTTCTTCCACTTAGACAAAGTTGACAAAATGCGCTATTTGATCTTGGTCTGCTCGGACACATCCAATCAAGTAGCGCACCCGTTTCACATACTGTTCAGCGGCACACGCACACAGGCGGTGGTCGGGAGTCGCAAGAGTATATTGCATCACCACTGTAAGATCTGGGACCTGGCACTAGCCAAAGTACGAGCACCGGCCACGCATGCACACACACCACTATGGGGCAATACAAGTCTCCCAGAACTCTTCGCCCTACCAGAATCTAAAGTGTGGATTGAGAGAGGGATAGTTTATTTGTCACAAGTGTATGACCAAAATGGGCTTAAACAATTTCAGGACCTCAAGACAACCTTTGACTTACCCAACAAGCTGTTATTTCGTTTCCTCCAGCTCCGCCATGCACTTCGATGCCAGTTTCCTGAACATGCCCCTGATGCAGTGCCATTGCACTTAGCGGAGGTATGCCTGGGGACTGACTCCAAGAATCTTATCTCCATGATGCCCTTATTAAACCAACGGCTATAGACCTTACTCTTTCACTGAAGGACAGGTGGACATCGGATGTGGGCGAGCTGGAGGAGGACGAATGGTCAGATGCGCTAGAGGCGTGCAGAAGAGTGTCCCCGAAACTCTCAGACAGGCTTACACAATTGTATATCCTTCATAGGACATACATGACCCCGGCTCGTATAAGAAAATACACACCTCAGTACGATCCCTGCTGTCCCAGATGTGGAGACCAAAATAGCTCTTTTTTTCATTTAATCTGGTCATGCCCGGCCATACAAGAGTACTGGACACAAGTAATCACCTTCCTGCATGATAAAATGGGCTCCCCACTAATGGTGTGCCCAAAGCAATGTATCCTGGCTATACTTCCAGACCCGGAAGAAAACAGATACCAACACACTTTTCTGCAAGAAACCATTCACGGTGCCAGACTGTTGATAGCCAGGAAATGGCTCAGACCTGAAACGCCTAAACTCTGTGAGTGGATCGCCACGGTTAATCAAACATTACCATATAAACAGGTGCTTTATAAGCAAAGAAATTGTTCGCACAAATACCACAAAATTTGGGACAGATGGTTAGAATCCTCAGATACTCCGGATGACCCCAACGAGGCCCCGGGGTAGAGAGGGGCGCACACTGCTTGCAACTTCTCGATATCCCCCAGAGGATTTATTCCATATTAGTCCTTGATTGATTCGCACACTCCCTCCTCGTATGTATCTATCATGTGATCATTATGTTTGCTGAGATCTGTAACATGCTATGACAGTTAAAGTGACGTCTTCAATTCTGTATGTTTATATGACATGCTTTAATTTTTCAATAAAGAACAAAGTTTTTACAAGTTAAAAAAAAAACGGCCGATGGCTGCTGCCCGCTCACACTTTTTTTTCTTGTGGAGGAAGGAAATAGGGCCCAGGGGCGCAGCCACCAACTAACTGCAGGCAAAGTGGGGGCGCCCAGGGCCGGCCCTACCATGGATCCCGCTAGGCCCATTGGGTGGGCATGGATGGTGAGCTGATTCGGTGGTTCAATGGGCCAATTGGCTGGACTTGCCCCCCAGGCCTACGGCTGCCAGCCCTCCCCTGATCATGTGCTTAGTACCGCTTTACTATAAAACTGAGGGATGCTGGGAGTAGGAGGGGTTATCCCTGGGCTGGCCTACGGTTCTCATGCTTGCCAGTGTGCCGTTCTCCTGTAGGCAGCAGTATAACCCAAAGGTTTAGGACTTCCTATGTCCATCAGTGAGTTCCAGGAAAAGGAGTTTGTTTGAAAGAAGTACAAAAATCTTCCATTTCATGCAGTACTAAAGGCGGGGGGGGGATAATGATTGGACCCGGGGATGTTTATACAAGGAGACGCCATGCTGCTGATGTGACCGACCAATTACTGATAGAAGAAAAAGGCGGCACATCCAGATAATTTCCAGGCTTTATTTGGATCAAGGGCACTACAAGTACCAGCAAGCAGTCCGTAGACGCGTTTCACACACCAACTGTGTGCTTAATCATTATTTGATCATTACATTATTAGGTAATGATTAGGCACACGGTTGGTGTATGAAATGCGTCTACGGACTGCTTGCTGGTACTTGTAGTGCCCTTGATCCAAATAAAGCCTGGAAATTTATCTGGATGTGCCCCCTTTTTCTTCTATCGGTGTACTTACGCGGGGCAAGCCGTGGTGGGCACTCCAGAGTTTCCACTCAGTGTGTGAGCCGATACACCTGGAGCAGCGACTCTTTCTCTGGGCTACTTGACTGACCAATTAGGTGCAGTTACTGGATAATAAGTGAAATATGGGAACTCTGACACTGCAGGTGACACCATGAACTGAAAAAATGAGGGGATCCTAATCCACCATCACCATCCTGGCTATGGTGTCGGGATCACAAGACCAACCGCACAGAGCTACAAAGACTTTGGCAGGTCAGACACTTTGCATGCATTCTGGCCGTGCATTCCATTTTGTTGGCCTGGAGTTCGGCTTTAGAAAAACATTTTTATCTTTTTGCTTAAAAAAAAAGCACTCAAAGATGATTTTCAGTAACAGATTTGTGTCGCTTGCAAAATAATTGAATGCAGGGCGATGCATAATTAAAGGTGAAGGGGGCCTTTGATTCAGGGGGCATCGTTCTCAACCTAGAAGAGGACGCTCGTTAATTAGTAATGCAGAGGTTTCACCGTCTAACCGGTTTGTGTCATCAATTTAATGAAGTAAGAATTAGTGAATTAAATATTAATTCTCTCCATCGCCCGCTCAGCATTCTCTATAGCCAGAGAGAGGGGGGGGTACATTGCTGTCACTTCCCGTGTACTTCATGTATTGGGGGCAGGGGCAGCGTATGTAGGTGTAATATGTGTGTGTGTGAAAATGCTGTAAATGCTTTCAGAAATATAAATTTTAATTGCTTTCTTTATCAATTTACGAAATGCAAAGTTTGCGAACTGAAGAAAAATGTCAATCAAATCAATATTTGGTGTAACCGCCCTTTGGCTTCAAACCAGCATCAGTTCTTCTAGATAGACTTGCACACAGTTGTTGAAGGAAACTTGGCAGGTAGGTTGTTCTATGGTGGGTAGGTTGTTCTATGTACATCTTGGAGAACTAAGCACAGATCGTCTGTGGATGTCGGCTGCCTCCAATCCTTCATCCCAGACAGACTCCATGATGGTGAAATCAGGGCTATGTTGGCCAACATTGGGACAACGTTGAGCGTAGATGCAGTGGTCGGGTAACGTTGAGGATGGTAGATGCAGTGGTTGGGTGACGTTGAGGATGGTAGACGCAGTGGTCAGGTGACATTGAGGATGATAGACGCAGTGGTTGGGTAACGTTGAGGATGGTAGATGCAGTGGTTGGGTGACGTTGAGGACGGTAGACGCAGTGGTCAGGTGACATTGAGGATGATAGACGCAGTGGTTGGGTAACGTTGAGGACGGTAGATGCAGTGGTTGGGTAACGTTGAGGACAGTAGACGCAGTGGTCAGGTGATGTGGAGGGCAGTAGATGCAGTGGTTGGGTAACGTTGAGCGTAGATGCAGTGGTGAGGTGATGTTGAGAATGGTAGGTGCAATGGTCGGGTAACATTGAGCGTAGATGCAGTGGTGAGGTGATGTTGAGGACAGTAGACGCAGTGGTCAGGTAACATTGAGCGTAGATGCAGTGGTCGGGTGACGTTGAGGATGGTAGACGCAGTGGTCAGGTAAGGTTGAGGATGGTAGACGCAGTGGTCAGGTAATGTTGAGGACAGTAGATGCAGTGGTCGGGTGATGTGGGGGGCGGTAGATGCAGTGGTCAGGTGACGTTGAGGATGGTATACGCAGTGGTTGGGTAACGTTGAGAACGATAGACGCAGTGGTCAGGTGATGTGGAGGGCGGTAGATGCAGTGCTCGGGTGACGTTGAGGACGGTAGGCGCAGTGGTTGGGTACCGTTGAGTGTAGATGCAGTGGCGAGGTGATGTTGAGGATGGTAAATGCAATGGTCGGGTAACGTTGAGCGTAGATGCAGTGGTGAGGTAATGTTGAGGATGATAGACGCAGTGGTCAGGTAAAGTTGAGCATAGATGCAGTGGTCGGGTAATGTTGAGGATGGTAGACGCAGTGGTCAGGTAACATTGAGCGTAGATGCAGTGGTCAGGTAACGTTGAGGACGGTAGAAGCAATGGTTGGGTAACGTTGAGCGTAGATGCAGTGGTTGGGTAACGTTGAGCGTAGATGCAGTGGTCGGGTGATGTTGAGGGCGGTAGATGCAGTGGTCAGGTGATGTTGAGGACGGTAGATGCAGTGATCAGGTAACGTTGAGCGTAGATGCAGTGGTCGGGTGATGTTGAGGGCGGTAGATGCAGTGGTCAGGTGATGTTGAGGGCGGTAGATGCAGTGGTCAGGTAACGTCAAGTACGGTAGATGCAGTGGTTGGGTAACGTTGAGGACGGTAGACGCAGTGGTTGGGTAACGTTGAGGACGGTAGATGCAGTGGTTGGGTAACGTCGAGGACGGTAGATGCAGTGGTTGGGTAACGTCGAGGACGGTAGATGCAGTGGTCAGGTAACGTCGAGGACGGTAGATGCAGTGGTCAGGTAACGTCGAGGACGGTAGATGCAGTGGTCAGGTAACGTCGAGGACGGTAGATGCAGTGGTTGGGTAACGTTGAGGACGGTAGACGCAGTGGTCAGGTGGTGTTGAGGACGGTAAATGCAGTGGTTGGGTAACGTTGAGGACGGTAGACGCAGTGGTCAGGTGGTGTTGAGGACGGTAGACGCAGTGGTCGGGCAACATTGAGAATGGTAGACGCAGTGGTAGGGTAACGTTGAGGATGGTAGATGCAGTGGTTGAGTACCGTTGAGCGTAGATGCAGTAATCGGGTAACGTTGAGAATTGTAGACGCAGTGGTTGGGTAACGTTGAGCGTAGATGCAGTGGTCGGGTAACATTGAGGAGCGTAGTATGGCACTCTCTCTCTCTCATAAATTATTTATTTATTATTTTCTATTCTTTATAGAATTTATAGAATAAAACCTTTAAGATGTAAAATTGCTGCAGAGGTGCAAAGCTCAGATTGCATAGCAGTAGCTGTTTGCCTTCAGACTTTCTCTAACTGAAACCTCATACAGCCCCGTCTCATCGGAGCAGGCAGTAGGGGAGGAGTCACTGCTCTGTCTCATTTACTTGTTTGGGGAAATCATAGCTTGAGCTGCTGAGCTTTGTAACCGATTAAGAGTTTTCTCAGGACAGTCACTAAAGACGCACATCAGACGTGAAAGGAGCTGTAGCCTCCACCTGCTGGATGAAAATAGAGATACAAAATATTCATACAAGACTTTATATTTACCCTATTAAAAATATCATATACAATATATTAATATGTAATACATTTGTTTTATGCAAACAATGTAAATGAGAGAGCAGCGACTCCTCTCACTGCCTGCTCTATAGAGACGGGGCTGCATGGTGTTTCAGTTAGAAAGAGACAGCCTGAAGGCAAACAGCTACTGCTATGCTTTCTAAGGAGAACCTCAAGTCTCATTTAGGTTTTGCAAGAACTTGAATGATTAATTCTTAAATGATTAAACCAATTCAATCCAAACAATATATATATATCTCGTTTTTTTGCAGCTAACCAGTCCTTAGATGTGGGGGCTGCATTAGTTACACAATCACACAGCTCCAGTCATCCTCAAAATAAAGCTAAGTACACGGGCAAATCCTGTTAGTAAGCATGACTTGGTTTAATAATTTAAGAATTAATCATTCAAGTTCTTGCAAAACCTAAGAGACTGCTTCTGTTTTTTTTTAGTCGGGTAAATAAATATTGCATATGAATATTTTGTATTCTTATTTTCATCCGGCAGGTGGAGCCCAACGCTCCTTTCACATATCTGCCATGTGTCTGTATTGACTTTGTTGGGGAGAACTATTGGTTACAGAGCTCAGTAGCTCAAGCTATGATTGACACAAACAAGTAAATGAGAGAGCAGGGACTCCCCCCTCACTGGTGTTTCAGTTAGAAAGAGACAGTCTGAAGGCAAACAGCTACTGCTGTGCTTTCCAAGGAGAACCTCAAGTCTCATTCAGGCTTTGCAAGAACTTGGATTAATTCTTAAATTTCTATAACTCTTCAGATTCGATTTTCCCATTTATGTGGCTGTACTTTGAGGATGACTGAAGCTGTGTAACCAATACAACCACCACATCTAAGGGATGACTGCCATATATACTTGTATTCTATATTCTTAGGTTTGGTCACATTTTTAGTATTAAATAATGTGACTTTTTTTTTTTTTTTGTTTCTAGAAGTTGCGTTCACCTTTAAAAAAAAAATAAAAAAATACTTTTAAAAGAAAATCGTTTTTTCTAAAATAAGGAAGTTTGTAATTTAATTTGCGTCCTCCACCGAACGCTTTGCCTCTGCAGATGGGCAGCGTTTTATCTTAAATGCCTATGACTTTGGTATTTAATTGCCGGGATTCCTGAGGTCACCGTTGGAGCCTTTAATCTCGTTTAGCGGCGTGGAGCCGACCTCTGCAGGGCTCTGCGTTTTTTAAAGACCGATTTCATTAAGTGAAGGTCTTTTAGTTTTATCTTCTGTACCGATTACTTGTGTTAAAAAGAAAAAATGTCGCGCTAAGTTTCAAGTGCAAGGAACCATATATAGGTAGGTCACATCATACCTCCTATCGATATACAAATAAGGACTTAATACCTTTCTGGTGGTGATAATAGAAAATGTGCCCACCACCTCAGTGATATAGGACCCAGACTAAATGATAGTATGAATCAACCAAAAAATTGGACATATGCAAAAAGTGAAACATATAAAAAATGAAAATCAGTGATACTTAAATCAATAAAACAAATATATATATATATAAGTTTTAAACATAAAAAAAGTTCATCAGCAATATTGGAGCGCATCCAAAAAGTCTCTGTTGTTCAATCCCGGATCAATGGAGATCAGAGCGGGGATACTTTAAATTAAATGATGTGCATAAATCATCAAAAGTTCAACTCTAGTGTCCACCACCACCTTAACCACTTGACAACTGGGCACTTGAACCCCCTTAACAACCAGACCAATTTTCAGCTTTCAGCGCTCTCACACTTTGAATGACAATTACTCAGTCATGCAACACTGCACCCAAATGAAATTTACGTCCTTTTTTTCACACAAATAGAGCTTTCTTTTGGTGGTATTTAATCATCTCTGGGTTTTTTATTTTTTGCGCTATAATTAAAAAAAGACCGAAAATTTTGTAAAAAAATGAATTTTTCTTCGTTTCTGTTATAAAATTTTGCAAATTAGTAATTTTTCTTCATAAATTTTGGCCAAAATTTATACTGCTACCTATCTTTGGTAAAAAAAAAAAAAAATAGTGGATATTATTTGGTCTTTGTGAAAGTTATAGAGTCTACAAGTTATGGTGCCAATCACTGAAAATTGATCACACTTGATTTACTGACGGCCGATCTCATTTCCCGAGACCCTAACAAGCCAGGAAAGTACAAATACCCCCCAAATGACCCCTTCTTGGAAAGTAGACA
>BLSH010416935.1:266962-277956 GCA_018402905.1 Glandirana rugosa
TGACTTTGTGGTATGTCGGGACAGAGTCGTCTCGTCCCTCACTCCCTCCTCACCGACGAGAGAGAGTAAATGTACAAACACATTTAGTATCGAACTCGATGACTCGAGACATTGGTTATCTACCAAAAGAGTCGTACGTACGACGGTCCCCTGTTTGAAGGATCCTTTAGGGGGTCATATTTTTGGACTGTCTCCGAGGTTGGGAGTAGGTGAGGAAGATTTGGTTTTATTTTTCACATTGGTTAGTATTCCCAGAGATAGATATCTAGCCAGTGTCGGAGTCAGTAGAAGTTTCGTGTCGCTGTATTTACCCTTTTACTAAATGTGTGTGTTGCATTTACTCTCTCTCGTCGGTGAGGAGGAAGGGACGGACGAGATACCTCTGTCCCGACATACCACAAAGTCAATCTTTCTCTGTCAGACGTCCGTTTGTCGATGACGACCTGTCTCCATAGAGCAGGCAGGGAAGGAGGAGTGGCTGCTCTCTCTCATTTACGTTGTGTGTGTAAATCATTTTCCCATTTATGTCGCTGTGCTTTGAAGATGACTGAGGCTGTGACCGATCTATAGATAGAGACCCTTATGATTGGTTACACTTTTTATTTTGGTTTAGAAGGAGTGGATGAGGGTTGGAGCCTCTGTCAGGTTTTTATACTGGGGGATTTCCTAGGAAGTTTGTCCCCTGGCAGCATGCATGCTGAGAAAACCATCTATTGGTTACAGAGCTCAGTAGCTCAAGCTATGATTTACACAAACATGTAAATGAGAGAGAGCAGCCACTCCTCCCTCACTCCCTGCTCTGCTGAGACAGGGCTGTATGGTGTTTCAGTTAGAAAGAGACAGTCTGCTACTGCTGTGCTTTCCAAGGAGAACCTCAAGTCTCATTCAGGCTTTGCAAGAATTTCAATTAATTCTTAAATTAGGATAACTGTTCAAATTTAGTTTCTCTTCCGTTCACTGACAGACGCAGCCTTCTTATGACACATGGGGTTATGCTCATCCTACTAGGAGTAGACTAGGCAAAACAAACAAAAGCGTAGGTTGGCCCCTCCCAGGGGGCCGTCCTCACCTCAGCATATAATCCCCCTGCTCTGCATAGCACATCAGTTTTCTTTTGCCTAGTGCAAGGAGTAGACCTGGTTCCCTTTGGGATCTGCGGTCTCCTGAAGATTCATCTGATGAAGACTGCTATCAAGAAGCTGGCTGGTGGTATAGAGGATATCTCGAATCCAAATCTTTCCCCAGTCCGGCCGACACTATGCGACCGCCCTTCGGGGTGACCACCGCATAGAGCCCGTTCCGTGCGGGCGGCCAGTGGCTAAACCCCACTAGAGCCCAGTGACTAGGTACGCCTGTCCAAGGGGCCTGGCCAGCAGCATGCCTCCCCTAGGGGATGGTAAGTCTGCTCCGGTGGCTACCGCTGCGCCCGTCGAGGATTGGTGAGTGGACCCCTCTGCCGCCTTAGGGCGTGGAGAGTGGGCGTCTGGGCAGCTTTTTTGTGGTAAGCCGGCCGGTGGGGGCTCAGTAGAGGGACATTTTGGGGTAATACCCTTGTGAGGTTAAGCCTCCGTTTCCCCCCCCCCCTCCCCCCTCCCACTCCCCCCAGCCGCAGTACCGCACTATTGCACTGACCGTTCGACTCTGCGCCGACCGTCCGGAGCGCTGTGTTCGCGGGTCACCGCCATTGAAAGATAGAGCACCGCGCGGGTGTAATGGCGGCGTCCATGTGTTTGTGAGACCATGCGGTTCTCAGCCTGCGGTCTGGCGGCCTCCGGTGGTAGCTCTAGGAAGTGCAGCCTGGATACAGGAAGTGCTTAAAAACAGGAAGTGGCTTCCAGTTTTCGCTTATACAGCGTGGCTGACACACAGCAGCAGGCTCCTGGCGTGCAGCAGTTTTTTGGGCAGTCGCTCTTCCGATCGGAGTGCTGAGGCATCGAAACAGCAAGTATAGCTGGTCCTTCCTGGGTGCTGGTAGCGGTGTGGGCAATCCTCCCGGGTCCCCCTGGTTGATTGGTGGAGTTGAGGTGGTGGTTACACAGGGGGGGGTGCCGGAAGCCTGTAATGTCAGAGGCCGGCAATACTATGGCAGGAGTACCTGCGGATCTACAATCCACCCCAGGAACGCTAGTGTCTTTGGAACAGCTGAGGGCAGTGTTTGGGGAGTTCTTTCCCAGGGCAGAGGTACCTGTGCCAAGGGTTCCTCAAAAGCGTCCACCACCCCCTCTTTCCTCCGGGGAGGATTCAGATCTGGAAAGCGCATCATTGGTCACACCTGTGGATCTCTCAGGGGGTGAACCACCCTCAGAGCATGAGGAGAGTCAAGAAACTCTGTCTTCGCGTGATAAGGCGATAGTGGAAGCACTGATCACTGATGTCCGCAAGTCCATGCGTCTCGATCCAGCTGGGGAGTCGCATGAGTCCGCTTATGTGTGTGGCCCACTTAAACCGCCTAGGGCCCCTAGGGCTTACCCTTATGACCCATTTTTTTGAGCAGGCGGTGTTTAAAGAGTGGCATAAGCCACCAAGTTCTTTTACTTTGCCTAAGGGCTTTGCGGTGTGCTACCTCTTTGCGGAAAGCTTTACTAAGTCCCCGGTGGTGGACCCCGCAGTGGCGCGGGTAAATAAAGCAACCACCATTCCCTTGGAGGGGTATCCTTCCTTTAAGGAAGTGGCCGATCGCCGCACAGAGACAGTGTCCAAGCAACTATTCTCGTTGGCTGGAGCAGCCATGCGGCTGGCACTAGCAACTGCAATGGCGGCACAGTCGCTGCGGGTGCAGACTACTGCTCTATGCACTAATTTGACTTGTGATTGTGCACAGGCTGAGCGACAGCGGGCACAACATTTGGAGGAGGGGCTCCGCTACATATGTCAAGCTGCTTTGGACCTCCTTCCTATATTGTCAAAAATGTCTGTTTTTTCAATCGTTATCAGACGGGTGCTATGGCTCCGTTCTTGGTCGGGCGATCAGGCTTCAAAGAAAGCACTGGCGGACCTTCCCTTTCAGGGAGAGCGCCTGTTTGGCCCACGGTTGGATGAAAACATTAAGGATTTCACAGGAGGTAAAAGTACTTTTCTCCCAGAGTCTAAACGGCGTGAGTTGCGGCGCAGACAGGGACCTGTCGCGTCAAGTCAGACCAGTTTTTGATCTAAGAGCATTGAATCGCTTCGTGGAGACTAAGAGATTCAGGATGGAATCCATCCGCTCGGTCGTGGTCGTCCTACGCCAAGGGGAATTTCTGGTGTCCTTGGATATCAAGGACGCATATCGCCACGTTCCGATTTGTCTCAGTCAGCAGCGTTTTCTGCGTTTCGCAGTGGGAGATCTGCATTACCAGTTTGTGGCGCTTCCCTTCGGGTTGGCCTCGTCTCCCCGGGTATTCACCAAGGTGGTGGCCCCGATGTTGGCGCTACTGAGACAGAGGTATCGCGGTGGTAGCGTACCTCGACGATTTACTGCTAAGGGCAGAGTCAGCTACAGCTCTGGAGGAGAACGTGACAATCACGGTAGCCACGTTGGAGGAGTTTGGTTGGCTGATCAACCTACAGAAGTCATCATTGACTCCGACTTGCAGGCTGGAGTACCTGGGTCTGATTCTGGACACGGTACAAGCAAGGGTGTTTCTAACACCAGGCAAGCTATTGACTCTTCAGGCAGCAGTGCGAACCCTGTTGTCACGCCAGTGGTTCTCCTTACGGTTCTGTATGCGAGTATTGGGTCTCATGGTGTCGACATTCGAAGCGGTGCCTTATGCCCAGAGTCATATCCGACTCCTACAGAGGACAATTCTGTCTCAGTGGGACAAGTCTCCCCTGTCCCTAGACAGACGGATCAGGTTGGATCAGCAGTCTCGAGGGTCGCTGATTTGGTGGATTCGGGCTCCGGCCATAAGGTTGGGGGGAAGTTTTCCTCCCCTCAATTGGTCGATAGTGACAACGGATGCCAGCCTGTCAGGGTGGGGAGGAGTCCTGGGACAATCCTCCGTCCAGGGTCATTGGTCAGTACGGGAAGCTCGTCTTCAGATAAATGTACTGGAACTGAGAGCGATCAGGCTTTGCCTGTCTCATTGGACAGAAAGGCTGCGAGGCCGCCCTGTTTGGGTTCAGTCGGACAATGCCACAGCGGTGGCGTATGTGAACCATCAGGGCGGAACAAGAAGCGCAGCAGCAGCCGCAGAGGCGGCTCTGATCCTTCGGTGGGCAGAGCGTCACGTGCCAGCTCTCTCTGCAATCTACATCCTGGGTGTGGAAAATTGGCAGGCGGATTTTCTCAGCTGCCAGACGCTGGATCAGGGGGAGTGGTCCCTACATCCAGAGGTGTTCCACCAGATTTGCTGCAAAGGGGGCACCCCAGAAGTGGACCTGATGGCCTCCAGGTACAATCACAAGGTACAGGCCTTTGTGTGCAGAACAAGGGATCCGCTGGCGGTTGCCTCGGACGCACTGGTAACGCCCTGGGGTCGGTATCAGCTACGATACATCTTTCCTCCTCTGAAGATTCTACCAAGCGTTTTGCGCAGGATGGAAGCAGAGGGAATCCCGACAATCCTGGTAGCTTCGGATTGGCCGCGGCGTCCGTGGTACGCCGATATAGTACGGATGGTGACAGATGTTCCATGGCGTCTTCCACTTCGCGAAGACCTGCTGTCTCAGGGGCTCATCTGGCACCCTGCTTTACCCTCGCTGGCTTTGACGGCTTGGCTATTGAGGCCCAGGTGTTGAGGGATAGGGGTGTCTCAGACTCCGTAATCCCTACTATGGTGAAAGCACGTAAGAGCACCTCACGTAAGATCTATCATAGGACCTGGAAGGCCTATATTACCTGGGGCGAGGCGGGAGGATGGAATCCCCGCTCTTATAGAGTATCCAGAGTGCTGTCTTTTTTGCAGCAAGGACTGGACAAGAACCTGGCGTTAAGTACGCTTAAGGGGCAGATTTCGGCCCTGGCGGTTCTTTTTCAACGACCATTGGCGTCTCACTCATTGATCCGTACATTGGTACAGGGAGTACGTCATGTCGCCCCTCGGATACGGTCGCCCTTGGCGCCGTGGGATTTGAATCTGGTGCTTTCTGTGTTACAGAAACCGCCATATGAAGAGATTAGGGACATTCCCCTACGCTTATTGTCAGAGAAGGTGGCTTTTCTGGTGGCTATCACATCCGCCAGGCGGGTGTCAGAGCTGGCAGCTTTGTCCTGCAGGTCACCTTACTTGGTCCTCCATAAGGACAAGGCAGTTCTGCGGCCTTCACCTTCATTTCTTCCGAAGGTGGTTTCTTCTTTTCATTTAAATGAGGATATTGTTCTTCCCTCATTGTGCCCGCACCCGTCACATCCAAAAGAGGTCGAGCTGCATTCTTTGGATGTGGTGAGGGCTTTGCGGGTGCATTG
The DNA here is from genome assembly GCA_018402905.1 of Glandirana rugosa. Classification (NCBI taxonomy): domain Eukaryota; kingdom Metazoa; phylum Chordata; class Amphibia; order Anura; family Ranidae; genus Glandirana; species Glandirana rugosa. The sequence goes on from BLSH010416935.1 coordinate 272,352, forward strand.
AAGTTCTACAGCTTCTTTTAGGAAGTCTGATTCTTTGTTTTTGCTGACAGAAGGGTCGCGCAAGGGCTTTGCGGCTTCGTCAGCTACCGTATCACGTTGGATACGGAGGACCGTGACTCATGCATATGAGATTCGGGGTAAGGTTCCCCCGTTTCCAGTCACGGCGCATTCCACCAGGGCAGTTAGTACGTCCTGGGCGTTTAGACACCAGGCTTCGGTGTCCCAGGTGTGCAAGGCGGCTACTTGGGACTCAGTGCACACGTTTACTAAGTTTTACAAAGTTGATGTTGTAGCATCCTCGGATGCTGCTTTTGGCCACAAGGTATTACAAGCGGCAGTTTAGGCGCGGTTAGCGCCGCCTGAGAGGGCGTCTGTCGGGTACATTTGTTATGGTTTGCCCACCCCTCTTGATTGGCACAGCTTTGGGACGTCCCCATGTGTCATAAGAATTGCTGCGTCTGTCAGTGAACGGAAGAGAAAAAGGGATTTTTTGTATAACTTACTGTAAAATCCTTTTCTCTGAGTTCACTGACAGACGCAGCACCCACCCCTCTGCGTTGGTTTTGTACGGCTTGTTACCAACTGATGTGCTATGCAGAGCAGGGGGATTATATGCTGAGGTAAGGACGGCCCCCTGGGAGGGGCCAACCTATGCTTTTGTTTGTTTTGCCTAGGCTACTCCTAGTAGGATGTGCATAACCCCATGTGTCATAAGAAGGCTGCGTCTGTCAGTGAACTCAGAGAAAAGGATTTTACGGTAAGTTATACAAAAAATCCCTTTTTTTCCCACTTATGTAGCTCTACTTACAAGATAACTGAAGCTGTGTGACTGTAATTAATACAACCGCCACATCTAAGGGATAACTGAAATATATATAAAGTTTATATTCTTAGGATTGGTTACACTTTTTTTTATTTTGGTTTAGAAGGAGTGGATGAGGGGTGGAGCCTCCATCAGATTTTTATTCTGGGAGATTTCCTGGGAAGTTTGTCCCCTGGCAGCGTGCTATAGAGGAGAATTTATACTCCATGTGGAAGCAGTGGTCTCTCTGTGGAGGTCTGCAAACCTATAGCACTGCAGTTTTGCAGCGCTCGCTTTCTGACTTCTCCAATGGGGGGCATAGCTAAAAATACAGGGAAGAGTTGGAATTTCGGACAATAGTCAATGGCCATGCATGCTATCTTGTCTATGACATCTGCGCTCCCCATTCTTTTTATTACAGCTAGGAGCTTACAATTGAAGGTCCCTATCCTCACACACATACTAGGGCCAATCTAGACAGGAGCCAATTAATCTACCAGCATGTCCTTGAAAACCCTGGCAACTTTGAACTCCTCCCCACTCTTTCCAAAACCAAATAAGACGTTTTCTGGGTGGATTTGGTATGGGGACCCTATTGCCTTGTCTCTGTAGTCAGTGGAAGCAAGAGTGCCCATTTGCACGGAGGCTTTACCAATCCTTGGAGCTCTCAGAAGTGTTCCTTTCCACCTTGGGCAGCCCTGCTCCGCGGTGTAGGCCTAGGACAGGGGTAGGGAACCTGCGGCTCTCCAACTGTTGTAGAACTACATTTCCCATCATGCTTCTGGGAGTAATTGTATCCATCAGCCTTGCAATGCCTCATGGGAAATGTAGTTCTACAACAGCTGGAGAGCCGCAGGTTCCCTACCCCTGGCCTAGGGGTTGCTCAGATGGCGCGGTTTATGACCACCATTTAGGTGCTTTCACAAATTTTTATGGAAATGAAGGTTCATGGAAATGGCGTGAGCATCAGAAGACCCGATACAAGACTGCTGCCTCCACAAACATCCATACTTGTATCTTTAAACCCCATCTCCGGGCAATTTTTCCTTTCCAACCCCCCGCACTGCATGGGTTAACTGCTCGTATTGTTTAGGGGGGGAGCACAAAGGGTATACTCACCTGTTCCTTCGATCCTCCGGAAAACGGCGCTCCCCCATGTCCAGCGGTGGACTGTTCCTGGTCTATTCAGCCTGCTCTGGGTGTGATGATAAGAGCAGTCCAATCTTCAAGACCTCTGGAGTGCGGGGATGCTGGACTGGTCTTGTGCTGGGAGGATCGGAGGATTAGGTAAGTACATCTCCGCTCTCCTCTCTTCTAGACAAAAAGGAGAAGTTGGCCAATGCAGCGTGGGCACAACAGCCCCTCTGCATGGGCGAAAAAACAATTGCCTGGTGTTTAGCTTTAAAGGTTTTTGTAGGGCGTGTAGCCATACCGCTGCTTCAGCTAATTTATAAAGCTCTGGAGGACGCCTGACCATTTTGCCTGGACAAGCTTGTTGGTGGTTCTATTCCAAATATTACAAATGAATATGGAGTTCCCAACCTCCACCCAACCTTCTATAACAGCCTCCACTCCTCTGGGAAGATTGTGGAGTATCTGTGGAAATTTGTGACTATTTTGTGAGGTCGGGTGGTGATGTTGGGTGAGAAGACCTGGTTCATAGTCGGTGTTCCAATTCATCCCAAAGGGGATCAGGAGGGTTGAGGTCAGGGCTCTGTGCAGTTCCTCCACACCAAACTGGTCACACCATGTCTTTATGGAGCTGGATCCTCTCTACTGGGGCATTCCACACACTTATGGAGTTTATATGTTGGGATTTGTGCCCATTTAGCCAAAAGAGGATTGGGGAGGTCCGGTATCGATGTTCATCCCAAAGGTGTTCAGTAGGGTTGAGGTCAGGGCTCTGTGCAGTTCCTCCACACCAGACTGGACACACCATGTCTTTATGGAGATGGATCCTCTCTACTGGGAAGGTTTCCCACACACCTATGGAGTGTATATGTTGGCATTTGTGCCCATTTAGCCAAAAGAGGATTGGGGAGGTCCGGTATCGATGTTCATCCCAAAGGTGTTCAGTAGGGTTGAGGTCAGGGCTCTGTGCAGTTCTTCCACACCAGACTGGTCACACCATGTCTTTATGGAGCTGGCTCCTCTCTACTGGGAAGGCTTCCCACACACCTATGGAGTGTATGTGTTGGCATTTGTGCCCATTTAGCCAAAAGAGGATTGGGGAGGTCCGGTATCGATGTTCAACCCAAAGGTGTTCAGTAGGGTTGACGTCAGGTCTCTTGAATTCCTCCACTCTTCTAGAAAGGCTTCCCACAAGTTTTTGGAGGGCGTCTGTGGGAATTTGTATGCATTCGTGTGGTCAGGTACTGATCCTGGCTTGCATTGGTGTTCAGTAGGGTTGGGATCAGGGGTCTGTGCAGGACACTTGACTTCTCCACACCAAACTGGTTACACCATGTTTTTTTTATTTGAAGCTGGCTCCACTGTTCTGGGAATGCTTCCCACAATTGGCTATTTAGGAGGTCCGCTACTGATGTTGGATGAGAAGACATGGCTCGTGTGCCACACATTCAACACCAACAACAAAAAAAGGCCTGGCTCATAATTGATGTTCCATTTCATCCCAAAGGGGTTCAGTAGGGTTGAGGTCAGGGCTCTGTGCAGTTCCTCCACACCATACTGGTCAAACTATCTCTTTATGGAGGTGGCTCCTCTCTTCTGGGAAAGCTTCCCGCACACTTTTGGAGTGCATATGTTGGGTTTTGCGCGCATTCAGCCAAAAGGGCATTGGGGAGGTCAGGTATGGTTGTTTAGGAGGGTTGAAGTCAGGGCTCTTCTCTCCACTCATCTAGAAAGGCTTTCCACAAGATTTTGGAGGGCATTTGTGGGAATTTGTACACATTTGTGAGGTGAGGTACTGATGTTGGATGGGAAGACCTGGCTCACAAAGGTGGTCAGGAGGGATGAGGTCAGGGCTCTGTGCAGGACATTTGAGTTCCTCCACACCAGATTGGTCACGCCATGTCTTTATGAAGTTGGCTTTACTGTTTTGGGAATGCTTCCCACAATGTGTGCCCACTGGCATTGGGCACAAAAAAAAGGCCTGGCTCACAATTTGATCCATTTCATCCCAAAGGTGTTCAGTAGGGATGAGGTCAGGGCTCTGTGCAGGACACTCGAGTTTCTTCACACCAAGTCTTTTTGGAGTTTGCTCCACTGTTCTGGGAATGCTTCTCACAATTTGTGCCCGTTTGTCAGATAAGGTGCTGATGTTGGATGAGAAGACCTGGATTGTGTGCCACATGTTTGGCATATAAAAAAAAGGCCTGGCTCACAATTGACGTTCCAATTCATCCCAGAGGTGTTCAGTAGGGATGAGGTCAGGGCTTCGTACAGGACACTCGTGTTTCCTCAACACCAAACTGGTCACACCGTGTCTTTATGGAGTTGACTTCTCTCGTACCATGGCCATTAATAAGGAGTTTCTCCCCTCACCCATGGTGATAAATATTGAGTTGCCCCTTTTTCGGCTACAACATCCTTCACTCCTCTGGGAAGACTATCCACAAGATTTTTGTAGGATGTCTGTGGGAATTTGTGAGGCCTGGTATTAATGTTGGATGAGAAGACCTGGGCCACATGTTGGGCCTCACGTTGGGCACCAAAAAAAGTCCTGGCTTTCCATTGGATTTCTAATCCATCCTGAGCTCTGTGCAGAACACTTGAGTTCCTCCACGCCAAACTGGTCACACCATCTCTTTATGGAGCTGGCTTTGTACACGGGGGGTGGCACAGTCATGCTGGAACAGAAAAGGGTCTTCACCAAACTGACCACCAGGTTGAAGGAGCACAATTGTCTACAATGTATTTGTATGTGAAGACTTGGACCTTGCTCTTAATGTTGTTCTCACAGCTGTGGTTCTGGTTATTAGCTGGTCAAGATTACAAGTTTTACCTTTTGATTCCTTTCCTATTACTTGGAATCCGGTCTCCCTTCCATTATGAAGGACTAGAATAATCCGATATCTCAGTATAGATATTTCCAGGAAAATTCTGAATTATAGCCGTTATCCCTGCTCACCACTATTATCTACGATAGGCATGTGGTCTAGGCTGCTGATTGGTGCTCTGGGATGTATTAACCTCGTTAAAATGATTCTTCTTCCCAAAATCCTTTTATGTTCTTTGGCGCTCTCCCATCGATTTACCCATGGAATGTTAGATTCTCTACTTAAAGCGGAACTTCGCCCTCCCAGTCCACATTCCGCCATCCCATGTTGCCATTTTTTTATATTATCTTTTTTCAGGAAATTTGCTTCTCACTCTTAGTCTCTGGCCTGGGCCACAATGACCTCTATTCATGTTTCAGGTCCGATACCCTCATATTGTGCCACGCTGATCTCTGTACAGCACTGCGGTATATGTCAGAGCTATATACATGTATAATGATAATAGTGTGTGACTGTGGGGGAGGGGACATTAGAGTGTAAGCTCCTCTGGTACAGAGACTGATGTGACTGTTGGGGAAGGGACATTGGAGTGTAAGCTCCTCTGGTACAGAGACTGATGTGACTGTGGGGGGAAGGGACATTAGATTGTAAGCTCCTCTGGTACAGAGACTGATGTGACTGTGGGGGAGGGGACATTAGAGTGTAAGCTCCTCTGGTACAGAGACTGATGTGACTGTGGGGGAGGGGACATTAGAGTGTAAGCTCCTCTGGTACAGAGACTGATGTGACTGTTGGGGAAGGGACATTGGAGTGTAAGCTCCTCTGGTACAGAGACTGATGTGAC
>BLSH010416935.1:294519-304546 GCA_018402905.1 Glandirana rugosa
GGAGAGAGGGGAGGAGGAAGATTGGGAGAGAGGGGATGGGGAAGAGAGGAGGGAGGGAGGGAGGGGGAAGAGGGGAGGGAGGAGGAGAGAGATAAAGGGGGGGGAGAGGGAAGGGAGGGGAGAAACTCACAGGGTAAAAGGGGAAGAGAGGGGAAGGGAGACGACCGAAACAAAGGAATGACACCATGGGGTTGATTTACTAAAGGCAAATCCACTCTGCACTGCAAGTGCAGTTAGATTTACAGCGACTGAACTTCTGAGGGGAAGCTCTGCTGATTTTATCATCCAATCATGTACAAGCAAAAATGCAGTTTTTCCTGGCATGTCGGTTTCGCAGCTGTTAGAGCCAGGGAAGCAGCTAACCAAGCACAGTCGGCCCTTGGTTAGCTGCTTTGGGGGGCAAGGGACTAATAGACTGCTGATGTCTCCTTTTAAAGAGTACCTGTCACCCCCTTGTGATGGCAATAAAATTTGATGATAAAAAAACAAAAAACATCCTTATACCCCACACATAACACACAAATGTAGGTCTGGCACACGTGTGAGGTATTGCCACCAATGATGGAGTCAGATCAATAATTCTAGGGCCATCGTTTATAATTAACTACTTAAGGACCGGGCCTATTTTTTAAACTTACTAAAGGTGTTGCGCTAAATATTAGTGAAAAACATAAGACCTTTGTGAAACCTGTGAAGTCTCATAAGGTAAATTGTAACCAAAAAAAATCAAATATGTTGAATAAAAATAAAGTGTAGTCCACAAAACAAGATGGACTCTTACCAGAGATGTTGGATCTTCTCGATCGTACTACCGGAGGATCAATCGAGCTTGTGTGGTTTCACCACAGGGACCAATCTGTGCCTTCAGTCGGATGATCCAGGTATATCGTCTCCGTGGTGTCAATACCAGTGGGCTTGCTCCTCCAGTCCAATCCATAGCATCATATAGTTAAAAGCCCTTAATGGCCCTCAAAGGGGTACACGTAGAGAAAAAGAAGTAAAGGCCCCTCTTGGTGTGATAAAATCACTTTATTTAAGGATAAGTGAACATACAAAATAGTAGAGCCGGCAATACAGATAAAATTCCAGTAAAAAAAACTGCGATGGGAGCACGGTCCTCCCCGGCGCGTTTCGTCTGCATAGACCTCTAATTTTGCTAGAAAATTACTTGGAGCCCCCAAACATTATTTATATATGTAATAATAATTTTATTTTTTTTCTAACACCCTAGAGCTAGAGAATAAAATGACGGTCGTTGCAATACTTTGTCACACGGTATTTGCACAGCAGTCTTACAAGATCATTTTTTGGGGAAAAAAATTCACTTTTTTTCAATGAAAAAAATAAGACAACAGTAAAGTTAGCCCAATGTTTTCCCATATTGTGAAAGATAATGTTACGTTGAGTAAATTGATACCCAACATGTCACGCTTCAAAACTGGCGACCAACTTTGGCACTTAAATATCTCCATAGGCGACGCTTTAAAAATTCCTACAGGTTACCAGTTTTGAGTTACAGAGGAGGTCTAGTGCTAGAATTATTGTTCTCGCTCTAACGATCGCGGCGATACCTCACATGTGTGGTTTGAACACCGTTTTCATATGCATATGCGGGCGGGACTTGCGTATGCGTTCGCTTCTGCGCGCGAGCTCGGCGGGACGGGTGCTTTAAATTTTTTTTTTTTCTGATTTATTTTACTTTTTATTTTTACACTGTCCATTTAAAAAAAAAATTGGGTCATTTTATTCCTATTTCAAGGAGTGTAAACCTCCCGTAATAGAAAAAAAAGCATGCCAGGGCCTCTTTAATGTGAGATCTGGGGGTCAAAAAGACCTCGGATCTTGATGATGGTCGTCCATCGTCTTCAAAGAGGACCTTGACATTGAACCGGTTATTGGCTGTCCATGGTGTGGCTGTTAAGGCCGATATGGGCACGGAACGTTCTGCCACATGCCGGGCAGACGTGTGTAGGCACCACATTTGCAGCTTTGGCTTTACGGAGCGCTCGCTTCCCTTCTGCTAGGCTTGTCCTGGACTCAGATGTCTGGCAGCCTTGGTGGATCAGCATGCACCATGCCGATAGATATTGTGCCTGGGTTTCCCAAGAGGTGGTGTCAATATCCAGGGACTTGAAAGAGGCTTTCATCGTCTTTGTAGCACTTCTTTTGTCCCCCATGTGAACGCTTTCCTTGAGCGCGCTCACCATAGAGGAGCTGTTTGCGGATGCGGTAGTCTGGCATCCTTGAAACATGGCCTGCCCAGCGAGTCTGGGCTTTCACCAGCAGGGTGTGGACTGACGGCAGGCCTGCTCTAGAGAGGGCTTCAGTGTCCTGCCACCGGATCCTCCAGAAGTCTGCATAGGCAGGACATGTGGAAGTGGTTCAGTGGCCTAGTGTGCCTCCTGTATACAGTCCAAGTCTTACTGGCATACGTCAGGGTAGTTGGCACTACTGCCCGGTAGACTTTGAGCTTTGTAGCAAGGCTCATTCCACGGCGGTCCCACACGTTGGTCCGCAGTCTGCTTGCCTTGGCGATTCTGCAGTTGACCTCCATGTCAGTCGTCACTGCGCGGGAGACGGTGCTGCCAAGATATGTAAATTGGTCCACTGCTTGCAGCTTTTGTCCCTTCAAAGTGGTGGTGGGCTCTTGGTGGTGGGCTCTTGGTGGTGGGCTCTTGGTGGTGGGCTCTTGGTGGTGGGCTCTTGTTGGTGGGCTCTTGTTGGTGGGCTCTTGTTGGTGGGCTCTTGTTGGTGGGCTCTTGTTGGTGGGCTCTTGTTGGTGGGCTCTTGTTGGTGGGCTCTTGGTGATGGGCTCTTGGTGATGGGCTCTTGGTTGTGGGCTCTTGTTGGTGGGCTCTTGGTGATGGGCTCTTGGTGATGGGCTCTTGGTGGTGGTCTCTTGGTGGTGGGCTCTTGGTGATGGGCTCTTGGTGATGGGCTCTTGGTGATGGGCTCTTGGTGGTGGGCTCTTGGTGGTGGGCTCTTGGTGGTGGGCTCTTGGTGGTGGGCTCTTGGTGGTGGGCTCTTGGTGATGGGCTCTTGGTGATGGGCTCTTGGTGATGGGCTCTTGGTGATGGGCTCTTGGTGGTGGGCTCTTGGTGGTGGGCTCTTGGCGATGGGCTCTTGGTGATGGGGCTTTCAGAGTTGGCTGGTGCATAACTTCGGTTTTATTTGCATTGATAAGGAGACTGAAGTTGTGGCATTCTGCTGCTGCGGGTTTCTCTATGCTGGCTTGCATTTCCTGCTCTGATCCAGCATTCAGGGCACAGTCAGCAAAAAGGAGCTCTCGTCTCCTTTATCTTGGTGACAGCCTGGAGTCTTCGCAGGTTGAACAATTTCCCATGGGTCCTGTATCTCAGGCTGACCAAGGAACTGCACTGAAAGGCGTCTGACAGCATGGCTGAAAACATTATGCGTAACGGGGTCGATGCCAACACGCACCCTTGCTTGGCGCCGTTTGTGACGGGAAAGGCCGTCATCCAGAACACGAGCCATCATGCCGTCGTGGAACTGACGTACCATCCGGATGAATCTGTCAGGGCACCCAAAGTTTGACCTGATGTGCCACAGACCTTCAAGACTGACAGTGCCAAAAGCCTTATTGAGGTCCACGAAGGTGGTGCACAGTTCATGATTCTGCTCCTAACACTTCTCCTGGAGCTGTCGGGCTGTGAAGATCATGTCCACCGTGCCACCACACCGTGTCTTGGGTCGTAGACCCTGCTCCAGATGGTCAATCAGGCGATTCAGCAACACTCGTGCAAGGATCTTGCCTGCGATGGAAAGCAGTGATATTCCTCTATGATTATCACAGACTTCTCGATTTCCTTTCCTCTTATAAAGGTGAACAATGGACGCGTCTTTTAGTTCCTGAGGAATGGATCCTTGATTCCAGGACTGAACCACTGAGTGAGTTTGTCGACAAGCACTGCACCACCAGCCTTATAGATTTCTGCTGGGATCGCATCAGATCCTGGGGCCTTGCCACTGGACTGCTGGCTGATGGCCTCTAAGGTGTCAGCCTCTGATGGTGGGATGTCCAGGCTATAGTTGATATCCGCCTGGCGCATTCTGTCAATCGCCTCATTATTGATGGAGGATGGGCGGTTCAGTATGGATTGGAAGTGCTCAGCCCAACATTGTCTTCTCAGTAATGAGAGTTGCACCATGTGAGTCTGGTATAGGGGAGCTCCCTGAGGGCCGAGGTCCAGGGATCTGAGGGCTTCATAGAACTGTTTGGCATCATTGCCATCAGCAAACGTCTGGTTTTCGTCTGCTTTAGCACTCAACCAGGAGTCCTGGATCTTGCGGAGCTTGCTCTGTACGACCCTGCGAATGTTAAAGGCATTTTTCTTGGCTGTTGATGACGGAGACTTCTGATGAGCACGGTGAGGGCAGTAGGGCCTTGATCTCCTCATCATTGTCATCAAACCAATCCTGGTGCTTCCTGTGTGAGGGTCCAAGAGCCTTTAGTGCAGAAGAGAGTGGACAATATCCCGGAAGCGTTCCCAGTCCTTCTGAACGTTTTCATCTAATTGAAGCTCTGAACGTTGGTTGTGAAGATCTTCTACTAGTAAAGCTGCTGTGTTGGGAGTTCCTCAGGTTACTGACATTGATCTTCATCATCATAGCTTTGTTTCCCTGTGGACGCCTCTTTGGCTTGAGGTGAAGGTTTAGTTTAGAGATGAGGAGTTTATGGTGAGTCCAGCAGTCAGCACTCGGCATGGCCTTGGTTACCCTCACCTCCTGTCTGTCTTTCCTCAGTACAATGACCCAATCAATGCTTGGAGCGTGGGGGCATCCAGGGCGTCTTTTTTGCGAGTTGGCAGGCAGAAGATGGCATTGGTGATGATCAGATGATGAGCCACACATGTCTTCAATAGTAGTCAGCCATTGCTATTACATTTGCCGATTCCATTTTTTCCAATGACGCCATCCCAGGCAGCGGACCCCACTCTTGCGTTTAAATCGCCAAGTAGAATCAGCCTGTCCATGCGTTTCACTGATGAGGGCATCGAGATCTTCATAAAACTTGTCCTTTATCTTCATCCGGATTCCTCATTGTAGGGTGCGTGGGCGCTGATCGCGGTGGCTTGCTTTCCGCACGGTGATGGGAGATGCAGCGTCATGAGTCGATCGCTCACGCCCTTAGGGATTCCGGCAAGTTTGCGGACAAGATGATTCTTAACGGCAAAGCCGACTCCAGATCCACGGCGTTGGTCAGTTCTGCGTCCACACCAGAAGAATGTATAACCGCCTCCTGTTTCCGTGAGCTGCCCTTCGTTGGCTAGCCGAGGGTCGCGATATCAATGTTAAATCTTGCGAGCTCTCTGGCGACCAGAGCTGTTCTTCTTCTTTCTGGTCGATCTGCTAGGGGGGTTGTCTTGAAGCGTGCCTACGTTCCATGTGCCAATGGTGAGTGGTGCCCCTTTGCGTTGTGTTTTGAAGTTTTATTCAACCGCATGATGGGATCCCCTCCAGCCGCGGTAAGCTGGCCAGGGTTCTGTGAAGGAAACCATGTTTAGGGCACCTTTTCTAGCCCCTTCCTCTTCCTATGGAGGTGAGCAGTGCGGTCCAAAAGAGGGCTGCTCAGTCCCTCAGGTAGACACAGAATCCAGCTGTTGCTTCGGTCAGCAAGAAGACGACCCTTAGACCTGAGCCGCCTGTGTGCAGATCCGCTACTACAACTCCCAGCGAATCCACAGCTGCTTTGTAGCTCGCCTATCGCCACAGGGCCTTAGGTGACGGGGAGTTGGGGGATGGCAAGACTTGGGCATGGATTGGATTAAAGTGAGGGAGAGGTGTGCATAGTCAGCCTCACTCTTCCCAGATTCCATCTTCTTCCAATGGCAGAACCAAAGTAGAGATGGTTGGAGATGGGCTGGGTGCAGTGGTTGACCAGGGCGTCTTTCATGTCTTGCCATCCTCTTACCACTTCGCTTGCAGAAACTGCCTTCATGACCGTTGGCCCTACTTTGGTGGGTCTCATCCCCTCAATCCGCCGGGATCTGCTCAGGACAGACAAGTCCCCATCTCACCGACCGTCTGACATGACGGTTACCCTCAACCTGGTTTTGCCAACCTGTCGAAGCTGTTGCCCGGGGTGTGGCCACTGCGCATGTTACAGCTACTAGGTGAGAGCTGAATGACGAATGGAGACCCAAGGTGAAGGAGCACGACATGTCCCTACACCAGAGGTGCTACCCCGCCTTGAACACCCCATACGCCCCACCTCACCCCCTCAGATCTTATATTTACACAAAAAAATAAAATGTCTTTTGAAAAAAAAAAAAAATTCCCATTTAAGACCATTGGGCGGAAGTGACGTTTGATGTCGCTTCCGTCATCCAATGGTATGGAGCCAAGTGGGGGCCGTCTTCCCCTCACTCCACTACTAAGGGGGCAACACTCGGATGGCTCCAGTAAGCGGCGGAGACCACCGTGGAGCGGCAGGAGGGGGCAACTATCCCACCGCCGATTAAAAGCAGCGGTGAATCTACCGCAGAGACCACCCGCCGTTTAAAAAAAATACCGGGGTTATGGCAGTTATCTGCTATCTGCTGCCATAACCCCGGTGTTTAACATTAAACAGCTGATTGTAAAACGATGGCGGGCGGCCTGTAAGTGGTTAAATCTTGACATGTTTGGTATCCGTTTACTCAACAGATCCTCGCCTTTATATTTTACCAAACATTGGGTATTATATTGTGTTTGTGTGCAATGACCTTGATTTTAGTGTATTTTTTTCTGGAAATGTTGCGTTTTGATAAACAGCTTTGCAAATATATTGGGACTTAAAAATAGCAACAACCACCATTTTATTCTCCAGGTTTTCTGCTTATATATATTAGTATTCTAAAATTAAATATATAATGTTTTGGGGTTCAAAGTAATATTCTAGGAAAGAAAATGCAGATTTTAACGTGCGTGTAAATACTTGAAAATTGACAGGGACAGGAAGGGGTTAATGATGGCGCTGCGATGGCGGTCACCTGGTTAAACGACCTTCAGAACATGTCACCGGTGCCCTTAAATTAGCTGCGATTTGCCCCCGCAGCCGAGCGCGACCGATTCAGCACAGCAGGAGTCGCATTTAATGATTACGCTTCGGAAATTCTTCGATGCTTTTAGCGGCGTGGGTCCTTTCAGGCGCGGTAATGAACGCGGGAGGGCACAGCTCGTCCCTGGAACCAACATTCCGCCAGTCAAAGAGCTTTTACAAGACTTCAAATGGACACTTTTCCAAGCGAGAGTCGCGGTTCCGCGTCAATGCAGTCTCTGCGCTGCTTTATTCAAAGTGCGTTTCATCCGCTTCCAAGTCGAGGGTTTTTGGGGTTTTTTTCCAGCCTGGGCTTTTAGCCGCCATCGAGTCACAACTACAAAGAGTGCGCGGTGTTATTTAGGGATATTACTGTGCATCGGTAGATTATATATTTTTATGTTTAATAAGTGGGTTGTGGGAACGCAGAGACCTTTTATTGAAGAAGACTTTGAATTCTAACAAACGATGACGCTGCACTTCGCTGCCAACATGCTGACTCATCTGTCTGTGCAAAACTGGCCGCCATTGCTCACTTGTGGGGCAGCAGCCGGAAATCCACCATTGCTCACTTGTGGGGCAGCAGCCGGAAATCCACCATTGCTCACTTGTGGGGCAGCAGCCGGAAATCCACCATTGCTCACTTGTGGGGCAGCAGCCGGCAAACCGCCATTGCTCACTTGTGGGGCAGCAGCCGGCAAGCTGCCATTGCTCACTTGTGGGGCAGCAGCCGGAAAGCCGCCATTGCTCACTTGTGGGGCAGCAGCCGGCAAGCTGCCATTGCTCACTTGTGGGGCAGCAGCCGGCAAGCTGCCATTGCTCACTTGTGGGGCAGCAGCCGGCAAGCTGCCATTGCTCACTTGTGGGGCAGCAGCCGGCAAGCTGCCATTGCCCACTTGTGGGGCAGCAGCCGGCAAGCTGCCATTGCTCACTTGTGGGGCAGCAGTCGGCAAGCCGCCATCGCTCACTTGTGGGGCAGCAGCCGGCAAGCTGCCATTGCTCACTTGTGGGGCAGCAGCCGGCAAGCCGCCATTGCTCACTTGTGGGGCAGCAGCCGGCAAGCTGCCATTGCTCACTTGTTTGGCAGCAGCCGGAAAGCCGCCAATGCTCACTTGTGGGGCAGCAGCCGGCAAGCCGCCATTGCTCACTTGTGGGGCAGCAGCCGGCAAGCTGCCATCGCTCACTTGTGGGGCAGCAGCCGGAAAGCCGCCAATGCTCACTTGTGGGGCAGCAGCCGGCAAGCCGCCATCGCTCACTTGTGGGGCAGCAGCCGGCAAACCGCCATTGCTCACTTGTGGGGCAGCAGCCGGCAAGCCGCCATTGCTCACTTGTGGGGCAGCAGCCGGAAAGCCGCCAATGCTCACTTATGGGGCAGCAGTCGGCAAGCCGCCATTGCTCACTTGTGGGGCAGCAGCCGGCAAGCCGCCATTGCTCACTTGTGGGGCAGCAGCCGGCAAGCCGCCATTGCTCACTTGTGGGGCAGCAGCCGGCAAGCTGCCATTGCTCACTTGTGGGGCAGCAGCCGGCAAGCCGCCATTGCTCACTTATGGGGCAGCAGCCGGAAAGCCGCCATTGCTCACTTGTGAGGCAGCAGCCGGCAAGCCGCCATTGCTCACTTGTGAGGCAGCAGCCGGCAAGCCGCCATTGCTCACTTGTGAGGCAGCAGCCGGCAAGCCGCCATTGCTCACTTGTGAGGCAGCAGCCGGCAAGCCGCCATTGCTCACTTGTGGGGCAGCAGCCGGAAAGCCGCCATCGCTCACTTGTGGGGCAGCAGCCGGCAAGCCGCCATTGCTCACTTGTGGAGCAGCAGCCGGCAAGCCGCCATCGCTCACTTGTGGGACAGCAGCTGGCAAGCCGCCATCGCTCACTTGTGGAGCAGCAGCCGGCAAGCCGCCATCGCTCACTTGTGGGACAGCAGCCGGCAAGCCGCCATCGCTCACTTGTGGAGCAGCAGCCGGCAAGCCGCCATCGCTCACTTGTGGAGCAGCAGCCGGCAAGCTGCCATCGCTCACTTGTGGGACAGCAGCCGGCAAGCGTCCATCGCTCACTTGTGGGGCAGCAGCCGGCAAGCGGCCATCGCTCACTTGTGGGGCAGCAGCCGGCAAGCGGCCATCGCTCACTTGTGGGACAATGTATTTTCTGAAAGCAGCGACCCTGGAGAATAAAATCACGGTAGTGGCAATTTTTTCTTTTGTATCACCCAGCTATTTATCAAATGCAAAGATTCAAAAAGAAATGCACTAAAATGAATTTTAGGGCAAACAAACATAATGGTAAACCTTGTTTTTTGGTAATGTATAAAACTTGGGTTTGCTTCGAGTGAATCGCGAAAAAACGATGGTCCCCAAAGTTGTGCATAGGCAGCTCTTTAAAAGCCTTTATAGATTGTCAGTTTAGAGTTGGATGTGAATAATCGCCCCAGAACTATTGCACCCACTCTGATGTTTGCAATGATACTTCACAGGTGTTGCACAATCGATGTTTACATACAGGCAGTGGCGTCGCTAGGGGGTGGCTCCTGGGGCTATAGCCCCGAATCTGGGGCCCATAGCCTGAGTCTCACTGGGTGCAGTGACATTCTGG
Source organism: Glandirana rugosa (assembly GCA_018402905.1). NCBI lineage: Eukaryota > Metazoa > Chordata > Amphibia > Anura > Ranidae > Glandirana > Glandirana rugosa. The sequence continues at coordinate 304,142 of BLSH010416935.1, forward strand.
ATGCTAGCACTGCCCAGCGTCTAGCAATCAACCCGTGACTCCACCCCCCCCCGGCATTCAGCAGAGAGCTGAACATTCCTGTCCTGGGCTAGCTGCTGCCACACCTCCCTACCACAGTTTGTCTAACTCCGCTCCCTCCCAGTGTGGAACCTTCTCATTTAGATCTGACTGCTGCCAGTGCCCCGCCTTCTCCTTTATACGTTGTGAATTTAAAGAAGGAAGCAGCTCTGGGGACCCTGAAGTAAGGGGGGGAGGGGGCTCTCTGGGGACCCTGATGTAAGGGGGGGAGGGGGCTCTGTGGGGACCCTGATGTAAGGCGGGATCTCTGAGGACCTTAGTATAAGGGGGAGGCTCTCTGGGGATCCTGATGTAAGGAAGGGGTTCTCTGGGGACCCTGATGTAAGG
>BLSH010416942.1:0-11107 GCA_018402905.1 Glandirana rugosa
AATACAAATGCACACCACACTTTTCACATATTTCTTTGTAACAAATGTTGAAAACCATTTATCATTTTCCTTCCACTTCACAATTATGTGCCACTTTGTGTTGTGTTAGGAATACACCCCTAAGTGATAATGTCCAAATTGGGCCCAAATGTCAATATTTTGTGTGGCCACCATTATTTTCCAGCAATGCCTTAACCCTCTTGGGCATGGAGTTCACCAGAGCTTCACAGGTTGCCACTGGAGTCCTCTTCCACTTCTCCATGATGACATCACGGAGCTGGTGGATGTTAGAGACCTTGCACTCCCCACCTTCCATTTAAGGATGCCCCACAGATGCTTAATAGGGTTTAGGTCTGCAGACATACTTGGCCAGTCCATTACCTTTAAACTTAGCTTCTTTAGCAAGGCAGTAGTCTTCTTGGAGGTGGGTTTGGGGTCGTTATCATGTTGGAATACTGCCCTGCGGCCTAGTCTTCGAAGGGAGGGGATCAAGCTCTGCTTCAGTATGTCACAGTACATGTTGGCATTCATGGTTCCCTAAATGAACTGTAGCTCCACAGTGCTGGCAGCACTCATGTTGCCCCAGACCATGACACTCCCACCACCATGCTTTACTGCAGGCAAGACACACTTGTCTTTGTACTCCTCACCTGGTTGCTGCCATCATCTTTAGAAGAGACTTCCTTCTGGGACAACAGCCATGCAGACCAATTTGATGTAGTGTGCGGCGTATGGTCTGAGCACTGACGGGTAGAGTTGTAAAGTTCGGGTCCGTACCGAACTTTGGGGTGTCCGTGACCTGGACCCGAACCCGGACATTTGAAAAAAAGTTTGGATTCTGTTCTGCGTTCAGGTATTTGATCCCGCCTGTTGAATAGCTGCAGGGCAGCCAATCAACAAGCATTTCACTGGTATGCCCTTAGAAGCCATCACAGCCATGCCTACTAATGGCATGGCTGTGATTGGCCAGTGCATCATGTGACCCAACCTTTTTATAAGCTGGAATCACTTAGTGCTGCATGTCACATGCTCTCTGGCTAGTATAGGGAGAGGATGCTGACGGCGCTGTGAGGGACACATTGCAGATATAATAACGTCTTATCCTGCATTACAGAACGATCTGATTGTGGACTAGGTAGAGATTACTACTACTACTGCTTTGAGGGACAGATTGCAGATCTCATCCTGCATTACAGAACAATCTGATTGTGGAATAGGTAGAGATTACTACTACTACTGCTTTTAGGGACAGATTGCTGATCAAATAACATCTCATCCTGCATTACAGAATGATCTGAGTGGATTAGGTAGAGTCTACTGCTTGGAGGGACAGATTATTGTTCTAACATCATCGCCTACTCCTATAGGGTCAGGTTCCTGCTGTTGCTGTAAGGGACAGATTATTGTTCTAAAATCATCGCCAACTCCTATAGGGTCAGGTTCCTGCTGTTGCTGTAAGGGACAAATTATTGTTCTAAAATAATCACCTACTCCTATAGGGTCAGGTTCTTGCTGTTGCTGTAAGGGACAGATTAATGTTCTAAAATCTTCGCCTACTCCTATAGGGTCAGGTTCTTGCTGTTGCTGTAAGGGACAGATTATTGTTCTAAAATCATCGCCTACTCGTATAAGGTCAGGTTCCTGCTGTTGCTGTAAGGGACAGATTATTGTTCTAAAATCATCGCCTACTCCTATAGGGTCAGGTTCCTGCTGTTGCTGTAAGGGACAGATTAATGTTCTAAAATCATTGCCAACTCCTATAGGGTCAGGTTCCTGCCGTTGCTGTAAGGGACGGATTATTGTTCTAAAATCATCGCCTACTCCTATAGGGTCAGGTTCCTGCTGTTGCTGTAAGGGACAGATTATTGTTCTAAAATCATTGCCAACTCCTATAGGGTCAGGTTCCTGCTGTTGCTGTAAGGGACAGATTATTGTTCTAAAATCATCGCCTACTCCTATAGGGCCAGGTTCCTGCTGTTGCTGTAAGGGACGGATTATTGTTCTAAAATCACCCTATCGGGTGTAATATCCAGTGTCTTACCGCTCGTGATACCAGGATTGAATCCATCATGGCGCCCAGCGCGCGCTCCACGCCTCAACATGGGTATCAACGTGCAGGAAGGCACTTGTAACATGGCGCCCGCCATGCGATTCAAGCCTCGATTTGGTTAGCCCCATGTGACCCTCAACTGCGATCACATGATGACACGGACGAATACAGATACATGAGGAGAACTGATTGTAATGGGCAAATAGCAGGAAGAAATCACATGTTCAGTTTAACCACTTGCCGACCAGCCACTGTCATTTTATGGCAGCAGGTCAACTCATTCCCACGAATCGCCGTCATCATGGTACGTTACTCGCGGGAACGTGTGGTGTGTGAGCGTGCTCACTGGCTAGTGGGGGAACCAATCAGTGGGTGGGGTGAACTCAATGTCCGCCGGCCATCCGCGATCACTCCTGTGACAGGCAGAACGGGGATCTGCGAGTGTAAACAAAGCAGATCCCCATTCTGACGGGAGTTTAGAGAGATTGTCTATTTTCAGTGATAGGGAACAACAATCTCTCTCCTCCTCCAGTCAGCGCAGCCCACATACAGTTAGAAACACCTCCCAGGGAACACATTTAACCCTTTGATCACCCCCTAGTGTTAACTCCTTCCCTGCCAGTAACATTTATACAGTAATCAGTGGCTATTTTTAGCTCTGATCGCTGTATAAATGTCACTGGTCCCAAAAAAGTGTCAAAAGTGTCAGATCTGGCCGCTGCAATGATGCATTCCCAATAAAAAGTGCAGATTGCTGCCATTACTAGTAAAAAAAAATAATAAAAATGCCATAAATCGATTCCCATAGTTTGTAGACACTATAACTTTTGCACAAACCAATCAATATAAGCTTATTGTAATTTTTTTTTACCAAAAATATGTAGAAAACTACATATTGGCCTAAACTGCGACGCAGGAGTCGGTCAGGACATGGGAGCCATCTTGCTGGTGGGGAACGTTGTTGTTTACCCAGTGCAGACGCAATCTTTTAAACTATTATGTGAGTTACTATATTTTTAATAAATGTCAATTGTGATTTACTGCACTATGAGGTGTATTTCCTTTTTACACTGCATATGGTGACTTGCAGCCTGAGGTTGGAATTTACTAATGTGAGCTTGGTGACCGGAAGTATCCTCGACCGATGTGGAGAGTCTGATTGTGGTGTGGTGGACGCAAGCTAGAGAGAGGGTAAGAGGCAGTGTGTGTGGGTGCTGGTGGTGGGCCCTCTCCTCTTCATATTACTTAAATGAGGACTACACTTTATTCAACCTATGACTTGGTTCCACATGAATCGTTCCTATGTGGATATCAGTAAATTATTCTGGGCTACGCTAGGCACTTTTCTCTAATAAACTCTCTCAGGGGCCACTGGATACAGGGCCAGTGCTACCACTAGGCAAACTAGGCAGCCGCCTAGGGCGCACTGCCGCCTGGGGCACCTGGCTGCTGGTTTCCCTACTCTCCGTCTCCCGCTGGTCTCCGCACTATGTAGGTTTTCGGTGCGGTGGTAACTGTATGCAGGGGATGCCTCTGTTCCTGGTACTGGCAGGGTCATCAGATGCATGTAGAGCCCTGGTGAGTGAAGAACACTGACATTGTTTTAGGAATTAGGTAGGTCAGTGTAATGGTCACGTAGGTTAGTGTAATGGTCAGGTAGGTCAGTGTAGGTGTCAGCTACTGTAGGCTAGTGTAGCTGTCAGATAGGCCAGTGTAGGGGTCAGTTTAGTGGCCATTTAGGTCAGTGTATAGGTCAGGTAGGTCAGTGTAGGTGTCAGGTAGGTCAGTGTAGGTGTCAGGTAGGTCAGTGTAAAGGTCAGGTAGGTCAGTGTAAAGGTCAGGTAGGTCAGTGTAGTGGTCAGGTAGGTCAGTGTAGTGGTCAGGTAGGTCAGTGTAGGGGTAGGTTAGGCCAGTATAGAGGTCAGGTAGGTCAGTGTAATGTTAAGGTAGGTCACATGGGTTACATGGCCACGGCAAAGGGAATGGAGTCAGGGACAGAGCCAAGGGGGAGGTGGCAAAATGAGGTTTCGTCTAGGGGGTCAAAAATCCTTGCACCACCCCTGTCTCTTTTATAGCACACAATACCAGTGGGGTTGAACCCAGGAAAAACCTACCACGAAAAACCCGGGAAACACAATTAACTCTCAACTTCCCAGCTGGGGCAGCGTTAACCACTCCCTGCCTACATGCAGAGCTAGGAACTCGGCACAGAGCCCTCACCAATAAGGTCACCAAGCGTTATACAAAACTATCATGTGTTCATAAGTGGCAGATATCAGTTTTGCATGGACAGACACTTTGACTGTTTTACCAATATTATTTTTCTTTTTGGCTGAAATTCCTCCTTATACAGATTATTGATCATCAGTGTTTTGAATGCATGTACTGGAAGTCGTGTTTCCAACTTCTCAGAGTAAAATAAACATTTTCTGTTTTCACCACTAGGGGGAGATGTTGTATAACCTACAGATTGTAATCTTTTCCTCAGTTTCCAACCTTGAGCATTGCAAGTACAGTACCTGTGCAGTTCCAGTAGAGGGCAGCACCCTCCCAGTATAGGAAAGCATTCTCATGCAGCAGAGACAAGCTATTGCCTGCTCAGATGTCTTTTTAGCTGTCAGCTAGGCACAGGTCCTTGCTCCCCATGGTCCTGAAATCAACCAATCCTGCCTATCCTCCCCACCAAACTATTTGTCCTGCCTGAATGATGTTTGCTGTAAGTAACACAATTCACTTTTACTTTGTACAAAGGGCTAGGAGTGCATGGCAATCATTATATGTAAAATATTATTTTGTAAAACAACATTTTAGCACTCTAAAGTTTTAGGGTTTATGCACATGCGTCTCAGAGGGGTGTACACAGTCCAGAAGCAGCGTGGTTGTGCACCCAGGTGTTTGCATACAGCGGAGGCCAGCAGCCTGTACAAATCAATAGCTGGCTAACAGACACCATGGCTGTACAGATGTACCCACACATCTGAGCGAGGGTCCAGGATGAGAAGCCCTGGGCACAGACAGTTTGCGTCCTTGGCTGCTCATACGTTTCTCTATGCATGTAACCCTTCGAATGTGCCATTATATTCATACAGCCGCGGGTCAAGTCAGCCTGTCATTCATTTTCACAGGCTGCTGGCCTCGGATGTATGCAAACACCTGTGACTTCTGGATACTTAAATGCAATGCTTCTTGATGTTGTATGCCCCTCTGTTCCCGATCTGATGTGCATTGATATAACCACTCCAGGCTTTACCAGCCATTGCCAAGCAAGTTCTCATCTCCCCTGCAGCTGCCACTGCCCATGGCTGTCTTAATAGCATCATGGGCCCCTGGGCGAAGTAATGCACTGGGTCACCTACCAGCTTGCCCCAATTTACACACCTACTCTCAAAAATTAAAGTATAAATAGCTTATAGAATTAAACATATATTTATTAGGACTTTCAATAAAATCAATTTTAAATAATAAGAAAACGCCATAAATCAAAGACTAATCAACACAAAAGGCATAATGCAGAGGGGGTGGCAAAAGGGCTCTAAATGAGGTAGGGGATCAGAAGGGCACAATACTGAGATCAGGGTGGCACAGTACAGGTACCGGGACACTGCCTGGGACACGGCCATGCCGGGACAGCTTAGAAAAAAACGTGACTGTCCCAGCAAAACTGGGACAGGTGGCAAATATAATGTAATGCAAGATTATCATGGGACTTCCATGCACTAGGGGCCCCTGGGCAGTGGGTGCCCATGCATTAATGTGCCCTGCCACTGGCTAACACATGACCATCCATATCAGAGCTGCCTGAAAAAAGCTAAGTATGGAGATCTTTTTTTGCCATAGGTTAGTTAGGTGCGGGGGGAGGGGGGGGCATTTTTAGGTTTATCCCAGAATTTTATTTTAATACCTGTATATAGGAATGCCTTTTTTTTTTTACTTTTCTCCACATTTACATGCCGAACAAGATGGGTAGCATAAGTAATAGTTACAGGCAGGGGCGTAACGAAAGGGGTTGCAGGGGTTGCAATTGCAACCGGGCCCCATGGTCCAGGGGGCCCATGTGCCTCCCTTGTACACCTGAATAGGAGGGCTGGTGGGGGTGGCATTTAGAGGACCCAATCTCCTCCATTTTCCTCTATCCAGTTTACTTGTCTTCTGCTGTTCCCAGGGCCCCTGTGTGCTTCCCTGGTCCCCCTGGGGCCTGCTGCAGAACTTGTGAAAGGGCCCCACTGCAGTACCGTAATAAAGGGACCCACGATAGGAGTAAAGGGCCCCAGGATCAGTGGGAAGAGGGAAGGGCCCTGGCCAGGGGTCAGGGGGCCCTTCATAATTTCTTGCACCGGGGCCCTGAAGGTTCTAGTTACGCCTCTGGTTACAGGGTTTAGTACCAATCAACCATATAACACTCTTGGTAGTGCTAACAATGGTCAACTTTTATTCTTATGGTTTTTTCCCCAAAATAAACCAAATGTTGCTGTAAAAATCATTATCTGAAATTAAAATTAAATTTGTTTATTTATTACTAAATAGTTTAAGGAAATATGCAATTAGGCTCGATTCATATAAATGCATTTTGCTTTTCAGCATTTTTCAGTGCTTTTTGCTGTGCGTTTTTTACTGCGTTTTACCGTGTTTTTACCCCAATTTGCGTTTTGCAAATTTCCCCAAGATTTATTTTTTTATAAAAATGCAAATCGTGGAAAAATCGCAGTAAAAAATACTTCTTCTTGCATGCCCATTGAAGTCTATTACATGCAAAATGCTGCATTTTGTGGGAAAAAAAGTCTCCGACCATTTCCAAAAACGCAGAGGCACAAAAATGCATTGATGTGAGCATGTTCCATAGGAACCCATGTTAAAAAAATCCCCTGCATTTCTGCAAAATGCAAAATGCATCAAAAACCGCATTAGTGTGAATGGAGCTTTAGGCAGGATTTAATGCAGAAGAGACATACTGGGGTTGATTTACTAAAGGAAAATAGGCTGTGAACTTTGCAAATGCAGTTGCACTCACTTTCCTTAGTAAATGTAATTGTGCTGAAGCTTCAGTTTGTAAAGAATACCCAATCAGGTGCAAGGAAATTAAAAAAATAAATTTTTGCTTGCAAATGATTGGAGGATGGAAATCAGCAGAGCTTTACCACATTTACTAAGCTCTTCTCTAAGCTGGGGACAATTAGGGCATTTGCACATGCAGGGCGCACAGTCTATTTGCTTTTAGTAAATCAACCCTAAACTGTCAGTGACTCATGTAGATGGCAGAGCAGGAGCGGCCTGTCTATTGAGGGCGCACGGGAGCCGCCCCCCTGCCTATCCATGCTGCCGCCCCCCCCATCCATGTGTCCGGCCCCTTTCAAGACGTGGGGCACGTGAATTACAATGACAGGGGTGTTTTTTTGAAGCACTGATTAGAGCCACAGGCTGGTGGTGGTAATGCCGTGCCGCGGCCGCCCGATGGGGGGGGGGGGTGCTAGTGCCACGCAGACAGGAATCACACTAGGTGCTTCAGATAGAGACAAGCACACACTATAGAAGTATATGCTTTGTTCATTTTTAATTTCAATAAATAAATAAATAATATTTTAATTGATTTAACCTTGCTTTAGCTTGTTAATGTCATTTCGATAGTTGTTTTCAATCTTTTTAAACACTGTAGTTTTCCTTAAAAAATACCTGTTAATCCCCCCAATGACAGACCTTATTCAGGGACAAATGTTTCCCAGCTGTCACCCCGTTAAAGTGGTTGTAAAGGCTCAAGGTTTTTACCTTCATGCATTCTATGCATTCCATAGCAAGCTGCTTGCTATGGAGGCATTAGACAGGAGAGGGGGCGAGGTCCGAGAAGAGGAGGAAAATCGCTGCACAGAGCAGGTAAGCACGACATGTTTGTTATTTTTTTTTTTTAAATATGCATTTACTATCACTTTAACTACACTGCTGGTGGAGACTACTGACATTTGCTGTGCTAACATACATTGCCGCATGCTGTCACTATCAGGAAGCCAGTCCAGAGCAATGATGTGCAGATAATGCCAGGGAGAGTGAATGTAGACAGGAAGTGGCTTAAAGAGGTTGGAGGAGATCAGCAGTGCTGAGATGAAGAAAGGGATGAAATTAAATTACATTCTAGGTGATATATGACTCCTCAAAAGACTTCACACAATTTTTCCTGAGATTTTTGAACCTTATTTTTGAGGCTGGTCTTCTGTATAATTTTATGAAGGATGAGAATATTCTCTGGAATAGAGGGAACTTTGTCCCGTATGGTAAGATACCACTTCTCTGATTGGTCAGCTGAGGACTTTAAGGGAGAAGTAGGGCCAAAGCTCTTTTGGTCCTACTTATCCTAAGGATCACAGGACAGGACGACAAGTCTGCTGATGGCTTAAGTCACTCGGCTGGTCCAGGCTCTGGAGAGATCCTGACTTTAATGTCGGGATCTACCCAGATATACCCAGACATACCTCACCAGGTTGCACACACTTGGTTACAGCAGTACAATGGATGATAGCCTTTAATTACTGCTCCAGTTTGTCCTTCTTTCTCAAGTCCTTGCTAGAATGGACTCTCTGATGCTTCCATAGTACTTATACCATATATTTTATATATATATATATATACAGTATCTCACAAAAGTGAGTACACCCCTCACATTTTTGTAAATATTTTATTCTATCTTTTCATGTGACAACACTGAAGAAATGACACTTTATTACAATATAAAGTAGTGAGTGTACAGCTTGTATAACAGTGTAAATTTGCTGTCCCCTCAAAATAACCCAACACACAGCCATTAATGTCTAAACCGCTGGCTACAAAAGTGAGTACACCCCTAAGTGAAGATGTAGCAATGTGAGATACTGTATATTTTGTAAAATACATGATGTGGCCCCTCATACCGAAAAGTTTGGAGACCCCCTGCTCTATAGCATCTTTTTATATTCCTTTTATCCCGTGACTTGAAGCTCAATGACGTTTTCTTTTTTACTGTATCTGTATGTACCTACACCATCCAAACTGCTGATGACCTTTATGCCATTTAGCTTTACCATGTTTGTGCGTTATTGATTATTTTAAATGTTATATACTGGATAATGCGTGTCCTTTGAAAGCTTTATACTATCAAGATATGTGGTTGTTTTCCTAAAAATGCTATCAATAAAAATCATACGTAAAAGAAAAAGGGATTGAAAAACTGTGATAATGCCAATTTGCAAAAATAAAAGCTGCAGTAATTGTTAAAATGTTAATTCACCTGTACTTACCTCCAGGGTTGCCAAGCTGTCAGCACCTCTGCAGCCGCTCCAGTGGTCCGGGAATTTGAAATTTCCACTCCTCTCCCTCTTCTCTGTACAGTGCTTCCTGGACAGATCAGATCGATTCTGATTGGCCAGCTCCATAACAAAGAATTGCTCTGGTCCATCTTAGAAGTGCTGCATGGAGAAGAACGGAGATTTCAAACCTCCAGACTGTGCCAGTGAGGGTGCTGACAGCTCGGCAACCCTGGAGGTAAGTACAGTGGGGAAGGGCGGGGGGGGGAGAGTGTCTGTTAGTAGTTCATCTTTATGTTTTTTAAGGTGAACTGACCCTTTAATAATACACATTGCTTTAGCAAACTTAAAGCAGAGTTCCAGCCTCTATAAAAACAAATTAAAAGTCCGCAGCTACAAATACTGCTAACCAGTGGCTGCTGATGATCCATTTTTTTTTTGGGGGGGGGGGAGCAGCAAACAAACCCCCCCTGCTCACTCTCCTGCTCACCGGCCATTCCGCCTGGTCAGCACTTACTCTAGGTCGTGGGAGGCTGCGGGGTCTTCCCCGGCTTCTCCTCCTGACCAATCCGGTCCCTTCTCCTCCCTCCGGTCTTAGGACCCGCTTCCTGTCCTCATTGGCGGGGAGGAGAAGCAGGAAGACTTGCAAATGTTGATTCGCTAATGTCACAAATGGGCAGGCTTAGGGTGCAGAGCCCAACCCTTTGAAGCCAATTAGAGCCTCAGGCTCTAATCATGTGCTTCAAAAAAAAAAAACTTTGTAGAAATCCATGCGTCCGGTACCCTGCATGGAGATTAGGGGCCGACGCTTGGAAATTAGGGGGGCAGCACCCCTGCGCCCCTTATGGACCGGCCGCCACTGCTGATAACTTTTAATATAAGGACATTTACCTGTCCAGGGATTCCGTGATGCCAGCACCCCAGGCCAATTTGTCCATCGGCTTCGGGTGCAGGCGCTGTCATTGCAAGTAAGGGAAACTGGCAGTGCTCTATTTTTTAAGACCTTTATGCATTTTAGCCTGGTACTCGGCTTTAATGTCATCCAGTTACAGTTTTGATCTACTTTAAGGATAAGGGAATGTTCAATAAGAAAACAGGCTATGGATCAGAAATGATTTTACATATCTGTAAATATAAAGTATACCTCAGATAAGGCTGTGCGACTGTCTGCAACAAGCTGCTTACATGCGAGCACTCCAGTGCACTACACAAGGCTGCTGCTGATGTCTTCACACCTGTTGCTTGTCCCCGAGACGATGACAGCGATGGAGTCTGGATGCTGTTTCCTTTATCCTCATCTCTGGGACTAAAGGTGAGCAAGGCGGCACCAGCAGAATCTGGTCTTTGTACAAAAATGGAGCAGACTTATTGAGGCAGCCTGTTAAAAATAGGTGCCAACTTTTTCATGGGGAAAAGTAAAGTGATTTTAAAACTTCAGGGAATGTTTTCAGCACATGCTTACCCTTTAAAGCTGAATTCCTGGTATGGCTATTTATGCTTAGATATATTGGACCACCTTAGACAAATGTAGTTATGTATGTGTCATATCTGAAGATCCTCCTGGCAGCAGTAGGCACTGCTAATCTGGCTTCTGGCTTCCGTGCCAAGCAGCTGTCCTGCTGCTTAGTGAACACAGGAGGTCCCTTGCTCTGCACAGGTACCATTTACAGAACCCTGTCTAAGCTTTGACAGCATCCAATATCAAGCTTACACAGGGTACTCTCCAGAGGGCTCAGAACATTACTTAATATTCTACTATTTTATGGGAGGAAGGCAATTTTTTTACAGTGGA
>BLSH010417025.1:8634-19425 GCA_018402905.1 Glandirana rugosa
AGCCCCTTTACATCAGAGTCCAAATAGCCCCCCCCCCCTCCCATACATCAGAGCCCCTTTACATCAAAATCCACCTTAAGAGCACCCCTCCATGGGTTTCCTCTCTCCAAAGACATGCTGCCAGGTTTATTGGCTTTTGTCTTAATTTCATATACAGTATATACTGTACATCATAGGTGTGTGCACAGGGTATGCCAGGTGTGCCTGGGCACACCCTAAATACTTCATGTGACACAGATTCCCCTTGCTGCCTGGGCCACTATGTGATTTACAGGTCCCTTCTGTTTGTGAATGAACACAGTGAGTGATCAGCACCAATCACTCACTGTGTTCATACATAACTGAAGTATAGTAAACTGTGTTTTATATACACACACACACACACACACACACACACGGATGTGTGTTAGCTTTGTGGTGCACACCCTAATGCAATAGGCTGAGCACACCTATGCTGTACATAGATGGATGCTTAAATCCCAGCTGCTTTTTAACCCCTCCCACTTCCTTGGAGTTCCCCTATACTGCCTTTATTTGTCTCCAAAAATGTTCTTTTCATCTAATGGTGCGGCGGGGTCCTGAAAGGAGAATTGCACCACCTAATGACATGTGCCATTCTCTTATGAGCCCAGGACAGCTTTATATAATGTGCATCCAGTGGGCGGGTCCTTGACAACCTGGGCTCACGGGAAAGGAGCGGTGCTGGATCACAGGGAGCAGTACCGGAGGTCAGGTGAGTATTACTGCTCCTTTTTTAGTTTCAGCAATTTTTATTTATGTTACTCTGGAGTTGGGCTTTAATTTTACATGCCACATATATCACAAATGTGTTTTTTGTGTATTGGCATCGCCAGCCTTTAGATTTATGATTGGCGCGTATATCAGGGAGAAAATAAACATGATTTATAGTGAGCCGAGCTGCGGGCGCATTCTGATAAACACAACTTGCAGAGCACTTCCTCTTTTCCAGGAATTCCCCAGAAATTACTTTGACATTCTTACAGACGTGAAAGAATTACGATCGCCCCCTTTCCACCGCCCCTAACACCACTCCCTGCCCCAGTCAATAATTATATATGTTGCGGTGAATGCAATCCTCCTCTTCCTCCACCACCACACCCTCATATATTAATAATAGATGGCAAGAGTAGCTTTGTGGTGGATATGATGACTTTTCTGCCACTCTGCGGAACCAAAACCAATGTCTACATCATTCCAAAACTTGATCTATTGGACCCGTGGACAGAACCTGCAGGTGCAGAAGTGAATGGTCCGATTCTTCAATCCTCCTACCCAAGCATATTGAGTGATCTGCCAGCTTTCCTCAGCCAGGGTTCCTCCAGAGGCTGCGAGGAGTTCCTTGAGCAGCAAGCTATGGTGGATTGACCTCCGGTAATACTGATGACCAATGTTTGGAGGCACCTCTCCACTGACCATCAATAATAAGGGGCCTTCTCTACTGACCACCAATAATAAAGGGCCTTCTCCACTGACCACCAATAATAAAGGGCCTTCTCTGCTGACCACCAATAATAAAGGGCCTTCTCCACTGACCACCAATGTTATGGAAACCTTCTCCACTGACCACCAATAATAAGGGGTCTTCTCTACTGACCACCAATAATAAGGGGTCTTCTCCACTGACCATCAATAATAAGGGGCCTTCTCCACTGACCACCAATAATAAGGGGCCTTCTCCACTGACCACCAATGTTATGGAAACCTTCTCCACTCACCACCAATATTTGGGGCCTTCTCCACTGACCACCAATCTTTAGGGAACCTTCTCCACTGACCACCAAAGTTTGGAGCCTTCTCCACTTACAACTGATGTTAAAAGGCATTTCTCCTCTGACCACCAATAATAAGGGGCCTTCTCAACTGACCACCAATAATAAGGGGCCTTCTCCACTGACCACCAATGTTATGGAAACCTTCTCCACTGACCACCAATATTTGGGGTCTTCTCCACTGACCACCAATGTTTAGGGAAACTTCTCCACTGACCACCAAAGTTTGGAGCCTTCTCCACTTACAACTGATGTTAAAAGGCATTTCTCCACTGACCACCAAAGTTTGGGGCCTTCTCCACTGACCACCAATGTTAGGGGCCACTTCTCAACTGACCACCAAAGTTAGAAGGCCCTTCTCCACTGGCCACCAATGTTAAAGGGCCCTTCTCCATTGGCCATCAATGTTTGGAGAGCGGTCTCTATTGACCATCAATGTTAAAGGGCACTTCCCTACTGACCACCAAAGTCAAGACACCCTTCTCCACTGATCACCAATGTTAGAGGGCACTTCTCTATAAACCACTAATAATAGGGGAGCCTTCTCTGATGACCACCAATGTTAGGGGAGCCTTCTCCACTAACCATCAATGTAAGAGGGCCATTCTCTACTGACCACTGAAGTCAAAGGGCATTTTTTCACTGACTACTAAAGTAAGAAGGCCCTACTTCAGTGACCACCAATTTCAAAGGGCCCTTCTCCACTGACCACAATGTTAGGGAAGCCTTCTCCACTGACCATTAATGTTAGGAGAGCCTTCTCTACTGGCCACCAAAGTCAAAGGGCATTTCTTCACTGACCGCTACAGTTAGAAGGCCCTTCTCCAGTGACCACCGATTTCAAAGGGCCCTTCTCCACTGACTATCAATGTTAGGGGAGCCTTCTCCACTGACCATCAATGTTAGGGGAGCCTTTTCTACTGGCCACCAAAGTCAAAGGGCGTTTCTTCACTGACCGCTACTGTTAGAAGGCCCTTCTCCAGTGACCACCGATTTCAAAGGGCCCTTCTCCACTGACTATCAATGTTAGGGGAGCCTTCTCCACTGACTATCAATGTTAGGGGAGCCTTCTCCACTGACCATCAATGTTAGGGGAGCCTTCTCCACTGACCATCAATGTTAGGGGAGCCTTTTCTACTGGCCACCAATGTTAGGAGAGCTTTCTCTATTGACCATGAATTTTAGAGAGCCCTTCACTACTGACCACCAAAGTCAAAAGACCCTTCTCCACTGAACACCAATGTTAGAGATCACTTCTCTATGGACCACTAATGTTAGGAAAGCCTTCTCTGCTGACCACCAATGTTAGAGGAGCCTTCTCCACTAAACAGCAATGTAAGAAGGCCCTTCTCCACTGACCACCAATGTTGGGACAGCCTATTCCACTGGCCATCAATGATGGAAGGCCCTTATCCACCTACCATTATTATGTTATAGGGCTCTTCTATGCTGGCTATCAATCTTAGAGGGCTCTTCTCCACTGACCACCAATGTTAGAAGGCCCTTCTCCTCTAACTAGCAAAGCCTTTTCCACTGACCACCTGTCACGGTCCTGGTGGTGGAGTCTGTCTTATGCAGGGAACAACCGCTCTTACACGCCCGATTCGGGGACCCCTGGTAGCGTAAACAGGAAGTCCCAGAGTGCGGGATGGCACAAGGGCTGGGTGGTCACTGGTGGTAATGTGAAGCTCCAGGATGGTCGTGCAGGCTGGGTCGGTAACTGGCTGGCGGTGCGGTACAAGGGATCAGGCAAGAGAGAGGTCAAAGTCCAAGCAGAGGTTCGTTAACAGACTGGCAGCAGAAGTACAGAGGGGTCAGACAATCGGATGGTCGTGGATAGCCGGGGTCGGTGCAAGCAGACAATCACCGGGTCAGAGCAAGCCGGGTCGGATCAGGGAAACAGGAACACACACAGGAACAGAGCTGATGCTCACAGGTACTCAGACGCTGTAGAACGGACAGCACCTGCTGACGTGTGCAGGCAGCCTAAATAGCGTTGTTTGGTGCTGTTTCCGGCGCGTGAACGCACACGGGCGCGCGACAGAACGAGCGTGTACGGGCCCAGAACGGCAAAATGTCCAGAAAGTGGCCAGGCTTTCCTAACACTACCAGTGTAACAAAGCCCTTCTCCACTGACCACCAATGTACAACTCATCTGGCTGCATGTTAGCTTTTAGGTGGGCAGTTGGTGGGAGGGTTGGGGGCAATAAATGTGTCAATGTGCTTCATAAGGCCTAATGACAATATCAGTGCATAAAAACGAACGGTTGTTAAAATCGCAATGCAAAGGTGTGAATTCCACCTGAATGTAAAGTGCGGAAACAGCCGACACCCCGCCGCGTTCCATGACGTCAATGTAAGTCCCATCAGACAAAAGTTCTATTTAAGACATATGGGTTCTCCTGACTCTAAACGTTCTTTTTTAATTCTGGGGAGTCTGGCGGGATTTCTGCTCACAGAGCTGGGATTGTTTGCAGCCTCAGGAGGGACTTTATGATTGGGGGGGCGCGGAGTGCGTTGTAGAGGCGGCCCAGCCCTTGGTAAATACTATAACTTTTTTTTTTTTTATACGATTGTAGGTTGTATGAGATTTTAGATTTCCTTCTCTGTCTGGCTCAGTCTTCCTCGCAGCGCCCCGTGTTTGTCACATCAGTGAAGTGGAACTGATTTCCTTGGCTGAGGATCCACCAAACCGGTTCTTCCAGTTCCTGCACTTTAAACCTGATAATCTCCGGCTCTAGGTGAGGAATTGTGCGGAGCGTGGCAGGGACGCCTTCCAAGATTCTCAACAGCGAAAGGATACCCTGAGGATGGAATATAAAGCTTTGCAAATCATTTCTATCCATTAAATCTCATAAAATGAAAGATGATTTTTATATTTTCTATGCCCGAGGCGGCCCTGCCCCATACACACCCCGCGCTCCATCTCTGCGACGCCGCGTGCACAGATCCGACCTGCAAGATTATTCTGAAGGTTCAGGTCTCCGGCTTTTCCATCTATGGTTTAACTGTTAGAAAAGCCAAAAGAAAAAATAAAGTTCCATTTTTAAGGCCCGTTTACACTTAGGAGGGTCCAATGGTGTGCATTGCCTTGGAGCAGTCCATTCATTTCCTATGGCAACAATATCTTTATTCTCCAAAGATAATCCATACACATGGAGTGTGCACGTTAGTTGTGGTCATGTACACTGCTGTATGCACACTACACTTCCCATATAGGGTTACCCCTGTCTGGGGACAGTCCGGGTTTTGAATCATGTGTCCGGGTTTCAGGCGGGTGGCGGGCTGTGGCTCTGGTTTGTGTGTCCTCTCTCCTCCTCCTAGGCGTCCAATAGGATCGCCTGTCCTTTAAGCCAATCAGGTGACGGGTCTCACGACCCACTTCCTGATTGGCCCTGGAGGAGGATTAGTGTGAGAATAGTGAATATTCATTCACTATTGTCACACAACTGGGTGGGATCGGGGCGCAGTGCTCTGCTCCCCGAGCCCACCCTTTTTTGAAGCCAATTAGAGCTTCTGGCTCTAATCAATTGGTTAAAAAAAAATCACCCCCCCCCCCCCACTGGAATCCATGCGCCGGCGCCCTGTATGCAGATCAGGGGGCTGGACACATGGATGGGGGGCAGCGTCCATGCACCCCTAATTGATGGGCCACCACTGCTGGACATATTATTCAGACAGGACTGCGGCTCCCCAAGTAACCAAGATAGTCACACACAAATCTATTGCCGTCTGGGAGCAAGAGCAATTTGGCAACACCCACTGCTCACTGTGGCACGCTATGCGCACCACATTACTACTCTACTTGGGGTGTCAATGGTGTCCCAGGCTGCTAAAGTGTTTGGGTTTGGCTTGAAGAAGAAGGTGGCGACCCTAATCCCATAGTCCATAGTCTATACTGGGAGTGAGACCTCAGTCTCTGTCCTGTGTAGACAACAGAATGAGGAAAGATCTATAAAGGGAGGAAATCATTTTGGCCCTCCCTTTTGCTTCCCTGGGGGCCACTCTTCTATTGACATCAATGAGATGAGGGTCTATTCTCCCTTAGAAGCCACTATCCTACTAACACCAATGATTTGGAAAGCTACTCTACTCTGGGGGCCACCATTCTACTGACACCAATGATTTGGGGAGCTACTCTATCCCGGGGGCCACTATCCTACGGACACTAAAGAATTGAGGGTCTATTTACTCCTCGGGACCACTATCCCACTAACACCAATGGTTTGAAGAGCTACTCTACTCTGGGAGCCACTATCCTACTGACACAGATGACTTGGAGAGCTATTTTTCCCCCGGTGGTCACTATCCCACTGACACCAATGATTTGGAGAGCTACTCTACTCTGGGGGCCGCTATACCACTCATACCAATTATATAGGGGCTATTCCATCTTGTGACCACTATCCCACTGATACCGATGACTTGGGGAGCTACTCTACCCTGTGGGCCACTATACCACTGACACCAATGATTTGGAGAGCTACTCTACCCTGGGGGCCACTATCCCACTGACACCGATGACTTAGGAAGCTATTTTTCCCTCCATTGGCCACTATCCCACTGACACCAATGATTTGGAGAGCTACTTTACTCAGGGGGCTACTATTCCACTGATACCAATTATGGAGGGGTAGTCTATCCTTTCTTTGGCTACTATCTCACTGACACCAATGACTTGGGGAGCTAGTCTTAGCCAGTGGCCCCTATCCCACTGACGCCAATAATTTGGAGAGCTATTCTCCCCTGGGGGGCACTATTTTACTGACACCAATGATCTGAAGAGCTTCCCTACCCTGGTGGACATTATCCAACTGAAATCAATGACTTGGGGAGCTATTCTTCCCCAGTGGCCACTATCCCACTGACACCAATGATTTGGAGAGCTATTCTACCCTGGGGGCCACTATTCCACTGATACCAATAATAAAGGGGTATTCTATCTTGTAGCCATAATCCCACTGACACCAATGATTTAGGGAGCTACTTTTTTAACTGTTGGCCACTATTCCAGTTACACCGATGATTTAGGGAGCAGTTTTTCCTGTTGGTCACTTTCACAATGACTTTCTATAGGAAAAGGCTACTCTCCAATGAGGGGCTACAATGCCACTGACACCAATGATCTAAGGACTATTCTCCCTATTTATTACATTTTAAATACATATTTTGCATAATTGGAGTATAAACTTTTTTTTCCGGTGGGTGCATGGAAGAATTTTAAAGGATACCAGGCCCTAGTCCCACGAAGGATGAGAACCCCTGACTTAGAGCACCTGATTTATTAAAGTAAAAAGGGAATAGGGATGAGCTAAGATTCAGGCCAAACTGAGTTCTGGGAGAACTGTCAAATGACAGCGGGCTGCCGTCCCAATCTGCTGGGGACAATGGAATTCCCAGCCTGGCATGTGACAATATAGACACATGGCCAATGGTCACAGTCAATTACATTGTCCAGATATAGTCATGTGTCTATGTTAGGTCAAAGATGTCTCCAGCAACCCCACCACTTTGTTACGTAAGGCTGCAAGGCAGGGAATTCCACTGGCCTCAGCTGACTGAGGACTATTAAGGGGGCACTGATGTAAGGGGGAACTCTGACATAAAGTGGACTTTGATGGAGACTCTCATGTAAGGGAGAAGTAATTTGAGTTTCCCTCGGATTCGGGCCGAACTTAGCTCATCCTTAAAAGTGAATGCTGAATTTCGAAAATCCAACCTCTCTTTCAAATTTCTGGGTCGTGTGTTAGGTATATGTTGCTGGTGGCCATTATCTCAATCCTCCAGCTTGTATTTGGTGCGGGCATCTGTCCTCTTCTGCACCTGCTGTACATAGGGTTGCCACCTTTTCTTCAAGCCAAACCTGAACACCAGGGCCAGATTAACATAGGGGCTATTGGAGCTGCAGCTCCAGGCCCCTTCCTTAAGATAGGCCCAATGGTGTGAGTGAGTCACTAATACTGCCCAGCCCTGCTCTGTGTGCAGTGTACATTGTGTGACTGATATGTAAATTGCGGCAGCATATTTCATTTGTTTTAACAAAAAATTGTTTGCATTTTCATTTTATTTATTTCCATAAAAAGGCCCCACCAAAATCCTCAGCACCAGGCCCATGATGCTCTTAATCCAGCAAACACTATAGTGGCATGTGGCAATTTTCTTTTTTTAAAGGGGGAACTCTGTGGACTCTGGTGTTAAAGGGAGCTCTGATGTAAGGGGGTTTCTGCTCACCAAAGCCCCCACTTACTTCAGAGTCTACAGAGTCCCCCTTTACCTTAGCATACTTACTTGCTTGTAGATAGGAGAGAGAAGGGAGGGAGAGGGCCTATGCACTTGGTGGTTGTGGTACTTGGCTAGTTGGGTAGCATAGGTGTATGCAACTTGGGCAGTAGGGGGAATCTGTGCCACACTGGGTGATTATGGTGTGCCCAGGAATGCTTAAAGCGGAGTTCCACCCAAAAGTGGAACTTCCGCTGGTTTCAATCCCCCCCCCCCCCTCAGGTGTCACATTTGGCACCTTTCGGGGGAGAGGGGGAAGAGGACACTTGTCTTTATACAGGTGTCCTTTTCCACACTTCCGGGAGCTCTGGCCGGCAGCCGCGGCCGCTGACGTCAGCAGCCTAGCTCCCTCCTCCCTGCTCGCTCTGCTTCTGGCCGCCTGGCCAGTAGCAGCGCGCGGCAGAGCCTCGCGCATGCGCAGTAAGGTGCCTGGCGTGAAGCTGTACTGCTTACACGTCCGGGTTCCCTTACCCAGCGATGGAGGCGGCTGCACCCGTCCCCCGATCCGAAGGTCGGCGGTGGGTGCCGACATCGCTGGACTCCAGGACAGGTAAGTGTACTGTATGTGTAGCTGCTGACTTTTAATTTTTTTTCCTACCTCGGACCTCTGCTTTAAGTGGGGTGGGCACATTCTGGTCTGAATAATGTGTCTGGGTTTCAGTGGGTCTGAAACCTGCACACATGAATCAAAACCCGGACTGTCCGGGTGAATCCTGGATGGGTGGCAACCCTAGCTGTACAGGAATGAACCCGTCGTGTGCACTCAGGACAGGACGTAGAAGACACCTCTCCACCACTGTAAGGCCTCATACACACTGACGTTTTTTGACGCCGGCATTTTCTCGCGTTTTTTGCAGCTCTCCATGTTAGTCAATGGCCCCATAAAAACGTCGGCGTTTTTGAGCTGTAGATGGCGTCGGCGTTAGTGAGCTGAAACTAGAACCCACGGCCATTGCGTTCTGAGGCTGTAACGTTTTGGCATTTTTTGACGCCGACGCCGCAAAACGCCAATTAATATTGTACGGGCGTTTTCCGACGCCAAAGTTTTTAGGTTGAAAAATAGTAGAGGGATGATTTTTTTTTAAAAACACCTATTGACGCCGACGCTCACTAACGCTCACTAACGCCGATGCATAACGCCAAAAAATGCCAATTTTTTTTCCTTGACGTCGGGCCCGACGTTTTGTTTATTTTTAAAGATACGCCCGTGTGTATGAGGCCTAATAGTACATTAGATACCTGTGTAGAGACTCTGATGGGATTTTGTCACCTGGGGGTCATTGCACGGAAGAAGTGCCGGTCTTATATTTTGATGCTAATGTGTTGGAGTGTCAGTGAGACAACAATCTCAATAAATGAATAGAATGGGAACACTCAGCCCTCTGTTCAATGTATTCAGAGGTTCCAGGAACTCAATCACAGCCTCCATTGTGCCGCTTCCTCCCTCCTGACGGCTGATCATTGCTCCTCATGGAGCCGGCGTGATACTGAGAGAAGGACGCTTAATTCTTCTGAAACCGATATAATGAGGAAGGAGGAAATACAGTTAAAGGAAAATCCATCAAAAAGAACATAAAATACAGCAATAAAAACTCAGGGTGAAAAGCTATTTACCTCTGTCCTGGAAGGAAAGTTGAGGCACCTGTAGGTTCAGGGCAACAAGCCAGCTATTACACACAATGCAGGCTCCATGATCAGTGAACTTTTCCATATCTGCAAAACTGAGCAGTGAATTAAAAGCCAATCTTGGCCCTCCAGATCAGGAGTCTCCAATCTACGGCCCGCTGGGCACTATGGCATTTAATGCGGCACGCTGCAAGGGGTCAGGGGCATGCCCATAGCTCCCAACTGTCCCGGATTTCGAGGGACTGTCACCGATTTGGAACAAAGTCCCTCTGTCCCTCTTTCCCCCTCATTTGCCCCTCATTTTGGTCTGATTTATATAGTTGTAAATATATCTATCTTTCAAAATGTGTTTCCCAGTGCTAAACTTTTCATCCAATTTCTAAATTGCTGCATTTGCGAATTCCGAAAGCCAATATAAATGAATAGTAGTGCTAAAAAAGAGAGCACTTGTGGGTTTAACTTTTTTTTTCCGTATAATTCTCCTTTAAGGGGATGTGGCAGGGGGTGTATTCTATGCCTACATAATTTTGCTAATAGGTGTCCCTCATTCCCATATTAAAAAGTTGGGAGGTGTGTAAATCCTCAGACCCAGCACACAGATTGAGGATTTAGATTAGTTGGCCATCAGAACAGATGGAGACCCTGATGTAAGTGAGGACTATGATGGGGATCCTGAAGTAATAAGGGACTCTTATGTAAGGGAGGACTCTCGTGGGGACCCTGATGTAATGAGGGACTCTGATATAAGGGAAGACTATGATGGGCATCATGATGTAAGTGAGGACTCTGATGGGAACCCTGATGTAAGGGGAACTCTGATGTAAGATAGGAGTCTGATGGGGATCCTGATGTATGTGAGGACTGTTAAGGGGACCTTGTTGTAAAGGGAACTATGATGTAAGGTAGACTTTGATGGGGACTCTGATGTAAGGAAGCACTCTGATGGGGATCCTGATGTAAGGGAGGACCCAGATAAGGACCCTGATGTAAGAAGGTATCTTGATGTAAGGGGGGACTCTGATGTAAGAGAGGACTCTGATGGGGATCCTGATGTAAGGGAGGACTCTGATGGGGACCCTTATGTGAGAGGGGACCC
>BLSH010417025.1:44849-63118 GCA_018402905.1 Glandirana rugosa
TGTGTGGGAGGCGGGCGCCTATGGGGCTCATTCACGTGGTAAGGGGGGGTGCTCAGCTCTGCAGCATCCGCAGACACTTGTTTACTTGTTTGCAATTCTGAGCTGCATGCGGGCCGCCCATAGAAGGTGAATGGGAGCGCAGCGGGTGCACAGCTGCATGGACCTGGGTGCGCAGGCTCTGGCTGTGTGGAGGGCTCCGTACACCCGCTGTGCTCCCATTCACCTTCTATGGGCGGCCGATACGCAGCTCAGTGGTGATAAAAGGTAAACAAATGTATGTGGTGCACGGTGCCGGTCTCCCGTGTGAATGAGCCCTCCCTCCATTCATGCAGTGTGCGGGTTGTGGTAGGAGACATGCCCGGACCTCGCTCTGTACCACATTGTTTATGTGGGATGGGGGAGTTTCTGTATGACGGGGAGTTTCCAGCTGTGTGACGGTTGGTTGTGGAGGGGGGGGGGGTGCAGGACCTGTGTCTGCATACAACTTGTACAACCCGGCACTGCTTCCAGTCCCAGAGCCGCACACAGGGCTGGGTTTTGTAGTTTTGCACATATTTGTAGATGAGGATTCTCTGTGATATTTGTAGGCTGGTGGCTCCTCAGTACACGAGGATTGGTGGTTTTATGGAACGATCGTTTTCTCTGGATTGTTCCAAGTTCAGACTGAGGTTCTGTTTACTTTTTGTCCCTCCCTGAGTCCGCCTGTAATTTCTAACCGATTAATTCAAGGGTGCAGTTTTAAAGTGGTTTTAGAGGGTGGTTGTTCTTCTCCTTTTTCTTTTTTTTTTTTTTTTTTTATATTATATAATCCCTTTTTTTTTTTTTTTTTTATCCACTTTGAATGGCGGACAGATTTTGCCCGTGATCTGCGATTTCAACACTTCCAGGTATGAATGCCAAATTGCAAAACGCGGCGCACTTCTGCCGTGCGAAACATGTCGCCTTAAAGCAGAGTTCCACCCAAAAGTGGAACTTCCGCTTTAAGCACTCCACGCACCCCCATGCATGCTGTGTTTGGCATGTCATTTTTTTTTTTTTTTTTTGCGGGGGGGTGGTGGGTACCTGGTTTAGGCACTTCCTGTCCCACTTCCTCCTTCCGTCGCTTGGCTGCCTAGAGGACTCCTCCCCCACAGCGACCTCCTTCCTCCCTGCAACCTGACAGGTCACAGAAGATTGCCTGCCCACTAGGAGAGCGCGGCGTGGCTCACGCATGCACAGTGCACGCTGTGCTGTAAAGCCACAAGCTGTCAGTCGGGTGCCCACAGTAGTAATGGCGGTGCCGCAGAGAGGGGCAGGCGCGTCGCTGGACCGCGGGACAGGCGAGTGTCTGTTAAAGCCGAATTCCACCCAGTTAAAAAAAAAAAAAAAGTGTAGCTGCTGACTTTACAATCGGACACTCAGCTGTCCCTCGCTCCAGCGATGCCGTCACCCAAGGGCTCGCTCTTCTCCCCCCTCGGTGGCGCTGGCATCACGGCTTTGGCTTCAAAGCCAGGCGCGCATTGTGCACTTTATGAATGGCCGACCTATCTTCTGGGACCTGTGACCTGTCCCGGAAGATCGCCGGGTGGGAGGTGAACTTCCTTCCGGGTCCAGGACAGGAAGTGCAAAACAGGGTCCCAGCTGCGCCCCCCCCCCAAAAAAAAAAACATTGAAATGCCAATTGTGGCATGTCGGGGGTCACCTTCCCTTAAAGTGAAGGTTCCATTTTTGGGTGGAACTCCGCTGACTTTTTAGGCTGCCTTCACACTGAGGTGCTTTACAGACGCTAAATAGCGCCTCAACCTCCCCCACCCCCAATGTGGAAGCTCTGAGTGCTCACACTGCGGCGGTGCGCTGCAAAAAGTCCTGCAAGCCACCTCTTTGGGGCGATGAAGTGAGCGGTGTATACCGCCCCTGCCATTGAAATGAATGGAAAGCAATTCCAAAGCGGCTGCACACCGGGCGCCAGCACTTTTAACCCCTTGTGGGGTAAAATCGCCGCGCTCCTGACAAGAGGCGCTGCAGCGCCAGTAAAACTAGCAGGGTTTTGCTGCGTCTGCAGTCTGAAAGTAGCCTTCTAAACTTAAAAAAACGCGGAACTCCGCTTTAAAGAAACTCCTGAACTGTTTTTCGGTGAGCGGCTTCACGCAATGTGGTTTGCGGGGAGACAGTCGCAGCAGAACCGCACTACTTGAGGTGCCATTGACATTTGCGTTTGTCATTCTCACCCGGGCATTTTGAAATTGCTGGAGAATCTCGACAATTCTGGCCGCCATTAAAGAAAATATAAAATGCTCGGGTGTGAATGCAGCCTCAGACTCCCCCCTCGTCCCCCCATACGTTACGCTGTGACCTGAAAATATCCACTTTACATCTACCAAAGCTACTATGAGGATCCACCAAATCTGTCCATTCACTTTATATCCAATCCGGCGGGCCGTTACACTATGTGGCAGATCAGAGGAGATTGTACAATTAGATTGTAAGGTTTGTAGTGAGGCATTACAATCAGGACTCCGGTGTCGGCTGTCATTGGGGGGGTTGAGGCCCCCCACCTCCAGAGAGCTGGCATTTGTAGTCAGCCCAGGTATAATTTCGGGTGGGATTACTATATATTTGCTGTGTCTGTGTGGAGATTGTACGGCGGGCGGTGGTCGATGTTTGCATGTGCTCACTATTAGCTGTGTGGTGTTACAATGAGCGGTGATGTGCGGGAGGCGTGTTGTGTTTGTATAGGTGGCTGGGCGTGTTCTATAGATCTGTGGGGGGGGGGGGGTGCTCTGTGCCAATATTGGTAAATCTTAATGTATGTGTGCTGAACTCTGACCTGTGCTTTACATTGAGGTCCCCTTCATGGCAGCCTTCCCCATACTTTTTACTCCAAAGAAACCCTTAGGACCGGTGGGCGACTTCCAACGCAGCCGACTTTGCCTGTGGCCAAGCAGAGAAGAGAGGGAAGGTTGCCTTAACCACTTACCAACTGGAAGCTTAAAATTCAAATCCAAAAAAATAATATAAAACTTTTTTTTCACCGTTTTTGGCCGATTTATATAATTCCTCATATTTGCGATAAAAAAACGCAATCAGCGTTTGGTTTGCGCAAAAGTGGCCGCGTTTACGGATGATGAGAATTAATTTCTGGGGTTTTTATTTTTTTTTATTTTTTACTAGTAATGGCGGCGATCTGCGATAATGCGATATTGGGGCGGACATGTCGGACATTTTTGACACTTTTTGGGGACCAATGACATATATTCAGCGATCAGAAATTTAAATGTCCACTGATTACTGTGTAAATGTCATTGGCAGTGAAGGGGTTAACCGGGGGGGGGGGAGAGCTAGGGGTTAATAGTGTTCCCTGGGTGTGTTCTTACTGTGGGGGGGGTTGGGCTAACATGGGCATGAGAGATCTAACTGATCCCAGTGACAGGGATCAGTAGATCTCTCATGCCCCTACTAACAGAGCGGGGAACCGCCGTGTTTACATCGGCGGTTCTCCGTTCTTTCCCTGTAGCCGCTCATTGCGGCTCGCCGGTGGAAATCGGGTCCGCCCGAGCCGCGGGCACCCTCCCCAGGAGTGCGGCGCGCGCGCCCCCTGGTGGCTGATTGCGGATCGCCGCTTATTTACGGCGATTCGCGCAGGGCTCCTGACTGCCGCGGTAAAAAGACGGCGCGCGGTGGGAACCGGTTAAAGTCTTTTCTTTTTCCTGTAAAGTTGCTTCTTCGTAGACTGTGATCCGACTTGGAAGCGACTTCCATTGAACTCTTTGTGCTCAAATCACCTAGAAGTCGCTTTGAAGCAGTACAGGAACCTTTTCAGAAGTCGCCCTGAAGTCGGAGCGACTTGAGTAGCGCATATTAATGCGGCTCCATTCATTTCAATGGGATTTCTGATGTCAAGCTATTTGAGGCGACACAAGTCTGATCGCAAATCGCTTAGGTGTGAACCAGCCCTTAGCCCTGATTGTTATTATTTTGCAGGATTTATATGGCGCCAACAGTTTGCGCAGAGCTTTACAACATAAAGGGAGACCATACAATTCAATATAGGAGAATCAGAGGGCTCTGTTCCTTAGAGCTTACAATCTTCACAGGTGATACACATCATAAATCTCACAGGAATCGCACCGCATTCCTGTACTGTTCATTTTGAATGGGCTCAAATCGCACCAATGTCTTTCATGCACCAAAGGTAGTTTTTGTAGCATGCAATCTGGTGCAGACGATTGACCTGCATTTGGGGTGTCGGTAGCGGTGCTCTGCCGCTCTACTGCAGATCGCAAGGGCAGTGCAATTTTAATGCGGTGTGGGAAGTGCACAGATCGTTGGTTTCCCCAGGGCTGAAAGATTGTGAAGTCTCGTGTATCCGTTCAGACACAGAGCCCCGACCTGGCCCTGCCCCCTCTTCCCCCTTATTGGCTGGCTGACTTTGACAGCCTGGATGGCTGAGCCATTTCATGGACATCACTGGATAGAGATGTGGCTCGGGTAAGTATTAGGGGGGCTGCTGCACACAAGGTTTTTTGTCTTAATGCATAGAATGAACCTTCTGCCACATTTAACCACTTCAGCCCTGGAAGGATTTTCCACGTTGGGACCAGAGCACTTTTTAAAATTCGGCACTGCGTCGCTTTAACTGAGAATTGCGCGGTCGTGAGACGTTGTACCCACGTCCTTTTTTTTTCCCACAAATAGAGCTTTCTTTTGGTGGTATTTGTTATCCTTAATTTCTGATCACCGCTATAAACGAGAGCAACTATTTTGCAAAAAAAAAATTTTTTTCCTAAAATACAAATCCAAAAAAAACCAATTTTTTTCCTCAGTTTTGGCCAATTTATATTCTTATATTTGTGGTAAAAAAAATCGCTATTGGCGTTTGGTTTGCGCAAAAGTTGCTGCGTTTGCGAATAATTCATCTATGGGTTCTTTTTAAATATATTTTACTAGTTATGTGGGTGATCTGCGATTTTTAGCGGTACTGCGATATTGCGGCGGACATGTCGACATTTTTGACACTTTTTTTGTGACCATTGGCATTTATACAGCGATCAGTGCTATGAAAATGCACTGATGACTGTATAAATGTCACTGGCAGTGAAGGGGTTAACCCCGAGGGGGCACTCCAAGGGTTAACTGTGTTCCCTCAGTGTGTTCTAACTGTATGTGGGCTGGGCTGGCAGGGGGAGGAGGGGAGTGATCACGGCTTCCATATACAGGAAGCCTGTGATCACAGCCCTTCCCCCTCTGTCAAAACGGAGATCTGTTTACATACACGGAGCCCCGTTCTTTCACTCTGGGGGGGGGGGCACGATTACGGGTAACTGGCGGACATAGGGTCCACCCTAACCACTCCCTGGAACACAGAGCGTGCCCTCCCAATACTCATTCTCGCAGCCGTCAGGTGACGGCGTTTCATGGCAACGAGCTAAGTTGACGCCGTCAATAGCGGGCGGCAAATGGTTAAAAGAAAAAAAGGTGCTCTGTAATGGTTTTGCACAGTGGCCCCATCCTCTTGGGGTCCCCATCAGTGCTGCACTGCCTGCTTCCATAGATGCAGACGGCGTACTTCAGCCCCAATCCCTGCTCTCGGAATTTGACAGCTGCAGGAGCCAGTGGCTCCCCCTGCTGCCTCTGAGCAGAGGGATAGGGGAGAGCCTGTCAGACGGGCACAGCGCTGGATTGAGAGGACTCTGGGAAGTATAAGGTGGGGGGAGAGGTGAGGGGGCAATACAAATAGGGGGGGGGGGCATTTATAGCCTAATGCACGGAATGTATTCAAGTATAGTTAAAGGCAAAATATTTTATTTTATTCTAGTTTTGGATAGAGAGGAATGGATTGGACCCCCCCCCCATCTGTGCTCGCATTGGGGAGATTCCCCTTCTCTATCTGTCCTGTTTTTTTTGCTGTTCTTTTAAGTGAAAGAAAATCCCAAATTTTGGGTTCTCCCCAGAAAAGTAACAGGGGAAATCTTCCAATGGGATTCCCTTCCTCACTTCCTGTTTTGGCTATGGCTCAGGAAGTGAAGTGAAATCTCCCCAATGGGGTACAGGTGGCAGAAAATAAACTGCCCGGGGTTATAACCCTCCCTCCACCCAAAAATGAAAAACAAAGTTTTGCTTATAGTTCTAATTTTAAGGGTAAAAATGACTTTACACCCACTGTTTACTGCTAAACTCCAGGGAAACTGCTCTCTCCGGTGGTGGGAAGAGGACAATATACAGGTGGTGTCATGCCGCTGGCTCTGCCAGGTGGTGGTCCTGGAATGTGCGGCACCATCAGATGGGGAGGTCAGTCACCCGGCTCGGGGGTCCTCCTAGGAGGAACCCTGGTTGAGGATGGCTGGTGCTTCACAGCAGAATTGGGGTGCTTCTGGGTCTGATGCTTCACTGGTTTTTCAGGATTTGTGGGAGGCAATGAAACCTCTAACCAAAGCAGTTAGTTGGTGTCCCCATCTTGCCCACCCGGCTCCCTTTCTCAGGATGGGGAGTTTTTGCGCTAAGCTATCTGGGTTGTCTTATTTTCAGTATAGAGTTGGACCGAAATCCAAGTCTCCCCAAAAACACTCCTGAGACCTGTGGGCAATCTCTTCTGAGTGAAGCTTTGGCATGTGATGGTAAATATTTGCCCCTTCGCTAGCTGGCCTGGATGTGTCAGAATTAGACTGGCGGTGTCACCAAGGTCAGAGGATTCCACATTCCCCCGTGACATCTGCTGGACAAGTGGTGGTGGGAAGGTCTCTTGGGTGATGTGTGTTGAAAGGTTGGCAGCTGGTCAGCAATGCCCTTACAGCAGTACTGGAGAAATTTATTATTAGCTTTCTCCTGCCAAGTGAATGATTCCTTATCTGAAATTGTAAATCCCCCCCCCCCCCAACTGCATTCTCAACTTCCGGAGTGCCGCTTCCTCTCTGGTCTTTGGGGGTGCGCACTGAAAACTCAGCATGGCACATGGGACCTTTGTCCCATACAAGTGCCCTTCCCCCCCACTGATCCTATTTTATGATATGGTGACATTGCCTGCCCTAATGCCAGGAGTGCGCATAGCAGGACTCGCTCTTGTCTAGCTGCATAGTATCCTGTGAGGGAATGGGGCCATCTAACACTGGAAATGGATGAAGGGCAGAGGACTGTGAGGGGGCATAGGTCAGTGGGTTGAGGCAATGAAGGGAAGCAGGCAGTGAGGGGGCGCAGGTTGGTGGGTTATAAAGGCGATAGAGGGCAGCGGGCTTTGAGGGGTGCAGGTTGGTGGGTTGAGATGAAGGGAAGCGGGCAGTGAGGGTCACAGGTGGTTTGAGGCAATGAAAGTCAGCGGGCTGAGGGGTGCAGGTCAGTGGGTTGAGGCTATGAAGGGCAGCCAGCTGTGATGGCTTGAGGAGATGAAGGGGAGCGGGCTGAGAGGTGCCGGTTGGTGGGTTGAGGAGATGGAGAGCGGGCTGAGAGGTGCCGGTTGGTGGGTTGAGGAGATGAAGGGGGAGTGGGCTGAGAGGTGCAGGTTGGTGGGTTGAGGGGATGAAGGGGAGCGGGCTGAGGGGTGCAGGTTGGTGGGTTGAGGGGATGAAGGGGAGTGGGCTGAGGGGTGCTGGTCGGTGGGTTGAGGAGATGAAGGGGAGCGGGCTGAGAGGTGCAGGTTGGTGAGCTGAGGGGCGTTTTATAGACCTCAAAATCAGATCAGTTTCTATTGGAAACGGCTCCAGTTTACATCCCGGATGTGTTGGGTTGTCTCGGTGATCTCCTCCATTGTCCTCTATGGGCAGCAGACCCTTTGTAGAGGAATGTTGGTGGATCTTCCAGGTTGCTCTTCCAGCACATGTATGATGAGTAATATGCTGACTGTCCCCGGCTCTGATCCGGATAATTCCAGTCATTCCTCGCTATTTATTTTGATGTCATTGTTGTGGTCGGTCAGGATTGTCCTGGGGGGGGGGTGTGTATATTGGGAGAAGGTGGTGAATGAGTTGCTTACTACAAGGCCGTGTTTGGGAGGCTCCTGTGTCCCTTCCCCCACCGCCCTCTCCTCTGAAATTTGATCTCAGGGTGGGGGAGGGGTGTGCTTCCTATCTCAGGAGGCGGCCGAGGCCCTTTTATAATGCCGAAAGTTTAGCTCAGGAAATTGTGTGAAACCATCAGAGAATTGTGAGCCTCAAATGTCCGTAAAATACACCCCTCGCCTTTCTGATAAATCGGGTAAATTGGCGTTCCAAGCGTCGGAGGAATGTTCATATAGTGCTGGGAATGTTTTACCCCCCTGCCAAAAAAAAAAAAATTTCAAAAGTGAAAAGCTAAAGAGTGAAATATTAAAACAGAGAAGCTCCGCTCCATACAAAGCTTTGTATTTCAATTTTTTTGGTATTTTTCTGCTTGTTTAGTTTTGTATTTTTGGTTTTCTGCTTGTTTTGTATTTTTTTTTTTTTTTTTTTTTTTTTTTTTAATTTTTGTTTTGTTTTTTTTTTTTCTGTTTTCGTTTTAGGTTTTAGTCTAGTGTGTGTTTTTGGTTTATTTTAATTTTGGTGATCAAATGGCACACAAGGTTTTCCTTACGTTGGTCTTTGGAGTCGTACTTTTTTTTGAATTTTGCTTGGCATTGCATTTTATATCCGGTAACTTTCAATGCATGTATGGGGCAGGAGTCATAGGGGTGCGTTTTATGTTTTAGTAGCACCTGAAGCTGTAGTGCGTTTGCAGTTCCATTTATTTTGAATAGTAACTCAGGCCCGTCTTTTAGGCGTGTCTCTGCTGCTCTCCCACCT
Source organism: Glandirana rugosa (assembly GCA_018402905.1). Classification (NCBI taxonomy): domain Eukaryota; kingdom Metazoa; phylum Chordata; class Amphibia; order Anura; family Ranidae; genus Glandirana; species Glandirana rugosa. The sequence goes on from BLSH010417025.1 coordinate 53,576, forward strand.
ACACATCCCCCGCTTCTGGAATCCTGAGGGCCACCTGGGTGTTCCCATCCCACCTTGCCACCTCCCTCTTGGATTGTAAGCTCTAATGAGCAGGACCCTCTGATTCCTCCTGTATTGTAATTGTTTTGTGTACAGTGCTGTGCAAACTGTTGGCACTACACAAATCCTGGTATAGTAATGGAATGTCATGTAAAAGACAAGTTGGTGGCAGGTATACAAGGGCAGCGCAAGTGTTGTCACCAGGATCTCCAATCGAGTCCAAACTTTATTCAATCATCACATCGTTACACCAAAGAACGACTCTGAGACACACAGGACCCCTTCACACAAGGCAAGGGCATGCGACCGCCCTTCATCAGATGGGCACATGCCCAATGAAGGGCATGTGCCCATCTGATGAAGGGCGGTCGCATGCCCTTGCCTTGTTTATACAAGGCAAACCCCTAGAGCAGCCATTCTTAACAGGGTACCTCATTCAGCGAGCTTTGCCACTTTTTTAAAGCACCATTGAGCTCTAGTTTGTAAATGTTCAACACAGATCCTAAAAGGGAGTGCTGATTGCCACTTTCAGCAAGCTGCTAGCAGGCTTCCTACAAGCTTCAAGAAGTGCTGAAGCCTGCTAGCAGCTTGTTTTTTTTAAAGTAGAGCTCAGCACTCCCTATTAGGATCTGTGTTCAGCATGTGCAAACTGGAGTTGAATGGTACTTTAAAGTCTTCAAAAAGCTCGCTGGTCGCACATTGCACTTGTACAAGCTGAATCCCCCGGTGGGAAGCGGGCTTTATTAGCGTGGCAGTGTCTGTTTTCGGGGCTCCAGTCCTGGGGGAGGAGGATCTTGACTGAGCAGGAACAAGGTTAAGCCCTCGTTCACATTGAATGCGGCTTTGAAATCGCACGACTTCATCTGAAATGGCTCAATTTCAAAGCCGCGTGTCAGTGTGACTTTGAAGACATCTGGCGGCTTCATGCAGTCGCTCCCAAAATCGGCAAAACTAGCGCAGAAACTACAAAAATGATGGTGCACTGCAAAGTCAGTGTTGCATCGATTTGAACATGGCCATTTCTGACAATAGGGTGCGACTTTTCATGCGATTTGACCTGTCAAATCACATTACCAGTAGATCCAGTGTGACCGAAGGCTTAGAACCCTGCAGCCCTTGGACCTCAGCAGTCTGTAGTGGGAACATTGATTGAGGTAATAGCATTTATCTCTAGCAGTGTCTTGTAACGTCTTCCCAGCTTCGTATTGTCTTCTGCAGTCTCTCCCCACCGATGTATTCTGTCCTCTCTCTGACCCTCATTTCCTCTTAGGTCTGCAGTTGACAGTCCTGCAGCATTGCGTGTATTGAGCATTTGGGGATGTGTGGGGAGCCACAATTAAAGCCCGCTTTAGCTTATAAGTTGACAACTACTGGGTGTTTTAATGTCTGACTCAGATTCAGAGTACAAGGTATGGTGGCTGCCCCAGGTTGGCAATGAAAGGTATGGTGGCTGCCCCGGGTTGGCAATAGAAGGTATGGTGGCTGCCCCGGGTTGGCAATGGAAAGTATGGTGACTGCCCCAGGTTTACAGTTGTGAATGGAAGGTATGGTGGCTGCCCCAGGTTGGCAGTTGGGTTTGGAAGGTATGTATGGTGGTTGCCTCAGGTTGGCAGTTGGGAATGGAAGGTATGGTGGCTGCCCCAGGTTGGCAGTTGGGACTGGAAGGTATGGTGGCTGCCCCAGGTTGGCAGTTGGGACTGGAAGGTATGGTGGCTGCCCCAGGTTGGCAGTTGGGAATGGAAGGTATGGTGGTTGCCTCGGGTTGGCAGTTGGGATTGGAAGGTATGGTGGCTGCCCCAGGTTGGCAGCTGGGAATGGAAGGTATGGTAGCTGCCCCGGGTTGGGAGTTGGGAATGGAAGGTATGGTGGCTGCCCCGGGTTGGGAGTTGGGAATGGAAGGTATGGTGGCTGTATGAGAGTGGACACTGCGAAGTTCAAGTCATAGCTGTGCGCATAAAGATGGATTTATTTATTTTTGTGCTATTGGGATTAACCCTCTGAATACTGTGCATCTGAGGCTAAATAATGGTTTGGATTTAGGCGGGGGGGGGGGGGGGGTTTGGTGTTAAGCTGAGACTTCTAGTGATTAAATCCCCACCAAAATCCCAGAAAGAAGTAATGGGAAAATTGCTTACACCAATATATAACCTAAATCCTTTCATTCCACGTGTGCTGATATCTAGCATAAGGCTTAGTGGTCGGTACTTCTTCCTTACAGCACCTGGGTCTTCCATTCAAATCCCAGTCAGGAGACGAGATAAATATATTGGGTTTTCACAGAGTACTCCCATTTCTTCTCAAACTCCAAAGATCTGCTAGCAGGTTTATTGGCTCCTGATTAAATTGGCCCTAGAATGATCCTACTGAGCTCCTCCAGTATGAGTGCCCCACTTCCTACCCCCCCCCAACACCAATGTAAGGCCAGGTTCCTGCATGCCGCGTCTCACAGCAGGGCTTCTGTGATGATATATTTATGTGAGATACGGCATGCAGGAACCTGGCCTTACATTGGTGTTGGGGGGGTAGGAAGTGGGGCACTCATACTGGAGAAGCTCAGTAGGATCATTCTAGGGCCAATTTAATCAGGAGCCAATAAACCTCACTGGACCCTTTCCAAAAGGGGTTCTGAGGCCGCCCTGGAGATGTGTGAATTGGCTCCATTGAGAGCCGGGCACTCTCTCCTGTCATGAGGAGAAACCTGCATCCAATTTGCATATCCTGAAGGATAAAAGTTCATTGATTCTTCTTCTGTGTGAAACTGACAGTCTGCAGGGGACCTGCATGGCTTCAGCAATTGTCCCTATAAAAACTTGTCCTTTTAACCACGTCAGCCCCGGAAGGATTTACCCCCCTTCCCGACCAGGCCATTTTTTGCCATTCGGCACTGCGTGGCTTTGAATGAAAATTGCGCGGTCGTGCGACGTACCCAAACAAATTTGAAGATCATTTTTTTTCCCCCACAAATAGAGCTTTCTTTTGGTGGTCACCTGTTTTTTTGCGCTATAAACAAAGCGGCACTTTGTTTTACTTTGCTATAATACATATACAAAAAAAAGTAAAACCAGTTTCTTAGTTTACGTCTATATATTCTACATATTTGGCGGAAAAAAAAAATCGTGATAAGTGTATATTGGTTTACGCAAAAGTTATCACACAGATCGCCGTGTACGCACCCGACGTACAATGATGGTGATTTGTGCAGCCGTGCCAACCTGAACTGCGTCGGCAAGTGGTTTAAAATGCTTTCAGTTCCCATGGGAAAAAACACCATGGGGGGGGTGATTAGTACTCATAGTTTTTTAAATATTTGTTATACAGTAATAAGGCAGTTTTCACAGGCCTGCATGGAGGCTCAGGTCCGCCTGAAAAAAACAGACAGCCGGACCTGAACGGAACGTCTGTGAAAGGGGCATAATAAAAATTGTATTTCATAATTTTGTATTACAGGTACTTGCATAGTGCTGTCAATTTATGCCGCGTTTTACATATACATTGTACATTCACATCAGTCCCGGTCCCCAAGGAGCTTACACTCTAAGGTCCCTAAATCACATTCATACATAAACATACTGGGGCCATTTTACCAACATGTCGTCTGGAGGAAAGCCGCACAGGGACAACATGCAAACTCCAGGCTGGTGGTGCCATGGCTGGGAATCGACCCGATAGCCCCGGTGCTACTAGGCGGAAGTGCTAACCACTTGTCCACTGTGCAGCTAGTATTGTATTATATCTGACTTTTACACCAAAGGGTGGTCAGACGCCGATCATTCAATGGCTTCCACATGAAGTTGATCAGTCTTTCTCTTTGCAGAGTACCACCAATCATGATTAACAATGCCATTTCTTGTCTTCTCCGCAGAGTTTACTGTCCAGAGCTCGTGGAATCGCTTCCAGCGGCTTGAGGAACCGCGGCACGTCTCTGTTCCAGGATGTGGAAAGGTTGGACCGGTTGGAGTCCCGGTACAGCACGCCTCACTGCAACGTCAACCCGTTCACCCCGGAGTCCGTGGATCTGCAGGCGTCGTCGGGGAACCAACGTCGGAGGAAGAGGACCTGTGTGATAGAGTGAGGATTGCTTTGTTTTTGGAATGCTGCCCCTGGTGGGGATGAGCCGTATTGCTGGCGATTCCATATTGCTTCGTGTCTTACCTTTTTTTTTCTGTGTGTTTCTATGTCTTAGTTATGATGGGGAGGTGATGGAGGGAAGTGATGGAGAGTTGGATGAGGGGATCCGGCCGGCTAAGGTAAGTCTTGTGTGATTTATGTAATATTTATACATGTGGTAGGACCCCAGGCAGAGGCTAACCGTTGTCTCTTATGACCGACAGAGGATCACCATCACTGAAAGTAACATGAAGTCCCGGTACGCCATTGAGTTTCATGAGTTGGAGAAGATCGGCTCGGGTCAGTTTGGTGCGGTGTTTAAATGCGTGAAGAGGTTGGACGGTTGCATATACGCCATCAAACGCTCCAAGAAGCCCCTGGCTGGCTCCGTTGACGAGTAAGTTGGGTACAGACTTGTCCCCAGGACAGAATCGCCTTATCGGACTTCCTTCCTAGACTGAGATCTTGGAGGAAAACCGATTTGACCAGACTTACATTCTCCAACGTTGTGACTCTAAAGAAATGGAGAAGCGGCCGATTGCCGCACCTCACTGGCCGCAGTTTTAAGAAGTCACATCGATGTGGAGTGGTAAGGCTGGCACCGGATCTGTAAATACACCGATGGAATCTGAGGTCTTCTATACTGACGGTGGGTTTGCTTGCAGGCAGAACGCACTGAGGGAAGTTTACGCACATGCGGTCCTGGGTCAGCACACACATGTAGTACGATACTACTCAGCGTGGGCAGAAGACGATCATATGCTTATTCAGAATGAATATTGCAACGGTGAGTAACGCAACCGGTTTTTTAAAATTTAAGGTCTACCAATTTGTTAAAGGTGTATTAATCTCAGATTTTTATGACAGAAGAGATCCTATTGGTCTCAACAGATTGATGATCGTGCACTGTAGATGTACTGCTATAAGGCAGGCCAGCTGTGCAGAATCGTGTAAATGCACACTATATTACCAAAAGTATTGGGACACCTGCCTTTACATGCACATGAACTTTAATGGCATCCCAGTCTTAGACCGTAGGGTTCAATATTGAGTTGGCCCACCCTTTGCAGCTATAACAGCTTCAACTCTTCAGGGAAGGCCGTCCACAAGGTTTAGGAGTGTCTATGGGATTGTTTGACCATTCTTCCAGAAGTGCATTTGTGAGGTCAGGTACTGATGTGGATGAGAAGACCCGGCTCACAGTCTCCGCTCTAATTCATCCCAAAGGTGTTCTATCAGGTTGAGGTCAAGGGGGTGGCGGCAAACACTTATGTGAACGAAGGCCTAAGTTGTGTCTGATAGAAGGGACGGGTTTCGGTGCCTGAAGTGTGGAAAGCCCAGTTTGCTGTGGGTCAGTGAGAATACCTTAGAGTAGAGTTAGAACATGGAATATGTAGGACAGTGAGGACTACAATAGAGGTAGAACATGGAATATGTGGTCAATGAGGACTACAATAGAGGTAGAATATGGAATATGTGGGTCAGTGAGGACTACAATAGAGGTAGAACATGGAATATGTGGGTCAGTGAGGACTACAATAGAGGTAGAACATGGAATATGTGGGTCAGTGAGGACTACAATAGAGGTAGAATATGGAATATGTGGGTCAGTGAGGACTACATTAGAGGTAGAACATGGAATATGTGGTTAGTGAGGACTACAATAGAGGTAGAACATGGAATATGTGGTTAGTGAGGACTACATTAGAGGTAGAACATGGAATATGTGGTCAATGAGGACTACAATAGAGGTAGAATATGGAATATGTGGGTCAGTGAGGACTACAATAGAGGTAGAACATGGAATATGTGGGTCAGTGAGGACTACAATAGAGGTAGAACATGGAATATGTGGGTCAGTGAGGACTACAATAGAGGTAGAACATGGAATATGTGGTTAGTGAGGACTACATTAGAGGTAGAACATGGAATATGTGGGTCAGTGAGGACTACAATAGAGGTAGAACATGGAATATGTGGTTAGTGAGGACTACAATAGAGGTAGAACATGGAATATGTGGTTAGTGAGGACTACATTAGAGGTAGAACATGGAATATGTGGGTCAGTGAGGACTACAATAGAGGTAGAACATGGAATATGTGGGTCAGTGAGGACTACAATAGAGGTAGAACATGGAATAGGTGGGTTAGTAGGAGGACTACATTAGAGGTAGAACATGGAATCGGTCAGCGAGGACTACATTAGAGGTAGAACATGGAATATGTGGGTTAGTAGGAGGACAATAGAGGTAGAACATGGAATATGTGGGTTAGTAGGAGGACAATAGAGGTAGAACATGAAATCCGTTCTCCAATGACTGACAGCTCAGGTGATAGAATGCAATGGGAAGTGTACACAGCACAGCCTTGCCCTATTCAGTCAGTTTGCTGCAGTTACTGGCTTGAATCTATCAGACAAACAAGCTGGAATGATTGAAGTGACTCGGCTTGTAGCGGGCGGTTGGATGTTTACACAAGTTTTCTGATGTCTGCTGAAAATGTGACAGTTGGAATCCGGCCGCTTTCACTTTCTGTGCTCTTGTGAGTTTTTATGTAAACCTGTTTTCTGTGGCTCTGCAGGTGGCAGTCTAGCAGATTCCATTAGTGAGAACACCCGCAATATGCGCTACTTCACTGAACCCGAATTAAAGGACCTCCTCCTACAAGTGGCCCGAGGGCTGAAGTATATCCACTCCATGGCTCTGGTTCATATGGACATCAAGCCAAGTAAGTGTCCCGCTGCATTATTCTCATTGTACGCCAGCCTTTTTTGTGATTTTATAAAAAAAAAGTAACTTTATTGAAATAACATTAGATCATACAATGATACAATAGCCGAGAGTTCTCACGAGCCAAATAACTGCTCAACTTTTTATATAGAGGAATCCTTGAAATGCTAGCAGGAAGAAAGAAGAACCCCTCTAGCTGTCACTTCGGGGAGGTGCAAGGGCCGGTCCATTCGTAACATGTTACACCCTGAACATGGGTGTAAAATGTAACCTGTTATGAAAGGTGAACTCCTTTAATTATTAACCACTTGCCGACCGCCGATCGGCATTTGACGGCGGCAAAGTGGCTCTGTAACGCGGATCGCCCACGCGCTCACTGTGTCTGGGGAGGGCCAGGGAGCGGGTGTGGCGGAGTCTATCTCCGCCGGCCACCCGCGATGCCCCCCCCCCCTGGAGTGAAAGAATGGAGGTCCGTGTAAGTAAACACAGACCTCCGTTCTGTGAGAGGGGGAAGGGCTGTGATCACAGCCTTCCTGTACATGGAGGCTGTGACCACTTCCCTTCCCCAGCTCGGGCAGTCCCCACACAGTTAGAACACGCCCAGGGAACACAGTTAACCCTTAGAGCACCCCCTGCAGGTTAACCCCTTCACTGCCAATGGCATTTACACAGTAATCAGTGCATTTTTATAGCACTGATCACTGTATAAATGCCAATGGTCCCAAAAAAGTGTCAAAATGGTCCGACATGTCTGCTGAAATATCGCAGTACCGCTAAAAATCGCAGATCGCCGCCATTACTAGTAAAAAAAAAAAAAAAAATCAAAACCCCAAAAATGAATTCTCATCATCCGTAAACGCGACCACTTTTGCGCAAACCGATCAAACGCAGATTGCGATTTTTTTATTTTTTTTTTTATCACAAATATGAGGAAGAATATAAATCGGCCAAAACCGATGAAAAAAAATGTTTTTATATATAATTTTTTTTTTTTTTGGATTTGTATTTTAGCAAAAAGTAAGAAATTTGTGTTTTTTTTTTGTAAAATTGACGCTCTTTTGTTTATAGCGGCGATCAGAAATGACGCAGCGGTGATCAAATACCACCAAAAGAAAGCTCTATTTGTGGGAAAAAAAGGACGCAAATTTCGTTTGGGTACAACGTCGCACGACCGCGCAATTTTCAGTTAAAGCGACGCAGTGCCGAATCGCAAAAAGGGCTCCGGTCCTAAAGCTTGAAATCCTTCCGGGGCTGAAGTGGTTAAAGTCTTCATTTAAAAAAAAAAAAAAGTGTTATAGTTGCCTGCTCTGTGTAATTGTTTTTGCACAGAGCATTCGCTATCCTTCTCTTCTTTTCCCCTTCCCTCCTGCCGAGTGCCTTCAGAGCAAACCTCTTGCTATGGGGGCATCCAAGCAAGCTCCCTCTCAAGCCGCGACTCTGCGTGTCCATTTACACACCGAGCTGGGGCTTGGCCCCTCCTACTGCTGTCAATTACAGCCAGTGAGCCAATGTCTCGGTTTGAGCAAATTTATTTTCCTTCAACCTGTGATTGAAGTAAAGAAAATTGCAATTGCTCAATGTATGGCCTTCCCATATTTGACACCCAGCGCAGATTAACACTTTACTGTAGAAGAAAAACTTGTTTCCATGAAATGGAACAAAATAGTAATGGCCAGAAAAGAGAAGACTAATGGTGGAAATGTTAGCGCTCCTTGCCCTTCGTTGGAAAAGTTGGTTTAGTGGTCCCATACATGGGTGGCCAATGGGACAAGGACTCCTTACATTAATGGTGAGTTGGAAAAGAACACTGTGTGTGCAGACAGCGAAAAACATAATTGATGCTGCTATTGAGTGCGAAGATTTTCATTGCTTGAGGAACCCCACCCAGCTCTTCACAACACCCTGGCTTGAGAAACCCTGTGTAATTTTTGTTTTACACTTTCCTTCCTCTAGGTAACATCTTTATATCTCGGATGGTGGTGCCCAGCTCATCGATAGAAGAAGTGGATGATGAAGATTGCGGTCCTAAAAATGTGGTTTATAAAATAGGTGAGCTCTTAGAGTTATTTTTGTTTTATAAATGTTGGTCAGACTTTTGAATTGGAGCTTAAAATGATCGTAAAGGCTGTAATTTTAATTTTATTAAAGCGGAGTTCCACCCTAAAGTGGAACTTCCGCTGGTTGGATTCCTCCCCCCCTCAGGTGTCACATTTGGCACCTTTCAGGGGGGAGGGGGAAGAGGACACCTGTCTTTAGACAGGTGTCCTTTTCCACACTTCTGGGAGTTCTGGCCGGCGGACGCGGCCGCTGACGTCAGAAGCCGGCTCCCTCCTCCCTGCTCGCTCTGCTACTGGCCGCTTGGCCAGTAGCAGAGCGTGGCAGAGCTCGCACATGCGCGGTAAGGTGCCCGGCGTGAAGCTGTACTGCTTACACGTCCGGGTTCCCTTACCCGCGATGGAGGCGGCTGCACCCGTCCCCCGATCCGAAGATCGGCGGCGGGTGCCGACATCGCTGGAGTCCAGGACAGGTAAGTGTCCTAATATTAAAAGTCAGCAGCTACTGTATGTGTAGCTGCTGACTTTTAATTTTTTTTTTTTTAGCCCGGACCTCCGCTTTAACTGCTGTATAGACGAATGATGGTGGGCGGGATCCTCTCTCGCTCTGAGAC
>BLSH010417059.1:38004-49096 GCA_018402905.1 Glandirana rugosa
TAAAATAAATTCAATAAAAATCAAAAAATCGATTTAAATCAAAATCAGTTTTTTTTCTTCTTTAAATCGATTTTTATCCACCCCGATTTGTACTTTCCTGGCTTGTTAGGGTCTTAAGAAATGAGATAGGCTGTCAGCATATCAGGTATCAATTTTCAATGATTGGCACCATAGCTTGTATCCATATCATAGAAATATTGAACAGTCCAATGGGACATATGCTAAAGGGTAGTCCTCTAGTGCAGAGATGAACATTCATCCGAAAGTTCTTTTAAGGGTATTCCATCACTTCTCTGCATTTGTAATATCAAACAGACACAAAAGTTTATAACCCGATAGATGAATTTACAATCCAAGGTGACTTCATGCAGTAAAGTGCTCAGACAACAAATAAGTGCTTCAATAGTGCAGGAGAAGCCAGTCTGGGGGGGGGGGGCTTCACTGTACACCACCAAACTGGTTACTGTGACAGTGCTGCTCTCCCCGTGCTCATAGAACTCTCACCTCAAGGATGAATGAAAACAGCTCATAATATATCATCCACCACTCTTTGGGGTCTTTTCTCCTTTAAAGCCGTCACCTTCGTTCCTCCTCTCTCCACAATTTGATCTCAACTGGGCTCCGCTACTGGCTGGCAGAACAGTGTAACTCCCATACATATGGATAAAGCAGAAATGCCCCCATAGTGTAATATGTCTACAACAAAATGGCGGATGGGCTATTTCCGGGTCCATCATACAAATTGACAGCAATAACATCCAATCCGGTTACCCTGATGAAGTCACATGACGTAACGCGTTGGACGTGGCCAGATCGCACAGGACTACCGGAAACACAGAGAGAGGCGGAATTTCGCCGCTGTGGTTTTATTTACATGCGCTGTTTGATGTTTTTCATGTAAGCAGGCATTTGCGTTTTAATAAATGTTACTTTTTTAAACATATTACACTATCTGTCTGAGCACTTCACTGCATAAAGTCACCTTGGATTGTAAAGTTATAAACTTTTGTGTCTGTTTGAGATTACAAATGCAGAGAAGTGATGGAATACCCTTAAAAGAACTTTCGGATTAATGTTCATCTCTGCACTAGAGGACTACCCTTTAGCATATGTCCCATTGGACTGTTCAATATTTCTATGATATAGCCATTACTGTTTTCATTGTGATTTTTGCACCTAGACTTTTGCTTATTGCACGGTGGCACTTTATTATACTATTACATATGTGTATTTTGGTTGATGTTATAGAGTTGACATGTGACATAGGAAGATTGGCCAGATTGCGCAGTATCATTACCTGTATCAGTTATGTAATATGATTGTGTATTATACTAGATGTTGCTGCAGCTGACACACACATCACATATTTGCTTTGGTCACCATAGATTTTATTTTTACATTTGAGTCTATATCCATTTATCCACTTTATAGTAGCTCGAGGGATCACTACTCACTGTTCGATCAGCAACTTATAGCGGGACTGCGCTATTGTAGCAGACAAATCGGACACTGATACTTTCTTTTTTTGTACCCAATGACATGAATACAGAGATCAGTGCTAAAAATATGCACTGTACTGACACTGGCTGGGAAGGGGGTTAACTGATTGCCTAGCCAGTGTTTGTACTGTGTGGGAGGCAGCAGTGTATTTAGGTTTTGTGCTGCCCTAGGCCTGACCAAACTCGTGCACCTCCCAATTTAAATATGACCCACCCCTTCCTGTCAATGCCACACCCCTTCATGTATAAGACCCGCCTTGTCATCTGTAAACCACACCCATTGATCTCTAGGCTCCACCTTTTTCTCTTAGAGCTCCACCTCTTCCTTGCTGTACATTGAAAGTGGGTACCAAGTGCAGCCTCATCAGTGCCCATCAATGCAGCCTTATCAGTGCCCATCAGCACAGCCTCACCAATACGCACCATTGTAGCCTCACCAGCATTTCCTTACCAGTGCCCAATAAGGGTATCCAATTGCATTCTAATGGTACCTGGCCTGGGGGTTCCCCCCCCCCGTCTATCGACAGAGAGCCCGGGCCAGGAGGAAGTTGCGATATGTAAGGATGCCACGGAAGAGGGTAGGCGGAGTATTAGGCAGATGCATGACACAGGTTTACACACAGTTATACCTCCCAGATTTTGCCTAATAAACTTCTTAGGAGCACAATGAATGCCTGGGAAGGCATCTGCTGTTGGCAGCTTTCTTCTTCTGGCTGCTGAGCTTTAAACTTCCCACCCACACATCCAGGGCCATCTTGGTAGCATCATGGGTAAAGTAATGCACTGGGGCCCCTACAAGCCTGCCATAATTTACACACTGACTCTCAAAATGCAACCCATTCAAGTAAAAGGGTCTGTACTGCAGTTTAATACAGGTGGTGAGGAGGCAGCAAATTGCCTCCTCACTGCCTGTCAATAGCCTCTGAAAAGAAATTTGTGTGTGGATTGCTTTTAAGAGCAGTAGCAGTCTTTTTCAATCAGAGCAGCAGAGGGGGGCATTAGTGTAATTTTACAGGGAGGAGGTGATGTTTAAACGTACTCACCAATTTTCACACATGGCATGTTCATTTTAACAGACTCCGCTTGCTCAGCGGGGATCCATCCGCTGAGCCAGCGGATGACAGAGCCGTCCCACTCACTGTGCGAAGACGGATCTGTCAGAGCCCCGTTCTCCTCTATGGAGATTGACAGGCGGATCCATTTTCATCTGATCCCATCCGCCAGACAGATGGAAAATAGGGTCTCCATCCGTCTGGATTTAGCGGAGCGGACCAGATCGGATTGGATAGCGGCGGATGTGAGCAGACATGTCGCAGTTGCTCCATAGAGGTGAATGGAGCGTCCGATCAGGTTCACCTGAAAAACGGACAGGCGGACCTGAACGGAAAAGCCTGTGAAAGGTGCCTTAAAGTGGTTGTCAAGTCATGACAACCACTTTACACTACAGGTCAGCCTATATTCAGGCTTACCAGTAGGTCCCGGGAATATCTCCTAAACCTGCACCGTTTAGGAGATATTCCCTATATGTGCCAACGTCATCTACACATGCACAGTGAGGAAATGGCCCGACTGGGCCGTTTCTTCACTAAGTGTGCCGTGAATGACATCTCCCATGTGCATGCGCGGGAGTGACGTCAGCGCGGCTCCTGCCAATCACAGCACTGGAGTCCGCGCTGTGATTGGTCGGATCCTGGAAGACGACGGACACAGCATGTCGCCAGTCACAGCGGTGCTCGGGGACCGCTGCTACAGCGTCAATCTAAGGTAAGCATTTAATAATGAGCTAGTATGTGATGCATACTAGCTCATTATGCCTTTCTCTTGCATGTTTTTTTTTTTTTTTTTAGACTTGACAACCACTTAAAGCCTGATGGGCAATAAAATCCAAACTGATCTATAAAGAAATGACACTTTTCTTCATATAGCAGCATTAGGCATACAGGTAGCTATGGAAGGTTAACCATATACAAGCAGACACTAAGGTGTTAAATGCCATTTATAGGAGCCTGTAGATAAGGTGTAGACTTAACCATTTAGGTAAGCAGCAGTGTAAATGTCAATTGAACAAAAGTACAGAAGCACAGTCCTCCCCTAGCACCAGGAACACAGAGGGTTAATTACCAGAGCCTGATAACAGAGATAGGAGAAACAAAGAAAGCTCAGATAAGTGGTGTGAGGTTTGCAGGGAGAGACAGTGAGGATTGCATACTCTCACCTCTCCAGGTCAGGATTTACACTATGTAGCTGGCTGGTCTGTCTGCCATCAAGCCACAATCTGACCGACTCTGATGTATCTCCATGTCACAACACAGGAGGAGAGGACGGAAGGAGGACAAGCACGCTCTCCCTCTGCTCTTCTGTCTATGTGGAGGGGAGGTGTGATCTGTGCTCCATGAGAGAGACACTCTCCAACCGCTGCAGGCAGCAACTGCGGCAGTGAATGGGCTGACTTAGGAGGAAGGGACTTTTTTTTCTTGGGGGGGCGCCCCCCCTGCAAAGTGCCACCCTAAGCCTGGGCCTTGTCGGCCTAGGCCAAAACACAGTGCTGGTGGGAGGGGCTTTTACTAGGGAAAGAAATTGATATTTGTTCCTGCTTTGCAGAGACACAGGGTCAATGCCTTCCCTACTGACAGAACACCGATCTGCCTTGTTTACATAGGCAGACTGCTGTTCTGCCTCTGTACCGAATGATCGGCAGCTGCCGACGAACATAGTCTGCAGTGTTCATCTCACGTTGTGTATAATCACAGCAGGAGCGAGTCACCGGTGGTGCGCATTCGTGCCCGCTACCCAGAAGTGCAGGATCACTCATACACCGTATGTGATCCTGCGTGCAGCAGCCACCCTGCAGCAGTAGATCTGCTATAGAGGTCGGCAAGTGGTTAAAGTATGCAAATTTCTTTTGCTCACATTTAGGCCTCATGCACCCATTGTATGAGACTTTGGCATTTAAGCGGCACAGGCAGTACTAAGGTTTAGGGCAGTATGCACCCAGGGCCTGGAAAGCAGACTGCTTGCATTCTAGGCTTTTATCCTTGGGCACATACTGCCTTAACATACAGCTCAGACCCAGCCGCAGCAGCTATCAGCCTCTCCTAGAGATTTTACAGGCTGTCTGAATGGGGATAGACGGTCCACCTGCACCTGCTGTAGTTTTTCATGAATCGGGCAAAAACACCATTGTGCATAAGGTCTTAGGGCTCATTCACACCAGTCTGCACAGAAAAATAAGAACTGTTTTCCTGTGCTAGGCTGGTGTCTGTTTTGTATAGGTGGCCACCTTACATTTTCACAACGTAAGCGTCATTTACCTTTTTTATTTTTTTTTCCTCTTTCAATTCTATGCATTGCAGCTGAGCCGTAATGCATAAAAACCCATGGAGACTTCAGGAGAGGTGCAGTGTGGAAATATGCAGACATGATGCACTATAGCCTCTCTCCTCCATTGTAGTGTGAAAATGCAGGTCTCCACATAGAGGTTGATTTACTGAAACTGGAGAGTGCAAAGTCTGGTGCAGCTCTGCAGAGAAACCAATCAGCTTCCAGGTTGTTTAAGCTTAACTATTTAAGGACCTAAAGGTTTTACCCCCCTTCCTGACCAGGCCATTTTTTGCATTACTTTGACAATTGTGCAGCCATGCGATGCTGTACCCAAAAAAAATTGATGTCCTTTTTTTTCCCACAAACAGAGCTTTCTTTTGGTGGTATTTGGTCACCGCTGCGGTTTTTATTTTTTGCGCTATAAACAAAAGAGCAACAATTCTGAAAAAAAAAATATATATTTTTTTACTTTCTCCTATAATACATATCCAATAACAAAATCAAATTTCTTCATCAGTTTAGGCCAATATGTATTCTGCTACATGTTGGTAAAAAAAAAAAACCCCAATAAGCTTATATTGATTTGGTTTGCGCAAAAGTTATCGCGTCTACAAACTAGGGGATAGATTTATGGCATTTTTACTGGTAATGATGGCGATCAGCGACTTTTTTTTTTTTTATTTATTTTTTTTTTTTTGCGGGACTGCAACATTGTGGTGGACAAATCAGACACCTGACACTGGGACCAGTGAGACTAATACAGTGATCAGTGCTAACAAAAAAATATGCACTGTTACTGTACTAATGACACTGACAGGGAAGGGGTTAACACCAGGGGCGATCAAAGGGGTTAAAGCTGTGTTCCAGCCGTTTGAGTTTATTAAATGTCTGCAGCTACAAAAAAAAATGTAGCTGCTGACTTTTAATAAACGCACACTCACCTGTCCCACGGTCCAAAGATGTGGCCGCCCAAAGCCTCAGATCTCTCCTTCTCTCTGCGGCACCGGTTTCAGTCAGCATGACAGCTTGCAGCTTCACAGCCAGGTGTGCACTGCGCATGTGTGAGTCATGCTGCGTGTCCTGAGTGGCCGGGCAATCTTCTGGGACCTGTGACATGTCCCAGAAGATTGGAGGGAGAGAGGAGCGCTGGCGCTGCAGCCCTCCGAGCGGAAGTTGGAGCTGGGTACCTGTCAAAACTAGGTACCCCCCCCCAAAAAAAAAAAAAAAAAAAAAAAAAAGACATGCCAGATGTGTAATGTCAGGAGTCCTTAAAGCAGAGTGTTTACTAACCGTGTGGGGGATGGACTGACTGGGTGAACACAGAGATCTGTGTTCCTGCTTAGCAGGAACACAAGATATCCATGTTGTTCCCTGTCAGAACGGAGATCTGCCATGTTTTCATAGGCAGATCGTCGTTCTGCCTCTCTGGGGAACGATTGGCGGGAACCGGCAGACATCGCACACGCCAGACATGCCGATTAGCTCCCCCTCTGGCCAATCAGCATGTGCGCACCCCCCAGTGGCTACTGCATGAAACTACATACAGGTACATTGTTCTGCGCAATAGACACGACATGCCACAGTATATGTACTATGGTTGATTGAACAAGCTGAAGTTAGAAGCTGATTGGCTACCATGCACAGCTGCACCAGATTTTGCGCTCTCCAATTTTAGTAAATCTCCCCCATAGTGTGAATTGACACTACAATAGTGTGTGCAAAAGCAAATTGCGCCAATTTGTGGTGTGCTTGATGTGCTGACATTCATGGTTATAACACCCAAATCGGTGTATATTATGTAGTCTGTAGGAAAGATATAGTCCAACAATTATGGTATATATCTGAAAATCGATCAATCCTGTACTGACAGACTCATTTCTTGAGGCCCGAAAACGCCAGGAAAGTACAAATATTCCCCAAATTACCCATTTGTGGAAAGTCTAAGGTATTTAGTAAGAGGCATGGCGAGTTTTTTGAAGTTGTCATTTTTTGTCACAATGTTTTGGAAAATTAAGTACAGGGATATTAGACACTTTTTTTTTCCTTTCTTTAACCGCTTCAATACTGGGCACTTTCACCTCCTTCCTGCCCAGGCCACTTTTCAGCACTCTCACATTTTGAATGACAATTGTGCAGTCATGCAATGCTGTACCCAAATGAAATTTTTATAATTTTTTTTTAAACAAATATAGCTTTCTATGTATTTAACCATTTACTCACCAGAGCCCTCTTTTACATTTGTTGGCTACAAGTTAAAATTATTTTTTTTTTTACTACAAAATTTACTTAAAACCTCCAAACATAATTTTTTTTTTTCTCTTTCGTTCATTGACAGACACAGCGTTCCATTTTTCTTGACCAGTGGGTTATATCGCCCTCTACAGGAGTAGGACTAGGCAGAAAAGAAAAAGACTTGAGTACGCCTATGGGCAGTCCTAGGTGATATACACCCCCCTCTGCGCTATAGGCCTTCAGTTTTTTTTCTTTTTCTGCCTAGTCAGGAGTAAGGACGTAGCTCGCTGTGTGGGTTCTCTAGTCCTGGCAAAAATTTTTGTTTGCCATTTTCTTTTTCCCTGGATTTGTTTTTTTTCGGTGAGATCTACAAGCAACTGCCGGAATAGGTGACGGACTGGTCACTATAGGGCCACAGGGTTTGACCAGCAAGCGCGGGCAGACCGCAGCTCTGCGCTAGGTTGGCCGCAACATAGCACCATTGGACAGGGGCTGGCCCTGCGAGTTGAACGTCTCCCGAGGTCGCATGCGACTGGGTCTACGCCTGAGTCGCAGCCCCCCCCCCGACTGAGGGTTGAGGTGGATCACCACCCCCCACCCGGGTTGTTGCGGGGGATTGGGTACCTCCTGGACCCATCTGCTGCCCTAGTTGGGCCTGGGGGCGAGTGACCGGAAGGTAGCAATCGTGGCCTCCTGCGGCAGCCCTCTGGTAAGTTAGGCCTACCGAGGGGGGGCCTTCTGTTTCGGCTCGAGCGGCCTCCGTTCTGGCGGCCACAAATTTAGCCTGTGTTTTTTGCAGCCTCCTAGGGGCGGCTTTAGGCTTACTAGATCTCAAGGCTACATTTTACTATAGGCCGGGTGGGAACTGGTTAAAAAAAAAAACAAAAAAAATAATTTTGGGGGCGTTTGTTCCATCCTGTCTTTTTTTTATCTTAACAGAAAGTAAGGAAAGGTGTTTTTCCTTACTCCAAACACGTCTAAGTGCTAGGCGCAGTTAGCGCTTGAACGTTACTTTATTTCAATGGCCAGAATAAATGTAAAATTCTGGCTAAGGAAATAAACAAATACCTGATTGCAACAGAAACATTATTGGGATATGGTGCAGCTGTGCTGAATGGAAAAGTCTCCTACGACCTTGAAAGCAGATTAGCTACTTTAAGGCCCCATGCATGCGGCTGAATGAGACCTTGCAACATAAAATGCGGGAATATTTCCACGCTTGGGAGACAATTGCAGTGTACACCCAATCATATTAATGAATAATGTACACAGGTACATGCCATACTTGTGTTTACACAAGTATGGCCCTATACCTACATACAGCCATTCATTACAATGGATGGCTTTACCCTTTAGCTTTTGGGGTTGATTTACCAAAACTGGAGAGTGCAAAATCTGGTGCAGCTGTGCATGGTAGCCAATCAGCTTCTAACTTCAGCTTATTCAGTTAAGCTTTGACAATAAAACCTGAAAGCCGATTGGTTTCTATGCAGAGCTTCATGAGATTTTGCACGCTCGTTTAAATAAATCAAACCCTGCATCTCTCATACGCCTGCAGTTTATGTTGTGCGGCTTCATGCACCCTTGTACATGAGGCCTAGATGTGATCCAATGAGGCAGCACATTACATTAAAGCAAAGCTAAAGCCATAAATGTTTATTTCCATTTTGGATAGCATAATGGAAGGTTTTTTCAGCCATCCGTGTCCCATAGGGAAGATTTCTTTATTTCCTGTCCCATAGCCAAAACAGGAAGGGAGAGGAAAATCAGTCCAAAGTCATGCGGTGCATATTAGCTCATTATGCTATTGTCTTGCAGGCGGTCTTTTTTTTTTTTTTTTTTCAAATGGGTAGACAACCGCTTTAACTGACAATTGTGTGGTCGTACGACACTGTACCCAAATAATTTTTGTCCACCCCACAAATAGAGCTTTCTTTTGGTATTTGATCACCTCCTTTATTTTTTGTGCTATAAACAAACAAAAAAAATGTTTACTTTCTGCTATAAAACAAATCCAATAGAAAAATGGGGAAAAAACTAAATTTCTTCATAAATTTAGGCCAGTATGTATTCTGCTACATATTTTTGGTTAAAAAAAAAAAAATCACAAGAAGCGTAAATTGATTGGTTTGTGTAAAAGTTATAGCGTCTACAAACTATGGGATATATATATATTTTTTAACTAGTAATGGCAGTGATCAACGACTTATAGCAGGACTGCGATATTGTGGCGGACAAATCAGACACTGATACTTTTTGGGGACCAGTGGCACTAAGCAAACAGTGCTAAAAAAAAAAAAATATGCACTGCTACTGTACTGACACTGGCTGGAAAGGGGGTTAACATCAGGGGTGATCTTTTCTCACTGTGTGGGAGGTGCTTTGCAGGAACACAGGATCAAAACCTTCCCTTTTGACAGAACGGCGATCTGCTTTGTCTATATAGGCAGATTGCCATTCTGCCTGTGTACTGTCTAAGTGGTGGGCATGGAGTCTGCGGTTCCTACCATTGGGCTCCCACTGTGTGTGATCACAGCAGAATGGGGTCGCCAGCAGTGCGTGCTGATCTGGCACAAAGCTGCTGCAGTATTGTACAGTGGGCGGTCTGCAAGTGCTTAATGGGGCACAGACAGAAATAAAACCTGACGGGTTCCAGTCCCTCTCGACTTTATCCAAAACTTAAAAAAAAAAAAATGATTGGCCTTTAGTTTACTTTGTCTTGCTGTGCTGCTTTGCCTGATTGACATAGGCTGTTACAACTGTGAAAGTATAACAATGGTTTGCAATTAAAGGAATTGTAAAGGTGTTTGTTAAAAAAAAAAAAAAAATGTCATATGCCCTCTCTGTGTAATGGTTTTGCACAGAGCAGCCCGATCCTCCCCTTCTGGGGTCCCTGGTTCCTCCTTTGCCCCAGAGCAAGTGCACTTGTGCAGACTCCATTCTGAGCTGGGTATTGACACGCAGCTCACTGGCTGTGATTGACCGCAGCAGAAGCCAATGGGTCCTGCTGAAAGAACAGCACTATGTCAAGTGTAAGGAGGGTATTACTTTGTCAGAGCAAGTGTCAATGGGAGTAAAGAACCCACCAGCAGGGAGTGATGCTGGATCTGCAAAATGTCAGACAGTACTATATATAATCCCCAAATCATGTGATACGTGGAGACAAAGCTCTACCTCCAACTGCCTCACCAATGGCAGTGATGGAAGCGCCATTGTGGACTGTTGGTAACTGGGATGAGAGCTGTGCCCCAAGGTGTCATGTGCCGGTGTGTGATGTCCAAGCCTGAGGCATGCATACTTACTTCACATACAGCCAGCTCCCAACAAGCACTAAAGAAAAGCAAAGTGCAGGATGAGAGGGGACAGGTGCAGCACTTCCATCCCATAGGGGAGGGAAACCAGGATATAATGCCGATGCTACTCACAAGCAGCCATAGGGCAGCTCACAACTAAGGAACATAGGGGTAGCTGAGAAAAACAAACACAAAATAAAACGTAGGATGAAAAAGTGTTATAAATGATAAGATAAAAAAAATGAACTCCATGCTCAAGAGGGTTAAGGCAATGCTGGAAAATAATGGTGGACACACAAAATATTGACACTTTGGGTCCAATTTGGACATTTTCACTTAGGGGTGTACTCACTTTTGTTGCCAGCAGTTTAGACATTAAAGCGGAGGTCCGAGGTAAAACAAAAAAATTAAAAGTCAGCAGCTACACATACATTAGCTGCTGACTTTTAATAATAGGACACTTACCTGTCCTGGAGTCCAGCGATGTCTGCACCCACCGCCGATCTTTGGATCAGGGGACGGTGCAGCCGCCTCCATCGCAGGTAAGGGAACCCGGACGTGTAGCAATACAGCTTCACGCCGGGCACCTTACTGCGCATGCGCGAGGCTCTGCTATTGGCCAGGCGGCCAGAAGCAGAGCTAGGTCCTCGAGACCGACTGCAGTCGCCGGGCCGAGCGAGACGAAGACCGGCGGACCGGTTATCGTCTCGGAGCGCGTACGCGTCATTCCACGGGCCGCACTTCGAC
>BLSH010417059.1:77217-96835 GCA_018402905.1 Glandirana rugosa
AGGGTTTAATCCTGCCTTGAGGCGCTTTGCTCTGCACCTCAAGACGTTGGTACTGTCAATCAATCACCACCGTCCAATAGACGGCGGTGATTGATCTCGGAGGAGCCTTGGCATCACTTTCGGCCATACAGAGAGAAGCCGGACTCCAGGCTCCAGCCCGCTCACTGCAAGCGCAGCCGCTGTCCGCAAGCCGATCTGTATACCCTATCTGGGACCCTGTATACCCCTATCTGGTGACTGTATACCCTTATCTGGGACCCGGTATGCCCCTATCTGGGACCCTGTATACCCTATCTGGGGCTCTGTATACCCCTATCTGGTGACTGTATACCCTATCTGGGACCCTGTATACCCTATCTGGTGACTGTATACCCTATCTGGGACTCTGTATACCCTATCTGGTGACTGTATACCCTATCTGGGACCGTATATACCCCTATCTGGTGACTGTGTACCCTATCTGGGACCCTGTATACCCCTATCTGGGAACCTGTATACCCTATCTGGGGCTCTGTATACCCTATCTGGGACCCTGTATACCCTTTCTGGGGCTCTGTATACCCTATCTGGGACCCTGTATACCCCTATCTGGTGACTGTATACCCTATCTGGGACCCTGTATACCCTATCTGGGACTCTGTATACTGCTATCTGGGGCTCTGTATACTGCTATCTGGTGACTGTATACTGCTATCTGGGGCTCTGTATACTGCTATATGGTGATTCTGTATACCCCTATCTGGTGACTCTGTATACTGCTTTATGGTGACTCTGTATACTGCTATCTGGGGCTCTGTATACTGCTATCTGGTGACTCTGTATACCCCTATCTGCTGACTCTGTATACTCCTATCTGGTGATGCTGTATACCACTATCTGGTGATGTTGTATACCCTATCTGGTGATGATGGGCTGTATACTCCTGACACAAGGGGAAACTATAAAGGTTGGGGCTTATGAGAAGTGGGAGGGGCCAAAGAGGAAGGGCGGGGTACGGCGCCCCCCCCATCCTAAAATTTCACCAGCCGCCACTGAGTAAACGCCATGGATGTGTGACTTTTAGGGGCCACCCTTCCTTTCTTGAACCTTGCAGGAGCCAGGACGGGCTGCATCCCCTGTCAGCACTCCAGCAGCAGTTGCGGATGCACAATTCACATACCTCCTACCTATCCCTATCGAGCCTGAGCGGCCCACACATTTTTCCTAGGTCAAAGGAAGAGAATGTCTGTCCGACTTGGCTGGTACTATTAAAGCTTATTGCTGTTCAATAAAAATAAAACGCAGAGTGTTGTTTATGTGTTTGTAGGCTGCACATGCTTGTTCTCTCTATTGATCAGTACATAAGATCATACTTGTTACCATTGTTCATCTTCTTTTCCAGACAATGGATTCAACGATCAGTCTGCTAGACATTTCGCAGAAGCTTTGTCGGTAAGTGACCATCATAAGGCGTATTCTGATTCTGAGCAGTGTACAGAGGTTGCATTTTATTATGAGCAGAGAAGATGCAGGAGACTGATGAAGAGGTAAGAGGTTATGGGGACAGAGGTGGCACTGGTAATGGGGTCATAGCACTACACCAGTATGAAGCAGACTCTTCAGTGACCTCCTTTGCAGAAATGACTGGCTGTTGGAATGCAATGGACAGTTCTTATTTAGGGTAACTTGGTAATTAAGGGTCCATGGTACCTCAATTCTCATTTCTTGAATTGTGTGACTTTTGCTAAAAGGCAGAGCTTGCTTCTCCCCTTATTTATCATATTTAAGCTCTAACGAGCAGGGCCCTCTTATTCCTCCTGTATTGAATTGTAACTGTATTGTCTGCCCTCATATTGTAAAAGGTTGCGCAAACTCTTGGCGCTATATAAATCCTGTATAATAATTATATTTTGTAATGCTGGGAGGCACAGTAAAGTGCTCATATACAGGATAGTAAAGTGACATTTGTGCTCTGCCATACTGTACACACTATTGGGATCTTCCCTACTCTTTGTGGAACCTCTGTTAGACACATTTCCTCCATGTGCGTCTGTGCGATTTGCTGCCTGCGGGTGATGAGTTATGTCTGCCTTCCAACAGGCCAATTTCCGGGTGACAGTCCTGGATCTCAGCCACAACGAGTTCTGTGAGAAAGGAGGAGAGTCTCTGGGTCAGATGCTGGGTGAGTGATGGACATTGTTCAGTACAGTAAGAGATGCCGTCCTACGCTGCGGTTCCTCAGTGTTACTATCTCTATGATTTGTCCTTTTACAGCTGCCAACGAGGGTCTCCAGGAGCTTAATCTGAGCTGGAATCACATCCGCATGAAGGGAGCCATTGCCTTGAGCGCCGGCCTACGGGTACCCCCTATATTTGTACACACTGACTGCAGCTACCATTTAGCAACCAGATTTCACCTTTAATCTTTTTAGAGAGGGTGCCTACCTGAGATCATTACTGGTTGGTTGCAGTAGGTTTCTGCATTGTTTATATTGCCCATTTCTGCATGTGGTGACCCCACTGTTAACAGCACTTCCTCTCCCTCCGGGACAGGTGAATGGGATGCTGAAGGTGTTGAATTTATCATATAATGGTTTCAGCAATGAAGGTGCTCTGGCACTGGGAGAAGCTCTGAGAGTCAACAGTTCCCTTGTTCACCTTGATATCAGCTGCAACCGGATCAGCAATGAGGGTGTCCGGCTCTTCTGCAAAGGCTTGGAGTGCAATGAGAGCCTGCAAGTGCTTCAGGTAAGATCAGTAATAGAGGGGAAACCTACAATCCCACACTGCAGGGGCTTGAGGGGGACACAGAAAGTACTGTATTTCACATGTCTACCATCCGGATTAGAACAAACCAAAGAACCAGGTATGGACAGCATCAAAAGTACAGTGGAGCTTAGAGCGGGCAGCATCAGAAGTACATCTGGCCAGGCAGCACAGGGAAATAATAACTGAGTTAGGAGCGGTGGAAAGCTCTGAAGGCATAGCACTCAGTACAGACCACACAGAGAAATAGATGAACTCTGGACAGACAGTACAGGTCAATAAGGCAAGCAGCACAGATAAATAACTAAGCTCAGGAAAGGCAGCGCCAGAGGAATTGCTGAGTTTTGGGCAGACAATGCCAAATGTATAACGTTCAGGACAAGAAACAACAAAAGAATAGATATCTTCGAAACAGGCAGCAAAAGAGGTATAACTGAGCTCAGGACAGGCAGCACCAGAGGTATAGCTGTGTTATGGGCTGACAATCTCAAAGGTTCAGTACTTAGGACTGACAGCACAGGGAAATAGCTGAGCTCAGGCAAGCACAGAGGAATAGCGGAGTTCAGGGTAGGCAGCACAGAGGAAAAGCTGAGCTTAGGATAGGTAGCGCAGAGGAAAAGCTAAGCACCGGAAAGGAAACGTCGGAGGAATAACTGGGCTTTGGGCAGACAATGCCATGGAATAGTACTCAGGACATGCAACACCAAGGGAACTGCTGAACTCAAGACAGGAAACAACATAGGAATATCTGAGTTCAGGACAAGCAGTAACAGCAGAGCTTATGACAGGTAGCACCAGAGGAATAATTGAGTTATGGGAAAACAATGCTAGATGTATAGTGCCCAGGACAGGTGGCCCAGAGGAACAGCTGTGCTCAGGACAGGCAGCACGGAGCAATAGCTGAACTCAGGACAGGCAGCAGAGAGCAATAGCTGAACTCAGGACAGGCAGCACCGAGCAATAGCTGAACTCAGGACAGGCAGCACAAAGCAATAGCTGAACTCAGGACAGGCAGCACAGAGCAATAGCTGAACTCAGGACAGGCAGCACAGAGCAATAGGTGAACTCAGGACAGGCAGTACAGAGCAATAGCTGAACTCAGGACAGGCAGCACAGAGCAATAGCTGAACTCCGGACAGGCAACAACAGAGGAATAGATATGTTCAGGAGAGGCAACAACAGATGAATAGATATGTACAGTACTGGCAGCAAAAGTGGAATAGCTGCGCTCAGGACAGGCAGCAGAGAAGAATAGCTGAGCTCAGGATAGGCATTGACAGAGGAATAGCTGACCCCAGGATAGGCAGCACAGAGGAAAAGCTAAGCTCAGAACAGGCAGCACCAGAGTAATAGCTGAGTTATGGGCAGACAATGCCAAAGGTTTAGTACTCAGGACAGGCAGCAAAGGAAAAAAAAACTGAGCTCAGGACAAGTGGCAGCGGTAGATTGGCTTAGCTCAGGATAATCAGCAAAGAGGAACGTCTGTGCTCAAAACAGGCAACACAAGAGGAATATCTGAACTTAGAACACTCGGCATCAGAGGAATAGCTAGAGTTATGAGCAGACAATGCCAAATGTATAGTGCTCAGGACAGGCAGCACAGAAAAACAACTAGGCTTAGGTCGAACAGCAGCAACGGATACGTTTAGCTCAGGATAGGCAGCAACAGAGCAATAGATATGTTCAGGATTGGCTGCAATGGTGGAATAGCTGCGCCTAGGACAGGCAGCACAGAAGAATAGCTGAGGGCGAATAGAAGAGGAATAGCTGAGGGCGGCACAGGCAGCCTTGGAGGTAGATCCGAATTTGGGACAGGCTGGAATGAAGCAAAATAAATGAATGCAGTCAAAGTCTTCCTTTCATCCTTCATACCATGGGTTAAAATGATAGTTGGTTATTCTGGACTCTTTTCAGGCTCACTATGAGCCATGGACGGATTATACATATGGCCATAAATTTACCAGTAAATCTGACTGTGCTCTTTATATTGGCCACATTCTAAGATGGTAAATAAAAGATGACAGGTGATGAAAGCTACAACAGATCCTGAACTATTAGGCCTTTGTTCTCCATAGCTGCTTTTCCTACAGCTATTCTGTAATTGTGTGCCGGAGTTCCCAGGTATGCTGCCCTCCATCCTGCTCTTCTACTGCCATTTAATTTAAATCCCACCTTCCATTTATTGCAGCTTGCCAGGAACCCGCTGACAGTAGAGGGTGCCATCGTTCTGCTGAGTTCTATCACCAGGAAGCCAGAAAACAGAATAGAGGACTTGGACATCTCTGTGAGTGACCAGTGTGAGGATGGATGACTGCATTGTGCAATAATGGGCGTTAAGTAGTTTAGGATTTTATAAATTATCATATAGATAAATAATATTATTGTTCACTATCCCTCCTATATATATATATAAATATACATTCAGTATATATTATAAATAAAGAAACAGAACCCTGAAACAAATAATCTATTTATTAACATAACAGAACAGTGAAGCAGCTTGGCCTTTTCACCAGCGTTGTTGTAGGGCCACATGGCCACGTGAAGCCATCTCTACATGTGGAATAATATTACCTTAATGGAGCTCTGCCCTCTTTGCAGAACGTTCTGGTCAATCCGCAGTTTCTCTCCCTCCTGGAAGTGGCGTCCATCTCTCGGCCTGGACTGCGGGTTCTGTTTGCTGGAAAACAAGGATTTATCACACAGAAACACCCAACTCGCCCCGATCCTATGAAGGTCATCCAGGTGATGCTGCCTTTTATGTCATTTATGTACAGAGCACTTAGGTAATCCATGTCTTTCCGCTTTTCATGTGTCCTGATAGCTTTTCTGTGTTAGTAACCTCATCATTAGGCAAGGCTAAGGCAGGCCACAAACGGTGCAATTTTTTTACCTGTAGCTACGGGTTGCAGGAAAGAAATCCATATGATTCCCCCATAAACACAGACAGTGCTGACAAGGGGAATCCCCCTCCTGCCAAACTATTGTTTGTTCCCGGCTGGCATGGGAACCCGCCCTCACCAGGAGAAGACCGTGATTATTGCTAGCAGCTATAGCAACTGCTAGCGCTAATCGCAAGTGCATCTGGCAGGCTGGTTGTACCCAAGTCGATCGATCAATAAACTTGGTACATTCAGTCTGCCCACACACGGTTTGAACAAATTTGAACCATTTATGGCCGACCTAAGCCCTAAATGTATTGTCTTTCCTCAATAACAGTGGCAAAACTCTGAAGGGAATTTATCAAAACCAGAGCAGACAGAATCTGGCGCAGCTGGGCATGGCAACCAACCAGCTTCTATCTTCAGCTTGTTCAGCTAAAGCTTTAAAAATGAAAGCTAGAAGCTGGTTGGCTGCTCCGGTGCTGATAAATTGCCACAATGTTCTGATCTGGTTATCTAGCATTGGTTATTTATCCCCGCAGGACTTCCTAGATGAACGCAAATTGCGCCTTCTGGACTTCTTCAAGAACATGGACAAAGATGGCAGCATGAGTGTCCAGGTCAGCGACTTTTGTCGGTTCATTGTGGTGAGTATCCACAGACTGTATACAGCTGTCCATGGGCCAACAACACACAAGCTTTGTCATTTGTCTAAGTGTTTTGTGGCCATTCATATATAGCCACACTATATTTATTAATCCTTAGAATGTGCAGGATCCCTGCATGAAAGTGTTAGGTGGAGTTTCCTGTAAAGTGTTTTCACATCTTAATGTTCACCTGTACCTTGTATGTAACACCGCCTAGCCCATGATCCCCTTATATATAACCCTCTATGAGCTCTGACTATCTCCTTTCCTCAGCTGTACGGTCTCCCCCTGGACTCTGCTGATATAGACTGTCTGGTGCAAAGGTTGGACAAACACCAGACTGGAACCATTGACTACAGGTGAGAGGATTGGATAGGCCCTCCTTCAATCTTCCAAATCTTCTCTATTCTGTCTATTCATCTCCTTGTCCATGCACTCTATTGCAGCTAAGTCATGATACTGAGATTCAGCAGATATCTTCCGTGTCCAGTGTAGATACCAGTGTCCCACTTTGGCCAATACAAGGAAAGCTTCACGTTGAAATATGATGAGTAATCTCTCTGAAGAGACTGAGGTACAATAGTCATTGCTGGGCGGAGGAGGGTTGTATATTTGGAGGCTACAGCAGTTCTTCCAGACGTTATCCCTTATGAGTGATGGCCCTCTATATCCACTTAAGAACTAGGCCTCTTCTGGTACTTTTCCTTTAAAAGTAAAAATCTGTATTTTTTGCTTGAAAATTACTTAAACCCCATATATATATATATATATATATATAAAATTTTGTTTAGCCGAGACCCTAGAGAATAAAATGGCGATCGTTGCAATTTTTTATGTAACTTGGTATTTGTGCAGCAGTTTTTCAATTTTTTTGAGAAAAATATACTTTAATGAATTTAAATGCAAAAAAACCCCACAATATTTAATCCAATTCTTTTTTGTAGCATATAAAAGATGATGGTACGCCGAGTAAATAGATACCTAACATGGCACGCTTTAAAATTGCACATGTCCGTGGCAACAAACTACAATACTTAGAAATCTCCTTAGGCAACGCTTTAAATGTTTTTACTGGTTACCTGTTTAGGGTCACAGAGGAGGTCTAGCTCTAGAATAATTACTCTCGCTCTAATGTCTGCCGCGGAACCTTACGTGTGCTGTGAAAACCGTTTACACATGCATGCGTGATTTACGTATGCGTTCGATTCTGCGCATGAGCAAGGAGGAATTTTTATTTTTTGTCGTATCACTGTTTTTCCTATTACAAGAAATGTAAACAGGTCCTCTTTATGGGGAAAACAATTCTCCTCTACCTTTGAAAGCAAAAGATAAAAAAAAAAAAAAAATGTGATCTTTTACTTAAAAAAAAGAAAATTGTTTACTTCCGTCCTAGACAGGAAGTGATGTCATGACATCGTTCCAGTCCTCCTACATCATAGAGGTGATCAGAGACAATCTGTTTACCTCTATGGCCAGCTGCACGAGCCGTTGGATTGTTTCCCAGGGTTCAGCTTCAGCCATAACCCCATTAAACGACTTGCAAGCCTCAATGTATATATACATATTGCGATAGGCAAATGGATATAGCAGATAAGTGTGGAGGTTTTCTCATAAGTCTGGAAGTGGTATAAAATGCTGTAGGTGGAAGTCACACTGTGAGAGTCCATTCTACTCTTCTTCTTCTGGAAGTCCTCTTCTGTTTTCCCTGTCCCGCCCACTTTTTTTTATCTCTTAGACCATCTTGTTTTTTGATCTCTGATTGCTAGGAATCTGGTGGACTCTCGTAAGAAGATGGTGAAGGATCAACGAAAGCAGCAGCGGCGTAGAGCAAGAAAAGAACGTCTAGAGAAGCAGCGGAGCCAGAGGGCCCTGAAGTCTTTTCACAATGCAGTGAGAGCACTAACTCCTCCCCCAGCGTCCAGGGAGGCCGCGGTGAGCAATCGCAGCTCTGCTCATTTCTCTGGTTCTTCGCTGAATTCTTGGTACCAGGAAATAGAACACAGAGATGAAGCCAGTTCTTCACACATGCAGAATGGAGCTGCAGAAACCATGGAGGCTGACTGCTTTTACAGTTCACAGGGAAGTATGGGCTCTCCTTGTGTCTCCGAGCCTCGGACCCCCAAAAGATGCTCCTCCCCTTGTTTGAGCGACCCTGGAAACTGAAGCAGCAGCCATGAAGTCATAGACAACCTTCTTATTCCTCATCCTTCGTTTACGTTTGTGCTCTGTAAATTTTTCTTTCTAGTTGTCCTCCATTTTCACCTCCAGGACTCCTCTTGTGCTGCATCTTTTGTCCAGCTTCCTCGTAGAGTGCTCCCTGAAAACTCATTTCCATTGGGACGCCCATTGTATTTATGACAAAGGCATTGTTTGGACCCAGAGTAAACCTTTTATAAAAAGTGGGTTGGTTTACTTTATAGCATGTTGAAGACAAGAGATGCAGTATTGTTGTACATTATTACCTATTTTACACATATGGGGGACACAGAATATCCTCCATTGCACTGGGCAGGTATTGAAGATAAATAATTATTCAAGTAGGTCCAGTTCTTTAACCAGATCTTTGTGTATGGTCACAGTGCATCAATGAAGTCATAATGGGATTTTCAGATGTCTTTGCAGTCAGGTCTTCTTCCAGTCTGGATAGGGTTCCATAAGGAGATTGTGAGGTATCCAAGGTCTCTATCACCACCAATAATGCAAATAATTCCTCAAAGCAAATTTGGCCTAATATTAGTGCAGGCTTCTTAATATAATATCTATAAAGCCGAAGCATTCCTATTTGTTGAACAGATAAAATTCTAAATTCCCCAAGTAGTACCGTCTCCTAGTGGTATGAATGTATAGTACAGCGGTCTAGGGCAAGGGCTTCCAAACTTTCTAAACAAAGGTCCAGTTTACTATCCTTCAGACTTTAGGCGGGCCGCACTAAAGCCAGTGGCAGGAATCATGCCCCATTGTTGGTGTTAGTGGCAGATATAGTGCCCCATTGTTGGTGTCAGTGGCAGATATAGTGCCCCATCGTTGGTGTCAGTGGTAGGTATCGTGTCCCATCATCGGTGTCAGTAGCAGGAATCATTCCCCATCGTCTGTGTCAGCGGCAGGAATCGTGCCCCATCGTTGGTGTAAGTGACAGGTATTGTGCCCCATCGTTGGTGTCAGTAGCAGGAATTGTGCCCCATCGTTGGTGTCAGTAACAGGAATCGTGCCCCATCGTTGGTGTCAGTGGCAGGTATCGTGTCCCATCGTTGGTGTCAGTAGCAGGAATCATGCCCCATTGTTGGTGTCAGCGCCAGGAATTGTGCCCCATCCTTGGTGTAAGTGGCAGGTATTGTGCCCTATCGTTGGCGTCAGTAGCAGGAATCGTGCCCCATCGTTGGTGTCATCGGCAGGAATCGTGCCCCATCATTGATGTCAGTGGCAGGTATCGTGTCCTATCATTGTTGTCAGTATCAGGAATCGTGCCCCATCATCGGTGTCAGTAGCAGGAATCGTGCCCCATCGTTGGTGTCAGCGGCAGGAATCGTGCCCTATCGTTGGTGTAAGTGGCAGTATTGTGCCCCATCGTTGGTGTCAGTAGCAGGAATCGTGTCCCATCATTGGTGTCAGCGGCAGGAATCGTGCCCCATCGTTGATGTCAGTGGCAGGTATTGTGTCCCATCATCGGTGTCAATAGCAGGAATCGTGCCCCATCGTTGGTGTCAGCGGCAGGAATCGTGCCCCATCATTGATGTCAGTGGCAGGTATTGTGTCCCATCATTGTTGTCAGTAGCAGGAATTGTGCCCCATCATTGGTGTCAGTGGCAGGTATCGTGTCCCATCATCGGTGTCAGTAGCAGGAATCGTGCCCCATCGTCAGTGGCAGGAATCGTGCCCCATCATTGGTGTAAGTGGCAGGTATTGTGCCCCATCGTTGTTGTCAGTGGCAGGAATTGTGCCCCATCGTTGGTGTCAGTGGCAGGTATTGTGTCCCATCATCGGTGTCAGTAGCAGGAATCGTGCCCCATCGTCGGTGTCAGCAGCAGGAATCGTGCCCCATCATTGGTGTAAGTGGCAGGTATTGTGCCCCATCATTTGTGTCAGTAGCAGCAATCGTGCCCCATCTTTGGTGTCAGTAACAGGAATCGTGCCCCATCGTTGGTGTCGGTGGCAGGTATCGTGTCCCATCATTGGTGTCAGTAGCAGGAATCGTGCCCCATCGTTGGTGTCAGCGGCAGGAATCGTGCCCCATCGTTGGTGTAAGTGGCAGTATTGTGCCCCATCATTGGTGTCAGTAGCAGGAATCGGTTCCCATCGTTGGTGTCAGTGGCAGGAATCGTGCCCCATCTTTGATGTCAGTGGCAGGTATCGTGTCCCATCATCGGTGTCAGTAGCAGGAATCGTGCCCCATCGTTGGTGTCAGCGACAGGAATCGTGCCCCATCATTCATGTCAGTGGCAGGTATTGTGTCCCATCGTTGTTGTCAGTAGCAGGAATTGTGCCCCATCGTTGGTGTCAGTGGCAGGTATCGTGTCCCATCATCTGTGTCAGTAGCAGGAATCGTGCCCCATCGTCAGCGGCAGGAATCGTGCCCCATCATTGGTGTAAGTGGCAGGTATTGTGCCCCATCGTTGTTGTCAGTGGCAGGAATTGTGCCTCATCGTTGGTGTCAGTGGCAGGTATCGTGTCCCATCATCGGTGTCAGTAGCAGGAATCGTGCCCCATCGTCGGTGTCAGCGGCAGGAATCATGCCCCATCATTGGTGTAAGTGGCAGGTATTGTGCCCCATTGTTTGTGTCAGTAGCAGCAATCGTGCCCCATCTTTGGTGTCAGTAACAGGAATCGTGCCCTATCGTTGGTGTCGGTGGCAGGTATCGTGTCCCATCATTGGGGTCAATAGCAGGAATCGTGCCCCATCGTTGGTGTCAGCAGCAGGAATCGTGCCCCATCGTTGGTGTAGGTGGCAGGTATTGTGCCCCATCGTTTGTGTCAGTAGCAGGAATCGTGCCCCATCGTTGGTGTAAGTGGCAGGTATCATGTCCCATCATTGTCAGTAGCAGGAATTGTGCCCCATCGTTGGTGTCAGCGGCAGGTATCGTGCCCCATCGTTGGTATCAGTAGCAGGTATCGTGTCCCATCATTGGGGTCAATAGCAGGAATCGTGCCCCATTGTTGGTGTCAGCAGCAGGAATCGTGCCCCATCGTTGGTGTAGGTGGCAGGTATTGTGCCCCATCATTGGTGTCAGTAGCAGGAATTGTGCCCCATCATTGGTGTCAGTGGCAGGAATCGTGCCACATGGGCCGGATAAAGGCAAGCAAAGGGCCACATCGGCCTCAGGGCCACAATTTGGAGACTGCTGGTCTAGCGTATAGCATGAACAGATGGGCGGTCTGTTTGACCGGCAGCTGGCTCAGCCTCTTAGTGTGCTGCTGAGAACCTGAGTCAGCCGCTCCTGCCCTCTTTACTCCAGTGAGTGCTGGAGGGGCAGAGCGGAGAGCTGGTGACTAACAGTCACTAGATCTCTTTAATTTGGAGGCAGAGAACTGAGTGATCTGCGGTCTTTGATCGCCTAGTTCTCAGTGTAGAGCTGCAGGGGAACAGCTGCAGCATTGGATCGATGCTGCAGCCATCTTGGTGAGTATTTATGTTTGTTTTTTTGTAAACCCGCACCTCTCTTTTAATGAACTCCAAGAACAAAAATATTACTGTGAATAGAAAAATCCTGTTTTCCAAAGCAGCAATTTATTATCTGATCTACTAATTATGATGTATTTAACCCGGCATTTGCTGTGTATGCCAGAAGCAAATGATCAGAGGCCCTTCATTACTGTTGTAGTTTCATCTTGTGGCCACAAGGTGTCAGTGTGAGCACAGTGTTCTGGTAGGGCGATGAGGCTTTAATTCCATTTGGTCTCATCATATGAATGAAGCTTTTGCCTCTTGTGACATCACACAGTTGTGCACTTTATTGGCTATTTTGCTGCTTTTATTGCCAAACTCCAGGCAGATTTATAAAAAAAAAAAAAAAAAAATAGTAATTGCAGTTATGCTCTTATAAAAAAAAAAAAAAAATCTAAATTCAGGGCCGTTTACATCTATGTATGGCAGGAGTATGTGCGTTTCTGCAGCTCACGTTATATGAGTTGCTGTGCCCTTCATTTTTGAATAGTACCGCATTGCACGACCATAGTGCCAACCAGGTATGCAATATTAACACGTGGAAAAGGAACAGGCTAATAAAAGGATAGAGCAGAGAGATTACTTCATCTGTCTGTTGCAGCTCCTTCACTGTCCAATCAAAGCCTGGGAGAGGGGCGGGGACTTTGCTTAATTACTGACCTGCAGTAGAGGAAAGGTCTCCAGGCTGGCGGTGCTGGCAGAGCTGTGGGCGCACACTGCAGATGGCTGGAGCGGGGGGGAGGTATTAACCCAGACAGGCTATAGTTAGCGGGGTGGATTAAGGACAACTTTACTAAAGGTTTAGTTATTTTATAAAGGAACACCTGTGGAGGCAGCCATTGCTGAACCTCCGCTTTTAAAAAAACACTAGTTGCCTGGCTGCCATGCTGGTCCTCTGGTTTCCATAGTTTTAGACACTGGCCAGGAACAAGTGCAGATCAGGATTCCCGTCTTTCCTCTAACTTCACTTGAAGCAGCCTTTTGTGTTAGAGACTCAGGAAGTATTAAGACCAGAGACAGCTAGGCAACCAGCATTTTCAGAAGACTAAAAATGGTTGTGGTCATATTCCCCTAAAGATAGGTTTCCTTAAAGAGGAAGTAAACCCTGATGGGCTTTACTTCCTCTACATTCCCATGCAAAGTAGAAGCATAATGGGATACTGTGCATCGCATAGCCCGTCATGTGCCACTTACCTGCAAACGAAGCCTGCGATGTCCCCTGTGCTGGCGGCGTCCATCTTCAGCCCCTCTTCCTTCCCGGGCCGCGACTTTGGCTCTGTGACTGACCGGAGTCGCGTGACGTCACGCATGCGCGCGGGAGCCGCCAGTCATGGCACGATCACAGTAAAAAAATGGCACGGAGGCTTTTTCTTCACTGCGCATGTGCAGGTTTAGGAGATATGCAGGGCACCTACAGGTAAGCCTTATTAGGTAGGTTAAAGTGGTTGTCACGAGTTGACAACCACTTTAAAGTGATTGTAAAGGAAAAAATGTATTTAAAAAAATAACAAACGTCATACTTACCTGCTCTGTGCAATGGTTTTGCACAGCGTAGCCGCGATCCTCCTCTTCTTAGGTCCCCCGCCGGTGCTCTGGGCCCCTCCCCCTTGCCAAGGGCCCCCATAGCAAACCGCTTGCTGTGGGGGCACTCGTGTGTGCTCCATAAAACACAGAGAGTGTGGCTCAGCCCCGCACCCGCCAATGGCTCCTGTTGCTGCACCTCAGCCAATCAGGAGGGAGAGACCCAAGAGAGCCTCAGATCTCATGCACGTTGCTGGATGGAGATCAGACATAGGTAAGGATGAGGGGGGGAGCTGCACACTGAAGGTTTTTAACCTTCATGCATAGAATTCAGCCTTTACAACCACTTTAACCACTTGCCGACCGCCCGCCGCAGCGTGACGGCGGCAAAGTGGCTCGTTATCACGAAACGCCGTCACAGGATGGCGGCCATGATAACTAGTATTGTGAGCGCGCGCCCACTGTATTGGGGGGGGGCAGGGAGCAGGTAGGGCGGACTCGATCGCCGCCGGCTACCCGCGATGGCCCCCCCCCCCCCGCAGTGAGAGAACGGAGGTCCGTGTATGTAAACACGAATCTCCGTTCTCATAGAGGGGGAAGAGCGGTTATCACAGGCTTCCTGTATATGGAAGCCGTGATCATCCCCTTTCCCCAGCCAGGGCAGCCCACACACAGTTAGAACACACCCAGGGAACACAATTAACCCTTAGAGCGCCCCCTGCAGATTAACCCCTTCACTGCCAATGGCATTTACACAGCAATCAGTGCATTTTATAGCACTGATCGATGTATAACTGCCAATGGTCCCAAAAAAGTGTCAAAATGGTCCGACATGTCCGCTGCAATATCGCAGTACCGCTAAAAATCGCAGATAAAAAATAAAAAAAAATAAAAACCCCAGAAATGAATTTTCATCATTCGTAAATGCGGCAACTTTTGCGCAAACCAATCAATAAACGCAGATTACAATTTTTTTTACCAAAAATATGAGGGAGAATATAAATCGACCAAAACTGATGAAAAAAATGTTTTTTTATATTTTTTTTGGATTTGTATTTTAGCAAAAAGTAAGAAAAATTGATTTTTTGCAAAATTGGCACTCTTTTTTTGTTTATAGCGGCGATCAGAAATGACGCAGAGGGGATCAAATACCACCAAAAGAAAGCTCTATTTCTGAGAAAAAAAGGACGCAATCTTTGTTTGGGCACAACGTCGCACGATCGTGCAATTGTCAGTTAAAGCGACACAGTGCCGAATCGCAAAAGGGGCTCTAGTCCTAAAGTGTGAAATCCTTCCGGGGCTGAAGTGGTTAAAGGTAAGCTTCTATAACCTCTTGCCAACCACACAATGCATGTGTGTGGCAGCAGGTGGGCCGTAACGACCACTGACTGCACATATGCATCGTTGGGGACCAAGGTGTCTGTGCTGAGAGATAACACAGTGACTGCTCGATGACAGACAGCTACTGGTCTCTGTTTATGATCAGGAGCCAATGGGACAGGCTCCTGATCATGTGACCACCAGTCATGTGATGGGGAAGGCTGTGCCGGTGTTAAGACACAGCTGAAGGGCTACTGGGGGGAGACAGGAAGGGATTAAAGACCAACTCCAGATTTTAAGCACTATCCTCAGCCCTGCACCCCCCCCCCCTCCCCCTTAATTTAGATTTTTTTTTATTCCCATTATACATATCTTAAATCCAGCAGTCATTTACATGTCATGTAACATGCTCTTCCGCCATTGTCAGTGGTGGGCAGTCTTTACTCCTGAACAGAATGGAAGAAGACCTAGGAGGACCACAGAATGGCAAGTCTGTTCACACTCAGTTGGTTAGGAATCGGGGGGCAGAATCGTTGTGATTCCAAATCATGGCAAAACATGCATTTGGGTGATATTTATCCTGAATGGCACAGCAAACGCGGTGTGATTTTGCTGCAACTGTCACGGCAAAACGCGTGAGTAATAATGCGCCTGGCTAAGGACCAAATTTGTTCTCTGGGCTTCTTTTTGGGCAACAAAAGTGAATAGCCTGCCCTATGCATGACACGTGAGTCGTCCAAACAAAATCGTGAGCAGAAAGGCGCTTTCCCGTTATGCGCGGTGTGAGCGGGGTCTTAGTGCCCATTCACACAGGGGCGACGTGCGCTTTGACTTGAGTCGCCTGAAGTCGCTTGACATTTGAAAGCCCATTGAAGTGAATGGGAGCGGTCTTAATGTACGCTACTGGAGTCACTCCGACTTCAGAAAAGGTTCCTGTACTACTTCTAGGTGACTTCTATCCCACTTGTGCCCAATAGAAGTCGCCTCCAAGTCGGATGCCTCATCCAAATGGAAACAACTTTACAGTGAAAAGAAAATAATTTATCCAGGGCAACCCCCTCCCTTCCGGCTCTGATTGGCCACAGGCAAAGTCGCCTGGCATGAAGTCGTGTTGTAAGTCGCCTGAAGTCACACTGAAAGTCGCGCTGAAATCACCTAGTGAAGTTGGGTTGCCCCTGTGTGAATGCAGCCTAAATGTCCAATCCCCCAGAGATCAGACTGTAACATTGTAACGTTACCACAAGTCATGTGATGAGAGGTTGCAGTGGGGGCTGATCTGTGTCAGACATGTGTGAACACAGCCAAGAAGTGCACAGGAACCAGGCAGTTCTCTAAGTAATGAAAGTATTACGATTGATAGACTGTATTGCTGCCGTCAGTCTTACTTCCTCTGCGGGGTATCTAAAGGTAAAATCACCAGTCTAAAATCTGAACATTTCCTAATGATATGTATTACTACAAGCGCCTGATTCCACCTCCGAATGTCATTATTATCTTCATGTCTCTAATGTCATCATATTCCACGTATCAGTGTCATAGCTACATACTCCAGACAGGAGGGATGAGCTTACATCTAATATAGAAAAGGAGGTATGGGAGTCCTGATCATTACAGTTTACAGTCTAATAGGCAACATGAGGAACAAGAATCCCGATCAATACAGAGAACAGGAGGTACGAGGGTCCTAATAATTACAGCTTATGTCTAATAAGGAAATTAAGTTACGAGGGTCCCAGGGTGGATAAAAATCAATGATTTTTTTTTTTAAAAATCTGATTTTTAAAAAAAAAAAATTTCAAATTTATTTTAATAAAATGATTTTGGAGTAAAAATCTATCTATTTAGGATACATTAATAATTTTGCTTATTCATCATGAAATGGAGCTTAGTTATGTAGCATGAGGCTGTATATTCTGCAATATTTACATTTTTGGTAAACTCATTCAATGAATCCAAGCTCTGCAAGCTGAGATAACATGCACTGTATTGATGCATTCACACAATTTCCCAGGAACCATGAGATAAAACAGTTCAGGAATATTCCTTTATCTCTTTGTTTTGCAAATCTATGTACACTACAAACTGTATGATTGAATCAGTTCTTATATCGCTGTTTTACTAGCCTGACTGCTTATTATTCTAAATAGGAAACCTTCATTTTGTTTGAAAATATTCATGATTCTAACTACCAGCAAGAATAAGTCCTTACATTTAAAGGGCACCTGTCATTTCAGATCCATCATGGCAGCACCTGTTTATGGGCATCCAATCGCCTGCTGCCGCCACGTCCCTCACCTTGTTGTGTCACTGCCGCATCACCAGCTGTCCCATTAATGTGAATGGGACTGTCGGTGAGCCACCAGCGGGTCAGAGGAGGAGCCACTGCAGGACAGAGATGACAATGGTGCTTTAAAAATTATGATTTAAATCAAATCCACCCTGGAGGGTCCTGATCATAACTTACACAAGGGAACAGGAGGTATCAGGGTGGATTTGATTTAAATCATAATTTTTAAAGAGCAGCTGTCATCTCTGTCCCATAGCAGCTCCTCCTCTTTCCCGCTGGTGACTCACCGACAGTCCCATTCACTTTAATGGGATGGCTGGTGATGGGCAGTGACACAACAAGGTGAGGGATGTGGTGGCAGCAGGGTGATTGGATGCCCGCTAACAGGCGCTGCCATGATGGATCTGAAATGACAGGCGATCTTACATATAAGGACTTATTCTTGCTGGTAGTTAGAATCTTTAATATTTGCAAACAAAATGAAGGTTTCCTATTTAGAATAATAAGCTGTCTGGTTAGTAAAACAGCGATATAAGAACTGATTCAATCATACAGTTTGTAGTGTACATAGATTTGTAAAAGATGGGATAAAGGAATATTCCTGAACTTCGTTTTATCTCATGGTTACTATGACATTGTGTGAATGCATCAATGCAGCGCATGTTATCCCAGCTTGCAGAGCTTGGATTCATTGAATGAGTTTACCAAAAATGTAAATATTGCAGCATATACAGACTCATGCTACATAACTAAGCTCCATCTCATGCTGAATAAACTAAATTATTAATGTATCTTAAAAAGAAAACTATCTTTAGATAGATTTTTACTCCAAAGGCATTTTACTAAAATACATTTGATTTAAAACAAAACAAAACCATTTAAATACAAAGTAGGTATGAGGAAGTTCCACCTGGCAGCACTCGAGTCTTTGGTTCAAATCCCAACCACAGCACTACCTGGCTGGAGTTTGCATGTTCTCCCTGTGCCTGGGTGGGTTTCCCCTGGGTACTCCGGTTTCCTCCCTGGTGACCCGCATATGAAAACGGCGTTCAAACCACACATGTGGGGTATCACCGCGAACATTAGAGCGAGAGCAATAATTCTACTGCAAGACCTCCTCTGTAACTCTAAACAGGTAGGCTGTAAAAATGTTTAAAGCGTTGCCTATGAAGATTTTTAAGTACCTTAGTTTGGCGCCATTCCACGAGTGTGCGCAATTGTAAAGCGTGACATGTGAGGTATCTATTTACTCGCCAAAGCATCATCTTTCACATTATACAAAAAAATCAGGCTAACTTTAGTGTTTTGGTTTTTTTTTTTCATTCATGAAACAGTTTTTTTTTTTTCAAATAAAACATGTTTGAAAAATTGCTGCTCAAATACCGTGTGACATAAAAAGTTGCAACAACCGCCATTTTATTCTCTAGGATCTTGGCAAAAAAAAAAAAAACATATATAATGTTTGGGGGTTCTGAGTAATTTTCTAGCAAAAAAATGATGATTTTTACATGTAGGAGAGGAGTGCCAGAATAGGCTTGGGCTGGAAGTGGTTAATAAAGCAGTATTATACTACATGTGGATCTTCCCATTGTCTGTTCTGTGGTGGCATGGAGACATTTGGAGGCTGTAGATAAGCAGCATAACCAGAGAAGAGAGGGGGAGAGGAGGACAACCTGTGGAGGGGGAATACATAGTTACATAGTTAGGTCGAAAAAAAAACCCACAAGTCCATCCAGTTCAACCAAAAAAAAAATACAATTTTTTTTTTTACAATCCTTCACCCACAGTTGATCCAGAGGAAGGCAAAAAAAACCCCAGCAAAGCCCATGATCCAATTTGCTATAACGGGGGAAAAAAAATCCTTCCTGATCCCCCGAGAGGCAATCAGATTCACCCTGGATCAACTTTACCTATAAAAGTCAGTACCCAGTATTATTATTTACATTAAGGAAAGAATCCAGGCCTTTTTAAAGCAATCAACCGTGCTGCCCAAAACCACCTCTGGAGGGAGTCTATTCCACATTTTCACAGCTCTTACTGTGAAGAAACCTTTCCGTATTTGGAGATGAAATCTTTTTTCCTAGACGTAAAGAGTGCCCCCTTGTCCTTTGTGATGACCTTAAAGTGATTAACTCAACCAAGTTCACTATATGGACCACTTATATACTTGTACATGTTGATCATATCCCCCCTTAACCACTTGACAACTGGGCACTTAAACCCCCTTAACAACCAGACCAATTTTCACAACTCAATTAGTGAAATTCCAGTAGTGTTTCCTGTTCCCCCGTGAGAAATGCAGATCCTTTTTTCTAAAGTAGAGGTTTATGCCTTTCCAAAGAAGTGTCATTCTCGACACTTTTACACCTTATCTGAGGGAGGTCTCCACCAAAACCCGTCGTGCCAACTAACGAAATTTTTCCGGACCTAAGAAAGGAATTACATTTATTATTATGACCCATGACTGAAAATATCCATTTCAACTAGGTCCCACTTAGACTAACGGAGAGCCCCCTAGTCCTTCCTAAAAAAAAGGGGGCAATATCGTTTAACCTAG
>BLSH010417059.1:100961-111320 GCA_018402905.1 Glandirana rugosa
TCCACTGCATAGCTTGGTGTCATCTGCAAACACTGAAATGGTACTTTTAATCCCAGACCCGATATCATTTATAAATATATTGAAAAGTAAGGGTCCCAACTAGAGGCGTAACTAGAACCTTCAGGGCCCGGGTGCAAGAAATTAGGAAGGGCCCCCCCTGACCTCTGGCCAGGGCCCTTCCCTCTTCTTGCTGATCCTGGGGCCCTTTACTCCTATCACGGGTCCCTTTATTACGGTCCCGCAGCGGGACCCTGGGAACAGCAGAAGACAAGTAAACTGGATAGGAGGGGCGGCAGGGGCAGCATATAGAGGAACCAATCTCCTGCATTAGGAGGAAAATTGGAATGAATAAAACTTCTAAATGCCACCCCCTGCCATCACTCCTATCCAGGTGTACAAGGGAAGCACATGGGCCCCCTGGAGCATGGGGCCCGGTTGCAATCGCAACCCCTGCAACCCCTATCGTTACGCCCCTGGTCCCAACACTGAACCTTGGGGTACACCACTGATAACCTTACACCATTCAGAGTAAGAATCATTAACCACTACTCTCTGATACATTTAAAAAAAGCACATTGAGACCTTTCTGTTAATTGAAGGAGTCCTATAAATCTGGTGAGTGCGTTTCTCACAGGGAGATGTGTGGATTAGCACTGAAAACTCACAAACACTAAAGATTCTCACAGTATATTGGATTTGTATACGGACTAAGCACCTGAGTTATATATTGCACTGAAAATTATGAATTATTTGCATAGGGACTTCTTTGGACTATATGGATTGTTTTGAAGCACAAAAATAGTATGTTGTTTTTGGGAGCACTTTACTAATGGATATACGCTTTATTGTCAAAAGTATTGGGACACCTGCCTTTACATGCACATAAATTTTAATGGCATCCCAGTCATGGTCCGTAGGGTTCAAT
This sequence comes from Glandirana rugosa, assembly GCA_018402905.1. Taxonomy (NCBI): domain Eukaryota; kingdom Metazoa; phylum Chordata; class Amphibia; order Anura; family Ranidae; genus Glandirana; species Glandirana rugosa. Next base: position 101,887 of record BLSH010417059.1, read on the forward strand.
ATTGGGTTGGCCCACCGTTTGCAGCTATGACAACTTCAGCTCTTCTGGGAAGGTTGTCCACAAGGTTTAGGAGTGTGTCTATAGCAGTGGTTCTCAACTCCGGTCCTCGGGACCCACCAACAGGCCAGATTTTAAGTATTACCTTGGGGAGATGCAGACTAGAATACTGCAATCACTGAGCAGCAAATGATATCACCTGTGATGCATTTCAGTTATCCTGCAAACCTGACCTGTTAGTGGGTCCCGAGGACTGGAGTTGAGAACCACTGGTCTATGGGAATGTTTGACCATTCTTCCAGAAGAGCATTTGTGAGGTCAGGCACTGATGTTGGATGAGAAGGCCTGGCTCACAGTCTCCGCTCTAATTCCTCCCAAAGGTGTTCTATCAGGTTGAGGTCTAAGTTCCTCCACCCCAAACTCGCTCATCCATGTCCTTATGGACCTTGCTTTGTGCACTGGTCCAAATCATTTGGTGGAGGGGAGATTATGGTGTGGGGGTTTCAGGGGTTGGGCTTGGCCCTTTAGTTCCTGTGAAGGGATCTCTTAAGGCATCAGCATACCAAGACATTTTGGACAATTTCATGCTCCCAACTTTGTGGGAAGTTTGGGGATGGCCCCTTCCTGTTCCAACATGACTGCGCACCAGTGCACAAAGCAAGGTCCATAAAGACATGGATGAGCGAATTTGTGGTGGAGGAACTTGACTGGCCTTCACAGAGTCCTGACTTCAACCTGATTGAGCACTTTTGGGATGAATTAGAGTGGAGACTGCAAGCCAGGCCTTCTCATCCAACATCAGTGGCTGACCTCACAAATGCTCTTCTGGAAGAATGGTCAAACATTCCCATAGACACTCCTAAACCTTGTGGACAGCCTTCCCAGAAGAGTTGAAGCTGTTATAGCTGCAAAGGGTGGGCCAACTCAATATTGGAGACTGGGATGCCATTAAAGTTCATGTGTGTGTGTAAAGGCAGGCGTCACAATACTTTTGACAATATAGTGTATGTTGCACAAAGAACCCAAACACATTTTGTCACTAGTATATGTTTAACGTTTTACACATGTGAATAATAATTTTAAATTAGAACTGTAGGCAAAGCTTTTTTTTTATTATTTTGGATAGAGTAAGGGAGGGTCTTACCCCCTGTCAGATTGTCCCATTTCTGAGATTTCCCTTTACTTCCTGTTCCATAGCCAAACAGGAAGTGTGGGGAAATCCCTGCAAATGAAGGGAAATTCATTGGGAACCCCCAGGTCACCAGAACTAGTGCCTCCATTGAACATTTCAAATCTATTACTTTTCTGGGGCCAGCCCAAAATTTGGAATTTTCCTTTACTTTTAATGATAATGGTAAACAGGACAATAGAGAGGATGAACCACCTTAATGGGTACACAGACAGCAATAAAAACTGACAGGGGTTTTAATTCTTCTCCACTCTGTCCAAAACTAGGAAATACATTTTGCCTTTAGTTATACTTTAAGGTCCTAGAGCAATGGTTCTCAACTCCGGTGCTCAGGACCCACCAATAGGTCAGATTTTAAGTATTGCCTTGGGGAGATGCAGACTAGAATACTGCAATCACTGAGCAGCAAATTATATCACCTGTGATGCATTTCAGTTATCCTGCAAACCTGGCCTGTTAGTGGGTCCTGAGGACCGGAGTTGAGAACCACTGACATAGAGTGTTGCACTTTTTTTCCTTTTTCTTCATTATAGTACTATTGTCCATGCATGGATTATAGTTTAGTGTTCAGCTGCTGGGTTTGAAAATAGGAATACTCTATAACCATAAGCGTAGAGAGCTTGCTATTTTACCAGCTTACAGCCTAATACAGAAACATCTGTATGATGATCCTTGTCCTTACAGCTTACATCTATTAGGGAACAGAAGGTATGAGGGTCCTGCTTATTACAGCTTTCATCTAATAGAGAACAGGAGGTATGAGGGTCCTGCTTATTACAGCTTTCATCTAATAGAGAACAGGAGGTATGAGGGTCCTGCTCATTACAGCTTTCATCTAATAGAGAACAGGAGGTATGAGGGTCCTGCTCATTACAGCTTACATCTAATAGAGAACAGGAGGTATGAGGGTCCTGCTCATTACAGCTTACATCTAATAGAGAACAGGAGGTATGAGGGTCCTGCTCATTACAGCTTTCATCTAATAGAGAACAGGAGGTATGAGGGTCCTGCTCATTACAGCTTTCATCTAATAGAGAACAGGAGGTATGAGGGTCCTGCTCATTACAGCTTTCATCTAATAGAGAACAGGGGGTATGAGGGTCCTGCTTATTACAGCTTTCATCTAATAGAGAACAGGAGGTATGAGGGTCCTGCTTATTACAGCTTACATCTAATAGGGAAAAGGAGGTATGAGGGTCCTGCTTATTACAGCTTACATCTAATAGGGAACAGGAGGTATGAGGGTCCTGCTTATTACAGCTTTCATCTAATAGAGAACAGGAGGTATGAGGGTCCTGCTCATTACAGCTTTCATCTAATAGAGAACAGGAGGTATGAGGGTCCTGCTTATTACAGCTTTCATCTAATAGAGAACAGGAGGTATGAGGGCCCTGCTCATTACAGCTTTCATCTAATAGAGAACAGGAGGTATGAGGGGCCTGCTCATTACAGCTTTCATCTAATATAGAACAGGAGGTATGAGGGTCCTGCTCATTACAGCTTACATCTAATAGGGAACAGGAGGTATGGGGGTCCTGCTCATTACAGCTTACATCTAATAGGGAACAGGAGGTATGGGGGTCAAGCTCATTACAGCTTACATCTAATAGGGAACAGGAGGTATGAGGGTCCTGCTCATTACAGCTTTCATCTAATATAGAACAGGAGGTATGAGGGTCCTGCTCATTACAGCTTACATCTAATAGGGAACAGGAGGTATGGGGGTCCTGCTCATTACAGCTTACATCTAATAGGGAACAGGAGGTATGAGGGTCCTGCTCATTACAGCTTACATCTAATAGGGAAAAGGAGGTATGAGGGTCCTGCTCATTACAACTTACATCTAATAGAGAACAGGAGGTATGAGGGTCTTTCTCATTACAGCTCTCATCTAATAGAGAACAGGAGGTATGAGGGTCCTGCTTATTACAGCTTACATCTAATAGAGAATATGAGGTATGAGGGTCCTGCTCATTACAGCTTTCATCTAATAGAGAACAGGAGGTATGATGGTTCCTGCTCATTACAGCTTTCATCTAATAGAGAACAGGAGGTATGAGGGTCCTGCTCATTACAGCTTACATCTAATAGAGAACAGAAGGTATGAGGGTCCTGCTTATTACAGCTTTCATCTAATAGAGAACAGGAGGTATGAGGGTCCTGCTTATTACAGCTTACATCTAATAGGGAACGGGAGGCATGAGGGTCCTGCTCATTACAGCTTACATCTAATAGAGAACGGGAGGTATGAGGGTCCTGCTTATTACAGCTTACATCTAATAGGGAACAGGAGGCATCATGGTTCCTGCTCATTACAACTTACATCTATTAGGGAACAGGAGGCATGATGGTTCCTGCTTATTACAGATTACATCTAATAGAGAACAGGAGGTATGAGGGTCCTGCTCATTACAACTTACATCTATTAGGAACAGGGGGTCCTGCTTATTACAGCTTACATCAAATAGAGAACAGGGGGTATGAGGGTCCTGCTTATTACAGCTTACATCAAATAGAGAACAGGGGGTATGAGGCTCCTGCTCATTACAACTTACATCTAATAGGAAACAGGAGGTACGAGGGTCCTGCTTATTACAGCTTACATCTATTAGGGAACAGGAGGTATGAGGGTCCTGCTTATTACAGCTTACATCTAATAGAGAACAGGAGGTATGAGGGTCCTGCTCATTACAGCTTACATCTAATAGAGAACAGGAGGTATGAGGGTCCTGCTCATTACAGCTTACATGTAATAGAGAACAGGAGGTATGAGGGTCCTGCTTATTACAGCTTACATCTATTAGGGAACCGGGGTATGAGGGTCCTGCTTATTACAGCTTACATCTAATAGAGAACAGGAGGCACGAGGGTCCTGCTCATTACAGCTTACATGTAATAGAGAACAGGAGGTGTGAGGTTCCTGCTCATTACAGCTTACATGTAATAGAGAACAGGAGGTATGAGGGTCCTGCTCATTACAGCTTACATCTAATAGGGAACAGGGGGTATGAGGGTCCTGCTTATTACAGCTTACATCTAATAGGGAACAGGAGGTATGAAGGTCCTGCTCATTACAGCTTACATCTAATAGGGAACAGTAGGTATGAGGGTCCTGCTCATTACAACTTACATCTATTAGGGAACAGGAGGTATGAGGGTCCTGCTCATTACAGCTTTCATCTAATAGGGAACAGGAGGTATGAGGACCCTGCTCATTACAGCTTATATCTATTAGGGAACCGGGGTATGAGGGTCCTGCTTATTACAGCTTACATCTAATAGAGAACAGGAGGCATGAGGGTCCTGCTCATTTCAGCTTACATGTAATAGAGAACAGGAGGTATGAGGGGCCTGCTCATTACAGCTTACATGTAATAGAGAACAGGAGGTATGAGGGTCCTGCTCATTACAGCTTACATCTAATTGGGAACAGGAGGTATGAGGGTCCTGTTCATTATAGCTTACATCTAATAGGGAACAGGAGGTATGAGGGTCCTGCTCATTACAGCTTTCATCTAATAGGGAACAGTAGGTATGAGGGTCCTGCTCATTACAACTTACATCTATTAGGGAACAGGATGTATGAGGGTCCGGCTCATTACAGCTTTCATCTAATAGGGAACAGGAGGTATGAGGACCCTGCTCATTACAGCTTACATCTAATAGGGAACAGGAGGTATGAGGGTCCTGCTCATTACAGCTTACATCTAATAGGGAACAGGGGGTATGAGGGTCCTGCTCATTACAGCTCACATCTAATAGGAAACAGGAGGTATGAGGGTCCTGCTCATTACAGCTTACATCTAATAGGGAACAGGGGGTATGAGGGTCCTGCTCATTACAGCTTACATCTAATAGGGAACAGGAGGTATGAGGGGCCTGCTCATTACAGCTTACATCTAATAGGGAACAGGAGGTATGAGGGTCCTGCTCATTACAGCTTACATCTAATAGGGAACAGTAGGTATGAGGGTCCTGCTCATTACAACTTACATCTATTAGGGAACAGGATGTATGAGGGTCCGGCTCATTACAGCTTACATCTAATAGGGAACAGGAGGTATGAGGGTCCTGCTCATTACAGCTTACATCTAATAGGGAACAGGAGGTATGAGGGTCCTGCTCATTACAGCTTACATCTAATAGGGAACAGGAGGTTTGAGGGTCCTGCTCATTACAGCTTACATCTAATAGGGAACAGTAGGTATGAGGGTCCTGCTCATTGCAACTTACATCTATTAGGGAACAGGATGTATGAGGGTCCGGCTCATTACAGCTTTCATCTAATAGGGAACAGGAGGTATGAGGACCCTGCTCATTACAGCTTACATCTAATAGGGAACAGGGGGTATGAGGGTCCTGCTCATTACAGCTCACATCTAATAGGAAACAGGAGGTATGAGGGTCCTGCTCATTACAGCTTACATCTAATAGGGAACAGGGGGTATGAGGGTCCTGCTCATTACAGCTTACATGTAATAGAGAACAGAAGGTATGAGGGTCCTGCTCATTACAGCTTACATGTAATCGAGAACAGGAGGTATGAGGGTCCTGCTCATTACAGCTTACATGTAATCGAGAACAGGAGGTATGAGGGTCCTGCTCATTACAGCTTACATGCAATAGAGAACAGGAGGTATGAGGGGCCTGCTCATTACAGCTTACATGTAATAGAGAACAGGAGGTATGAGGGTCCTGCTCATTACAGCTTACATGTAATCGAGAACAGGAGGTATGAGGGTCCTGCTCATTACAGCTTACATCTAATATGGAACAGGAGACATGAGGGTCCTTCTCATTACAGCTTACATCTAATAGGGAAAAGGAGGTATGAGGGTCCTGCTCATTACAGCTTACATCTAATAGGGAACAGGGGGTATGAGGGTCCTTCTCATTACAGCTTACATCTAATAGGGAACAGGGGGTATGAGGGTCCTTCTCATTACAGCTTACATCTAATAGGGAAAAGGAGGTATGAGGGTCCTGCTCATTACAGCTTACATCTAATAGGGAACAGGGGGTATGAGGGTCCTTCTCATTACAGCTTACATCTAATAGAGAACAGGAGGTATGAGGGTCCTGCTCATTACAGCTTACATCTAATAGGGAACAGGAGGTATGAGGGTCCTGCTTATTACAGCTTACATCTAATAGGGAACAGGAGGTATGAGGGGCCTGCTCATTATAGCTTACATCTAATATGGAACAGGAGGTATGAGGGTCCTGCTCATTACAGCTTACATCTAATAGGGAAAAGGAGGTATGAGGGTCCTGCTTATTACAGCTTACATCTAATAGAGAACAGGAGGTATGAGGGTCCTGCTTATTACAGCTTACATCTAATAGAGAACAGGAGGTATGAGGGTCCTGCTCATTACAGCTTACATCTAATAGGGAACAGGAGGTATGAGGGTCCTGCTTATTACAGCTTACATCTAATAGGGAACAGGAGGTATGAGGGGCCTGCTCATTATAGCTTACATCTAATATGGAACAGGAGGTATGAGGGTCCTGCTCATTACAGCTTACATCTAATAGGGAAAAGGAGGTATGAGGGTCCTGCTTATTACAGCTTACATCTAATAGAGAACAGGAGGTATGAGGGTCCTGCTTATTACAGCTTACATCTAATAGAGAACAGGAGGTATGAGGGTCCTGCTCATTACAGCTTACATCTAATAGGGAACAGGAGGTATGAGGGTCCTGCTTATTACAGCTTACATCTAATAGGGAACAGGAGGTATGAGGGTCCTGCTTATTACAGCTTACATCTAATAGGAAACAGGAGGTATGAGGGTCCTGCTCATATATGATTTATCATACAGTTATTTGAGAATGAATGCAACAGTAATTTTGTTTGTCGTCTCACTGCAGCGCTCACAATGAGATGCCACTTTTGCGAAGAAGTGACCTCTACCCCAGCCTTTATACAACGCCATCATGGCTGCAAAATCCTAAGAGAGCGTCTGATCTTGGCACTGTGCGGCGTAATTCTGCGGTGGCAATGGAGTTTATATCAGCTTTGCAGTGCGGCATGTTTACTGCACTCTGTTCCTCCTTGGAGATGAGCTGACATCATTTTGCACTCGCAGGCAGCAGGAGAGAAAATGGCCGCCGCAGCAGGTGGGAGGGTGGGCGCAGCGTGTTTATTGACAGACGCAGGAGCACATCATGGAGATCTGTCAGACTGTGAAGTTCCAGGAAAACAATCGCAGCTCACTGCTGTGCCAGAGGCACCCGATACCGCCTGCCATCAGCTCCACAAATGGTTGCTCTGTACTCATGTGGAGTCAGCCAGGAGAAGGGGCTGTTCCTGGAGCCAACGCAGTTCACATGGGGTCAGACATGTCACGAGTTCCATAGCCTCTGCCAAATATGTAAAAGCAGCTTTGAGAGAGCCAGCTATGGAGCCGCCGACTTGTACAAGCCAGAGCCACGGCCCCTGTTCTCCGAACTGCTGTGCAGGCATGGGCTCTGGAGACTCGCCGTCTGCTCGGAGCTCCGGTGCCATGTGCAGGCAGCAGCCTGACGGCGAAGATCTCACCCTGCCTGATGCTGGCCTCACTACCAGCACCATCCTGTGTGCCATCTCCAGGAAACGGGGGCACGACTGTACCCAGAGAACTATGGAGGCAATCTATACAAATCACCGTACTCTCCTTCCATCAAGCACCCATAATTCGCCAACCAATAACTATAATACAACTATTCACATTCAGAACACTTTATTAATCCCAAGGGAAATGATTACATTTATATTTCGATCAATAATTCCTGCATTGCCTACAAAGTGACAGTACACCAGAGATTACCCCATCCTTAGGTCACCATTACCCACCCATCCTCATGTGCCTTGCACCACAACTAAAATGTATTAGTTATGTGAATCCAAAAATCTCATGGTCAATGTCATTTCAAAAGTCATTTTCAATCCTTTTAAATCTGCAGCGTTTATTAACCACTTCAGCCCCGGAAGGATTTCACACTTTAGGACCAGAGCACTTTTTTGCGATTCGGCACTGCATCGCTTTAACTGACAATTGCGCAGTCGTGCGGCGTTGTACCCAAACAAAATTTACGTCCTTTTTTCCCCCACAAAAAGAGCTTTCTTTTGGTGGTATTTGATCCCCTCTGTGTCATTTCTGATCACCGCTATAAACAAAAAAAAAGCGACAATTTTGGGAAAAAAAAAACAGTTTTTCTTACTTTTTGCTAAAATACAAATCCAAGAAAAAATATAAAAAACATTTTTTTCATCGGTTTTGGCCGATTTATATTCTTCCTCATATTTTTGGTCAAAAAAATCGCAATCAGCTTTTATTGATTGGTTTGCGCAAAAGTTGCTGCATTTACGGATGATGAGAATTAATTTCTGGGGTTTTTATTTATTTATTTATTTTTAGTAGTAATGGCGGCGATCTGCAATTTTTAGCGGTACTGCGATATTCCGGTGGACATGTTGGACCATTTTGACACTTTTTTGGGACCATTGGCATTTATACAGCGATCAGTGCTATAAAAATGCACTGATTACTGTATGCCATTAGCACTGAAGGGTTTAACCTGGAGGGGGCGCTCTAAGGCCTCATACACACGGACGTTTTTTGACGCCGGCGTTTTCTGGCGTTTTTTGCAGCTCTCCATGTTAGTCAATGGCCCCATAAAAACGGCGTTTTTGAGCTGTAGGTGGCGTCGGCGTTAGTGAGCAGAAAGTAGAACCCATGGCCATCGCGTTCTGAGGCTGTAACGTTTTGACGTTTTTTGACGCCGACGCCACAAAACGCCAACAAACGTCACCTAATATTGTACCAGCGTTTTACGGCGTTTTTTGACGCCGACGTTTTTAGGTTGAAAAATAGCAGAGGGATGATTTTTTTTTAAAAACGTCTATTGACGCCGACGCTCACTTACGCTCACTAACGCCGATGCATAACGCCGAAAAACGCCGTTTTTTTTTTCCTTGACGTCGGGCCCGACCTTTTGTTTATTTTTAAAGATACGCCCGTGTGTATGAGGCCTGAGGGTTAAATGTGTTTCCTAGGCGCGTTCTAACTGTATGGGGGCTGGGCTGGCAGGGGGAGGGGAGGGATCACGGCTCCCATATACAGGAAGCCTGTGATCACAGCCCTTCCCCCTCTGTCAGAACAGAGATCCGTGTTTACATACACGGACCTCCATTCTCTCGCTGCGGGGGGAGCCATCACGGGTAGACGGCAGCAATCGAGTCTGCCCTACCCGCTCCCTGGCC
>BLSH010417059.1:131463-141684 GCA_018402905.1 Glandirana rugosa
CACCACCCCCCCCCCCCCCCCAATGGCTCCCACTTTTATTTTTATAGCTTCCTCTACAACCACTTTAAGCCCTAGTTCACACTGAACACGGCTTTGAATCATGGGAGTTCATCTGAGCTCACGCGTTTTCAGTCCAACTTCGGGGGGGTGACTTGAAAGACTCCCTCTAAAGTCGGCCATAAATGGGTTGAATTCCGAACAAATTTTTTTTTTTCTCAAATTATAATGATGAATTTTCATTTGGATTGCGCACCATTAAATTTGAGTGATGGGGCATGTTGGAAATTTTTAGAAAAACAAACATTTCTAATCAATGATGGGAGAATTGTGCGAGAAATATAATCAAAGAAATGCACACGAGCTGTGACCTGGAAAGAAAAGATTCCCATCCATGAAATTTGTAGCAACATAAGGTAAAATTGAAGGCTTGGTTGGTCAAATTTTTTAAATCAACGGTGGCACCATCGGATTAGAAAACGCACAAAATTTCTGATTTTTAAAAGAACATTCGTTTGGAATTCCACCAATGTATGGCCTGCATTAGGCCCCTTTCACACGGGATGGACTCCTCCAGGATTCTGTTTGCTTGATCCTCGCTGAGCAGGCGGATGACTGGTCCTTGTCCTTGTTGCTTACGCAGAGAGGACACAGCCCTCTCTCCTGTATGGGAGGTCAGATGTCAACGGACCGCCGTCCATTTACACCCAACTGCCATCTGATCTGCTAGACCAGTGATTCTCAGACTGTGTGTCGTGTGAGATTTGAAAATTTTAAAATTGCTAGCATTTTGAAACTTTGAACATATCAAAAAATGAAATGGTAAATCAATTTCACAAAAGTTAAAAAGGAAAATTCATAAAAATGCAATCTCTGTCAATCTGCCATTCACTGGTTCCTTGTGTAACGCGAGATCTCGGGAGAACTCGATCACTCTAATTATATTACAATAGAGACTCTTCCATTCCGACTTTGATGACTATAAATAAAGTTTGTTCATTGTTTAGCGATGGAGAAATACTTAATCATACCCGGAACTCTGAAAGAGAAACTGTTAAATGAAAAGCAAGGAAGCGAAGGTATAAAAGATTACAATCGATTCAATCTGATTTGATATCAGATTGCACATCCTTCACATTAAATATATGTAAAAATAAGTTCTTCTCGAGAAAAATTGTTAAATCTTTTCAGGTGTGCTGTGAAAATTTTTAAATTTTTTTTTTTTTTTTTTTTTGTGCGCCGCCAGCCAAGGTTTGAGAAACGCTGCCCTAGGATGGGGAACAGATCCTCATCTGTCTGTTTTAGCGGATCGGATGTTGGCGGGTGTAAACAGAAATGTCCGTTCACATCCGCCTCTCAGTAGAGGATAATGGAGGGTCCAATCGGGTAGGTCGAAAAACTGACAGGCGGACCAGCTCAGAGTGCCCGTGTGAAAAGGGCATAAATATCTACTAAAAGGTCTTGCTTTCCTGCTTTTACAGCAAAATCACAGCTAAAAGAGTTTCCCTTCAAGCGGTAGTAAACCCATCCATTTAACAGTTTAAAAACCAGTTACATTTCCGGCACGTGTCGGAAATGTAACACTCCCATTGGTTGTGCTCTAAACCAAACTGTCAAACCATCCAATGGCTGATGTCATAGCTGATCACATGTGCACCATCATGGCAGTTGTAGATTAAACAGAGGCCAAGATGGCAGCTTCCTTGGCTGAAAATGATAGGGGGGTTTACTACCACTTTAACTTCAGCCCCTAATTATGACCATTGAGTCCTGTTCCAGATTTCCAGGTAGCTATAAATGTGGGCTTACTGAAGGATACCATTTCACTTGTTATTTAGGAGTAGATCCAGAAAACATGGTCTATAAGTGATTTACTGTATATTGGTTTGGGGTAGAAAATCTGACCTGAGCTAGAGACTCCGGTCCCTTCTCCAGGCCGTATTTCCAGGATCTTGATAATCCTGCACAGGGGATTTGACGTCACTGAGTGAAATCCCAGAGCCGTGACCTGATGGGTGTTCTTGAGCGTTGGGGTAGAAGATGTTGACTGTATTTTGTGAGTGCAGAGCATGAGATGAGAGTCTCGGGGAGGACACAAATCAATGACGTATTTCACAGTATTTTTGCACCCAGCGCTGGTGACAGATTGTGTGAAAAGCTTCTATTTGTGCCTTCAAGTGACAATTCCACCTTCTGCTTGGTGTATGGAGACCATGGCTGCTGTAGAGAAGCACAGATTCAGGAAAGCCTTTTCTCAATTATGTTCATTTGACCAATGACATTTTTGCAGTCAGTTTTTACTTTTACCTGCTGCACAGTACGGCACGTTGTATATTCTTTGGTTTACACCTCACTATACACCAGTGGTTCTCAACTCCGGTCCTCGGGACACACTAACAGGCCAGGTTTGCAGGATAACTGAAATACATCACAGGTGATAAAATTAGCTGCTCAGTGATTGCAGTATTCTAGTCTGCATCTCCCCAAGGTAATACTTAAAATCTGGCCTGTTGGTGGGTCCTGAGAAGAACCACTGATATATTTGGAGAAGTTACAGATTTTACACCAATCAGAATTCTACTCCAATCAGTCCTCACGGCTGTATGCTGTGCCTCCATAATAAAGGGATCAAAGCTCACATTTCACAGCAAACTGGAGAAAATGATTTCTTGTGTACTAAGCTGGACAATAACAGGACGGAAGGTCCCATCACACAACATCCTTCCCACCTGACCGAGCACTGAGTGCTCCTCCATCTGCCTGGAGACAGCTGACACACTATTCATGATTATTCCAATTGGATAGACCTATCAGCCAACCAATGACGTGCACATCCAAGTCTGGCCTGGACAAGATGGATGAAATCCTAATCCAGCAATGTCTGTAGAGCAGAATAACAACCATTGTATACCGTTCACGTGCCAGTGTTCTCTCCTAACTGCAGAGGTGCTCAAATAATGCTTATGTTCCTCAGGGGCTCCCAAACCCGAGAAGCCATGCATCACGCAAAGCAGATTTGCTAATGTGACAGAACAGCTGCAGCCAGAAGGCGGCAACAGACATCTTACTACACCCAGCTACGTCTTGAATTTCAGTCGTTTTAGCAATAAGCCGAGTGGATATAAATATAGTATATTGACATCTGTGATGCTGTTTTGAATGTTACATGTTGAACGAAGCTGGGCGCCAGCAGTAGGAAGGTGGTGGAGGCCATCTTGGTACACCCCACACTGGTCAGCGCTAAATCTTTAGGCTTTGAAAATGTAACATGAAAACAGCATGACAGATCTCAATATACTATATTGATTTACACTCACTTTATTCATTAAATGACTGTGAAATTCAAGACATAGCTGGGTGTGGTAGGATGTCCGCTGGCGCGTTATGACTGCAGGTGTTCTGTCAGAATAGCAAACCTGAGCATGCGTAGTAATGAGTAGTATTCAGCTGACAGAACATCACTTCTGTTACCCAATCTGATGGGTCACCTATTCTGACGGAACACCGGCTGTGAGACAGTTTTCTGTCTCGCACCTGGAACAAAACATTCGGCCTGAGCGGCGCTCCACCATTCAGAGGCAGCTTTGTAATCTGTGAATGAATGCAAAGCTTCCCCTGATTGTCCGAGTGGGAAATTGTGCTGTCATCAGCCTGCCTCAGCCAATGCAGCACTTGGTGAAGAAAATTGATTGGACCAAGCTTATCCAAAGGAACTAACTATTTGAGGTGACAGAAAACCGAAAGTGTAGTTCACCTTTAGCAACTTTTTCCTAAAATTTCCCATTGCAATTCCAATCCATAACAATGGTCCTCCTTTTAAAACCTATACAGCCATTGGAGGCCTCTCCATAGAACTGCTGGCCACTTGGTCCCCCTCCATCCTACTGTTTGCTGGACACTACAAATGTATGCCCCCTAGTGGCCACATCAGCCCATCCAAACTGCACACATGCACAGTACATTCTTTTTTTTCTTTCCTGCAGTGGCTGAGCTTGACTGCTGCCTATAGAGAGGGAGATTGCACAGCACATGTGCACAAATTCAATGCGCCAGAGTGTCCAGCAAACGTCAGGATGAAGGGGGCTCAAGTAGCCAGCAGCTTCTATGGAGAGCATCCCAAACCCCCCCCCAAGGCTGCATATGTAAAGAAATGCAGGAACAGCCTTTTAAAACCAGGACTGCTGGGACTATTTGAACTCTGGAATTGAATAGATTTATTGTAATAGAAGAATTACTAAAGGTGGACTTGCACTTTAAACTTTGTCAACCAGTTTATAGTATCCCACAGATCGCACAGGCTTACTTTAAAAGAAGAAAAAAAAGACAGAAACCATTGCTGGCCTCTTTTGAAAATGCTAGTTGCCTGGCTCTAGTTTCAATCCTGTGTCCTCAATGGGAGGGGGAGGGAAGCTCAATCTGTGTTTTGGAAGTACTGCCAATTTTCTCAACTGCATAGTTGGAGACTTCCTACATGAAGATGAAGCATTTACCGCAGTGGAACATTCATAGCCATAAGTCATGTCGGAGCAGGTTAAAGGATAGAAACGCGTAGGCTGGCACATCTGTGTGAGCTGCCAAATAGAGAAAAGGCTAATGTCAATGCGTGCTGTGACAAGCTGCTTGTCAATGCACTGCTAAGCTTGGAGTTATGAATTCACTGGTTGCATGCTTCTTCTAGGTCAGTGACACAAATATTTAAAGCCAGAAACAACTAGGCAGTTGGTATTTCCAGAAGGAGATTCAGCAAACCATTCCAGAACTGGCAGATTAGATTTACTTTGCAAGTAACCTGCTTCTGAGATAAGGCTGGTGGGGGAGGGGAGGGAGTCGCATAGCAGTAACATGTATGATTGAAGGAAGGACTATGTACTTTGATCAACTGGACTTGTCCCATAATCTGTGTTTGTTTCCTTGTGTAGTAGGCTGTGCATGGGAAGCTACACAAAGTACATCCAAACCTCGCACACAGTAGAGTCACCACCTCGTACACCGCACAGGCTCCCCAACACTTGCTCATGGTACAGAGAGATTGGATTGGCTTCTTGCTACATCTAGCCCTTCACTGCCACTCTGGTAAACAAGGATTGGGCTTCTTCTGACACATGGCCTTCCCTTGCAGCCTAGTATACAGAGATCAGGGATTCATGGTAACACCCGGCTCCTCCCTGCCAGCCAAACAGAGATTAGGTGCTACTTCCAACTCCTTGCCCTTTCTTTCCAAGCTGGTAAACAGATTGGATGCTCCTTCTAACACTGTCTTTTATTCCTAACCTTTTAAACCGATTGGGGGTTCCTTCGGACACCCAGTCCTTCCCTGCCAGACAAGTAAACAGTGATTGGGGCTTCTTCCAATGTGTTCCAGCCTGGTAAACCTGGAGATCGGGGGCTCCTTCAGTACTTGGCCCTTCTCTTTCATCCTGGTAAAGAGAGATTGAGGGCTCCTTTTACTTGGCCCTTTTCTTTTATCCTGGTAAAAAGAGATTGAGGACTCCTTCAGTACTTGGTCCTTTTCTTTTATCTTAGTAAAGAGAGATTGAGGACTCAGCCCTTTCCTTCCAATCTAGTAGAGAGATTGGGGCTATTATTCCACAACTGGACTTTCCCTGCCAGTCTGGCAAACAGAGATTGGGGGCCCCTTCAAACGCATGGCCCTTCCAGCCTGGTAAAAAGAGATTAAGGGCACCTTGGACCACTTTGCCTTCCCTTGCAAGTCTGGTACGCAACGACTGGGGGCTCTTTCTGACACTAGACCTTTCCCTTCTAGTCTGGTAAAAAGGCTGGGGCTCTTTTCCGACATGTGGCCCTTCTCTGGTAAACAGAGATTGAAGGCGCCTTCATCCAGACTAGCAAACTGAGATCACGGGCCCCCTCTGAAAACTAGTTTTTCCTTTCCAGCCTGGTAAATGGAGTTTGGAGACACCCAGCTCTTCTCTGCTGGACTAGTAAACAGTGATTGGGGGCTCCTTCCAAAACCCAGCCCTTCCCTGCCAGCCTGGTAAATGGAAATTTGGGGCTCCTTCTAAATTTTGACTCTTCCCTTCAATTCTGGTACCAAGGTAGGAGGCTCCTTCTGACGCCTGCCCCTTCCCTGCCAGCCTGGTAAACAGAGGTTGGGGGCTCCATCCAACATACAGTACCTTCCTGTCAGACCAGTAAAAAAGATTGGGGGCTCCTTCTGATACCCAGTTTTTCCTTTCCGGCCTAATAAGCCTAGATTAGGGACTCTTTCCTATACCCAGCTCCTCTCCATCAGACTAGTAAACTGAGGTTGGGGGCTTTTGCCAGCTTGGTAAACAGAGATTAGGGGCACCTTCTGGCCTGGTATACAGAGATTGAGAGCTCCTCCCGGTCTGGTAGACAGAGAGCTCCTTATACAAAAATGTGGAGCTACTTCCAACAGAGATCGGGAGCTACTTCCGGCCTGATAAACAGACATTGGGGGCTGCTCCCAGCATGGTACAGAAAGAGATTGGGGGGAACCTCTGCCCATGTACTATCAATCATACGCTCAGTTTGAATTTCCGGATTCTTGATGAGTTTATTATAAGATTTCACAGAGAATGACTACTAAAAATATAAAAAAGGTGCTATACACCAAATCATAACTTTATCACCATAAAGTGTTCAAAAAAAGCACACATATTGAACATATGAATGAAAATAAATTACCGGTATGTACAATAAAAATATCTAGTGCAACGATTGTGGATATTGGCAATCTGCCTTCCTATAGTGTAAAAAATAGGGAGTTCCAACAATTGAGAATCCACCAACACCAAGATGTTTCCACACCCGTTGGGTGGGACTAACAAGACACACCACTTCCGCCTATTGGGACGCAGGTGAAACGCAGAGTGGCGTCCCAGGGAATTTTCAAATGCCAGTTTCATTTTGCACATTGTAAGTGTAATTTTAATCTATTTTTAAATAAATTTGATATACTTCACCATGGGAAGCTTCTCTTTTTTCCCCCTTCCGAGCATGCCCTTCTTTGAGAGTCTAAGGATACAGGAGTGCTGCCTTCTGATGGAAGTATCCAGGAATGCGAGAGGAATAACAGCCTTACATGCTATATTTGACTACCTGTAATGGGGGTCAAATATGTCTGGTGAGTGAGCTGTGTGCATATATGTTGTTGGTGGAGAGGAATCACGGCACAATTCCCTAGTGCAGGGGTAGGCAACCTGCGGCCCTCCAGCTGTTGCAAAACTACAAGTCCCATCATGCCTCTTGGAGTAATTGTACCCGTCAGCCTTGCAATGCCTCATGGGAAATGTAGTTCTACAACAGCTGGAGGGCCGCAGGTTGCCTACCCCTGCCCTAGTGGAAACATTTTGGTGTTGGTTGATTTCTCAAATGTTGGAACTCCCTATTTTTGGACTATAGGAAGGCATATTGCCACTATCCATAAAATTTGCATTAGATATTTTTATTGTACATCATTTTATTTTCATTAATATGTTCAATATGTGTGCTTTTTATGAACGCTTTATGGTGATCATGTTATGATTTATTATGGGTTATGAGAGCGCGGTTTAATTTTTGACACTACACATATTTGGCCACCAAGTAGCTGTATCATGAGCAGCTCTCCTATATTTAACAAGTTTATTTTGTTTGTTAACTCATTTTTGTATTTATCCAGCACTAGTAGCACTTTACTATATCACCTTTGCGTGGGTTTGGGTTACATAACCCATTGTTTATACACTTCAGCCCCGGAAGGATTTCCCCCTTTATGACCAGAGCACTTTTTGCGATTCGGCACTGCATCATTTAACTGACAATTGCGCTGTCGTGCGACGTTGTATCCAAACGAAACTGACGTCCTTTTTTCCCAACAAATAGAGTTTTCTTTTGGTGGTATTTGATCACCTCTGCGTCACTTCTGATCACCGCTATAAACAAAAAAAGAGACAATTTTGAAAAAAAAAACCCAATATTTCTTGCTTTTTGCTAAAATACATATCCAAAAAAAAAAAAATTATAAAAAAACTAATTTATTCATCAGTTTAGGCTGATATATATTCTTCCTCCTCATATTTTTGGTAAAAAAAAAATCACAATTGGCGTTTATTGATTGGTTTGCGTAAAAGTTGCCGCATTTACAAACCATGAGAATTTATTTATGGGGTTTCTATTTATTTATTTATTTTTTACTAGTAATGGCGGCGATCTAGGTTTTTAGTTGTGCTGCGGCATTGCGGCGGAGATGTCGGACACTTTTTTGGGACCATTGGCATTTATAAAGCAATCAGTGCTATGAAAATGCACTGATTACTGTGTAAATGTCTATGGCAGGGAAGGCCAGTAATGTACTTTTTACTAGTAATGGCGGCGATCTGTGATTTTTAGTGGTGCTGTGACATTGCGGCGGACATGTCGGACACTTTTTTTGTGACCATTGGCACTTATACAGCGATTAGTGCTATGAAAATGCACTGATTACTGTGTAAATGACACTGGCAGGGAAGGGGGCCATTAAAGGGTTAACTGTGTTCCCTGGGATGTGTTACTAACTGTGTGGGGGCTGGGCTGACTGGGGGAGGAGAGTGATCGTTGCTCCTATATAGAGGAAGCATAAATCACTCTCCTCTCCCCTGTCAGAACAGAGATCCCTGTGTTTACACACACGGATCCCCATTCTGTCACTACGGGGGAGCGGTCGCGGGTAGCCGGTGGACATCGAGTCCACCCTACCTGCTCCCCTGCTACACAGCGAGCGCACCTCTGGCGGCGCGCTCACGATCTGCAATCTCGCAGCCACCGTCAATCCACGGCGGGCAGTCGGCAACTGGTTATATAATACACCAAATTAAAAAAACAAAACAACTGGACATATTCCAGGCTGGCTTAATGCTTCTTTGTTAATCTGACCTGAAAAAAAAAAAAAATCCATCAGCGAAGAGCTTCAGTTGCAGCAGAAATTTCTCACAATGGGCTGAATGACCCCAATTATAATCTGTGCAGCGTCTCCAATGTAGCCTGCAACCCCTTAGACACCGCTAGGCCTTGCAGCACGGGTGCTGCAATTCATGTGGCGCGCACGTCCCACAAATGAATATTGGTGCACAGTTTCGGTGTGGGGCCCCCGACCTTTGTTTGCACAGTCATAAGCACACGAAATATGAGTGCGTAGAAGGATGCGGGTTAGTATGAGGGTAAACCCAAGCTATGCTCATGTATAGCGAGCGTTCCCATATCAATGGTAACACACTGCATAGTTACGTATAGGTGGAAATACAAAACACATAGTAATATATCAGTGTAAACAAGGGTAGCGCAGTCAGTTATGCTCGTGCACGCAATTTCAGGCCCTGTTGCTTGTTTTCTCACACTCGGTGAGTGGATAAACTGGCTGGGACTGGGGAGGGTGTGACACAAGGGACATGTTGCACAATACTGTGAATTCCTCTGAACATTGTAACCCAGATGAGGTGGCCCCAGGCTGGCTCCGCCCCCCCTGTTCCCCATGTGGCTGCTCAGCTCGTTAACCCCTTCAGCTCATTCTGTACACAAGGCATGACCGCATGGTATGAATGTGCACCTCATAGATGGATCATTCACCGACATGCTGGAAGGATTTCAGAAAAAAGTACAGGAGGCAGCAAAAAGCCATTTCCTGCCAGGGGCCCTGTATACAGGCCATCAGTACCTTCCAGTGGCCCAAAATACAGGCTTTCCCTTCCTTCCAGGAGCCCCATACACAGGCTGTCACTTTCTGCCAGGGGCCTAGGGTTGCCACCTTGCAGATAAAAATAGGATTTGTTGCTAAAGTTATTAATAGGATCATAAGACTGGTATTTTTCAAGTCTTCTGGCTGAGCCAGCAGGAATCAGTTGAAATTCGAGCAGTATATGGCCAGCATAAAGGCGCTCATTGCCACTTGGCTTTCCTTCCTGAGCTTATCGCTGGGGACGCTAGGGTCTGTTGAAAACACATACTGTATGGGGTATCTCTGCTGTATCAGGTTGCCCGTAGGCATTGCCGTAACTCAGGCAGGTCAAGCTGGAATTGTATGGGCCACAAGCACCCCCCCCCCAGTCGGTCTTCTGAACTTTTTATGGTCAGAATACTAGGATAATTATTGAAATCGTTGTTTAGGATAAAAATAGACGTTCCACCGTTGGGATCCGGGGACCGTCTTTCACTGTCGGACACATACCCCGAGGACCTTCCTTCCCTTTCGGACATAAAACCCGGTGACCTTCCATGACTACCGGA
>BLSH010417059.1:165828-187490 GCA_018402905.1 Glandirana rugosa
CACCATGTAACAATATCCGTGGACACGAGGTCCGTCATGCCTGGAGCACAGGTGCCTATAACAATGTACCACTCACTGCCTGGAGCACAGGTGCCTATAACAATGTACTGCTCACTGCCCAGAGCACAGGTGCCTATAACAATGTACCACTCACCGACTGGAGCACAGGTGCCTCTAACAATGTGCCACTCACCGACCAGAGAACAGGTGCCTATAACAATGTACCACTCACTGCCCGGAGCACAGGTGCCTATAACAATGTACTGCTCACCGACCAGAGCACAGGTGCCTCTAACAATGTTCCACTCACTGCCCGGAGCACAGGTGCCTATAACAATGTACCACTCACTGCCTGGAGCACAGGTGCCTATAACAATGTACCACTCACTGCCTGGAGCACAGGTGCCTATAACAATGTACCACTCACTGCCTGGAGCACAGGTGCCTATAACAATGTACTGCTCACTGCCCAGAGCACAGGTGCCTATAACAATGTACCACTCACCGACTGGAGCACAGGTGCCTCTAACAATGTGCCACTCACCGACCAGAGCACAGGTGCCTATAACAATGTACCACTCGCTGCCCGGAGCACAGGTGCCTATAACAATGTACTGCTCACCGACCGGAGCACAGGTGCCTATAACAATGTACTAGGACTGCAGCTAACGATTATTTTCATAATTGATTAGTTGGCTGATTATTGTTTCAATTAATCGGGTAATAAAATGTGTCGTGTATAATTTAGGTTAGGGAGCAAAATCTCTAATCCACTCTGAGAATAACAGAGAGAAGAGATATAATGTATATACTATTAGAGGAGATATACTGTATATACTATTAGAGGAGATATACTGTATATACTATTAGAGGAGATATAATGTATATACTATTAGAGGAGATATATATACTATTAGAGGAGATATACTGTATATACTATTAGAGGAGATATATACTGTATATACTATTAGAGGAGATATATACTATTAGAGGAGATATATACTGTATATACTATTAGAGGAGATATACTGTATATACTATTAGAGGAGATATACTGTATATACTATTAGAGGAGATATATAATGTATATACTATTAGAGGAGATATATAATGTATATACTATTAGAGGAGATATATACTGTATATACCATTAGAGGAGATATATACTGTATATACTATTAGAGGAGATATATACTGTATATACTATTAGATGAGATATATACTGTATATACTATTAGAGGAGATATACTGTATATACTATTAGAGGAGATATATACTGTATATACTATTAGAGGAGATATAATGTATATACTATTAGAGGAGATATATACTGTATATACTATTAGATGAGATATATACTGTATATACTATTAGAGGAGATATACTGTATATACTATTAGAGGAGATATATACTGTATATACTATTAGAGGAGATATACTGTATATACTATTAGAGGAGATATATACTGTATATGCTATTAGATGAGATATATACTGTATATACTATTAGAGGAGATATATACTGTATATACTATTAGATGAGATATACTGTATATACTATTAGAGGAGATATATACTGTATATACTATTAGATGAGATATACTGTATATATTATTAGAGGAGATATATACTGTATATACTATTAGAGGAGATATATACTGTATATACTATTATAGGAGATATATACTGTATATACTATTAGAGGAGATATATACTGTATATAATATTAGAGGAGATATATACTGTATATACTATTAGAGGGGATATACTGTATATACTATTAGAGGAGATATACTGTATATACTATTAGAGGAGATATATACTGTATATACTATTAGAGGGGATATACTGTATATACTATTAGAGGAGATATACTGTATATACTATTAGAGGACATATACTGTATATACTATTAGAGGAGATATACTGTATATACTATTAGAGGGGATATACTGTATATACTATTAGAGGAGATGTATAATGTATATACTATTAGAGGGGATATAATGTATATACTATTAGAGGGGATATAATGTATATACTATTAGAGGAGATGTATAATGTATATACTATTAGAGGAGATATACTGTATATACTATTAGAGGAGATATACTGTATATACTATTAGAGGAGATATACTGTATATACTATTAGAGGAGATATACTGTATATACTATTAGAGGAGATATATAATGTATATACCACTAGAGGAGATATACTGTATATACTATTAGAAGAGATATATACTGTATATACTATTAGAGGAGATATATACTGTATATACTATTAGAGGAGATATATAATGTATATACTATTAGATGAGATATACTGTATATACTATTAGAGGGGATATACTGTATATACTATTAGAGGAGATATACTGTATATACTATTAGAGGAGATATACTGTATATACTATTAGAGGAGATATAATGTATATACTATTAGAGGGGATATACACTGTATATACTATTAGAGGAGATATATACTGTATATACTATTAGAGGAGATATATACTGTATATACTATTAGAGGAGATATACTGTATATACTATTAGAGGAGATATAATGTATATACTATTAGAGGAGATATACTGTATATACTATTAGAAGAGATATACTGTATATACTATTAGAGGAGATATACTGTATATACTATTAGAGGAGATATAATGTATATACTATTAGAGGGGATATACACTGTATATACTATTAGAGGAGATATATACTGTATATACTATTAGAGGAGATATATACTGTATATACTATTAGAGGAGATATAATGTATATACTATTAGAGGAGATATACTGTATGTACTATTAGAGGAGATATATACTGTATATACTATTAGAGGAGATATACTGTATATACTATGAGAGGAGATATACTGTATATATTAGAGGCGATATACTGTATATACTATTACAGGAGATATACTGTATATACTATTAGAGGAGATATACTGTAGATACTATTAGAGGAGATATATACTGTATATACTATTAGAGGAGATATAATGTATATACTATTAGAGGAGATATACTGTAGATACTATTAGAGGAGATATATACTGTATATACTATTAGAGGGGATATACTGTATATACTATTAGAGGAGATATATACTGTATATACTATTAGAAGACATATACTGTATATACTATTAGAGGAGATATATACTGTATATACTATTAGAGGAGATATACTGTATATACTATGAGAGGAGATATACTGTATATACTATTAGAGGAGATATACTGTATATACTATTAGAAGACATATACTGTATATACTATTAGAGGAGATATATACTGTATATACTATTAGAGGAGATATACTGTATGTACTATTAGAGGAGATATACTGTATATACTATTAGAAGAGATATATAATGTATATACTATTAGAGGAGATATATACTGTATATACTATTAGAGGAGATATACTGTATGTACTATTAGAGGAGATATACTGTATATACTATTAGAGGAGATATAATGTATATACTATTAGAGGAGATATACTGTATATACTATTAGAGGAGATATATACTATTAGAGGAGATATATACACTATTAGAGGAGATATACTGTATACACTATTAGAGGAGATATATACACTATTAGAGGAGATATACTGTATACACTATTAGAGGAGATATATACTGTATATACTATTAGAGGAGATATATACTGTATATACGATTAGAGGAGATATATACTGTATATACTATTAGAGGGGATATATACTGTATATACGATTAGAGGAGATATATACTGTATATACTATTAGAGGAGATATATACTGTATATACTATTAGAGGAGATATAATGTATATACTATTAGAGGAGATATATACTGTATATACTATTAGAGGAGATATACTGTATGTACTATTAGAGGAGATATACTGTATATACTATTAGAGGAGATATACTGTATATACTATTAGAAGAGATATATAATGTATATACTATTAGAGGAGATATACTGTATATACTATTAGAAGACATATACTGTATATACTATTAGAGGAGATATACTGTATATACTATTAGAGGAGATATATACTGTATATACTATTAGAGGAGATATATACTGTATATACTATTAGAGGAGATATATACACTATTAGAGGAGATATATACACTATTAGAGGAGATATACTGTATATACTATTAGAGGAGATATATACTGTATACACTATTAGAGGAGATATACTGTATATACTATTAGAGGAGATATAATGTATATACTATTAGAGGAGAGATATACTGTATATACTATTAGAGGAGATATATACACTATTAGAGGAGATATACTGTATATACTATTAGAGGAGATATATACTGTATATACTATTAGAGGAGATATACTGTATATACTATTAGAGGAGAGATATGCTGTATATACTATTAGAGGAGATATATACTGTATATACTATTAGAGGAGAGATATACTGTATATACTATTAGAGGAGATATATACACTATTAGAGGAGATATACTGTATATACTATTAGAGGAGATATATACTGTATATACTATTAGAGGAGATATACTGTATATACTATTAGAGGAGAGATATGCTGTATATACTATTAGAGGAGATATATACTGTATATACTATTAGAGGAGAGATATACTGTATATACTATTAGAGGAGATATATACACTATTAGAGGAGATATACTGTATATACTATTAGAGGAGATATATACTGTATATACTATTAGAGGAGATATATACTGTATATACTATTAGAGGAGATATACTGTATATACTATTAGAGGAGATATACTGTATATACTATTAGAGGAGATATATACACTATTAGAGGAGATATATACTGTATATACTATTAGAGGAGATATACTGTATATACTATTAGAGGAGATATACTGTATATACTATTAGAGGAGATATATACACTATTAGAGGAGACATATACTGTATATACTATTAGAGGAGATATATACACTATTAGAGGAGATATACTGTATATACTATTAGAGGAGATATATACACTATTAGAGGAGATATATACTGTATATACTATTAGAGGAGATATATACTGTATATACTATTAGAGGAGATATACTGTATATACTATTAGAGGAGATATATACTGTATATACTATTAGAGGAGATATACTGTATATACTATTAGAGGAGATATACTGTATAGACTATTAGAGGAGATATATACTGTATATACTATTAGAGGAGATATATACTGTATATAATATTAGAGGAGATATAATGTATATACTATTAGAGGAGATATACTGTATATACTATTAGAGGAGATATATAATGTATATACTATTAGAGGAGATATACTGTATATACTATTAGAGGAGATATACTGCATATACTATTAGAGGAGATATATACACTATTAGAGGAGATATATACTGTATATACTATTAGAGGAGATATATACTGTATATACTATTAGAGGAGATATACTGTATATACTATTAGAGGAGATATATACTGTATATACTATTAGAGGAGAGATATACTGTATATACTATTAGAGGAGATATACTGTATATACTATTAGAGGAGATATACTGTATATACTATTAGAGGAGATATAATGTATATACCATTAGAGGAGATATATACTGTATATACTATTAGAGGTTGAATCTGGTAAATATCATCAGACTCAGAGATCACATTTTTTATTTAAAGAAAATAAAGACTGTTTTTGCAGACAGAACTGTAATATATTATATGCTGGCCATTCAAAAACATTCAAATGTCTTCCTTAAAAAAATGTAATTTTAAGAACGTTTGTTTGATTTTCTAATCGTTAGTGGGGTCAAATCGACGGTCGTTTTTGACCACAGTGATGGGAAATTTCGAAAGAGCAGAATAGAAAACTTCTTGGTTAAAGGACTCTTCAGACACTGTATGTGGTTTTCATTCAGAAATTACATTTATTATAAAATTGAATGTTAAAAGAGAAATTTTCAAGCGACATTCTTTCATTCAGTGAATGTACAACGATTTTTCGTATGAATATTCTTGGCCAATTTGTTGTTGGGATTAAAAAACGCAAATTGCTGAAAAAATGCACTACATGCTTTTCTGCAGCTTCTCCACTGAAGTCTATTGAACCAAAAAAAGCACCGCTTTGCTTTGAAAAAGTCCTAGACCCTTTCCAAATACGCAGCGGCTGAAAAAAGCATAGATGTGAACGTGTCCCATAGGAAACCATGTTAAATGAACTGTAGTGTGTTTCTGCAAAAAGCACCAAAAACGCACAGGTGTGAACCAGGCCTAAGACGTTTAGTAGCAGCAGCATCCTTTTTTGTATCACCGGTCATAATGGGATTAAAAAAACTAAAATGAGCCCTTTATAGTACAAAAAGAGCAGCTCATCACTACTATAAGGGGTTTATTTATACTGTGAAACAGTGAAAGTAATAATACATACAGTATCTCACAAAAGTAAGTACATCTCTCACATTTTTGTAAATATTTTATCTTTTCATGTGACAACACTGAAGAAATGACACTTTGCTACAATGTAAAGTAGTGAGTGTACAGCTTGTATAACAGTGTAAATTTGTTGTCCCCTCAAAATAACTCAACACACAGCCATTAATGTCTAAACCGCTGGCAACAAAAGTGAGTACAACCCTAAGTTAAAGTGTCCAAATTGGGCCCAATTAGCCATTTTCCCTCCGCGGTGTCATGTAACTTGTTAGTGTCACAAGGTCTCAGGTGTGAATGGGGAGCAGGTGCGTTAAATTTGGTGTTATCGCTCTCACTCTCTCATACTGGTCACTGTAAGTTCAACATGGCACCTCATGGCAAAGAAGTCTCTGAGGATCTGAAAAAAAAATGTTGCTCTACATAAAGATGGTATAGGCTATAAGAAGATTGGCAAGACCCTGAAACTGAGCTACAGCACAGTGGCCAAGACCATACAGCGGTTTAACAGGTGGGGGGGTCAGCCTGTCAGTGCTCAGACCATACCACCGCACACTGCATCAAATTGGTCTGCATGGCTGTTGTCCCAGAAGGAAGCCTCTTCTAAAGATGATGCACAAGAAAGCCAGCAAACAGTTTGCTGAAGACAAGCAGACTAAGGACATGGATTACTATAACCATGTCCTGTGGTCTGATGAGACCAAGATACATTTATTTGGTTCAGATGGTGTCAAGCGTGTGTGGCGGCAACCAGGTGAGGAGTACAAGGAAAAGTGTGTCTTGCCTGCAGCCAAGCATGGTGGTGGGAGTGTCATGGTCTGGGGCTGCATGAGTGCTGCCAGCACTGGGGAGCTACAGTTCATTGAGTGAACCATGAATGCCAACATGTACTGTGACATACTGAAGCAGAGCATGATCCCCTCCCTTCAGAGACTGGGCCGTAGGGCAGTATTCCAACATGATAACGACCCCAAACACACCTCCAAGACGACCACTGCCTTGCGAAAGAAGCTGCAGTTAAAGGTGATGGACTGGCCAAGCATGTCTCCAGACCTAAACCCTATTGAGCATCTGTGGGGCATCCTCAAACGGAAGGTGGAGGAGCGCAAGGTCTCTAACATCCACCAGCTCCGTCATGGAGGAGTGGAAGAGGACTCCAGTGCCAACCTGTGAAGCTCTGGTGAACTCCATGCCCAAGAGGGTTAAGGCAGTGCTGGAAAATAATGGTGGCCACACAAAATATTGACACATTGGGCCCAGTTTGGTTATTGTCACTTAGGGGTGCACTCACTTTTGTTGCCAGTGGTTTAGACATTAATGGCTGTGTGTTGTTATTTTGAGGGGACAGCAAATTTACACTGTTATACAAGCTGTACACTCACTACTTTACATTGTAGCAAAGTGTCATTTCTTCAGTGTTGTCACATGAAAAGATAGAATAAAATATTTACAAAAATGTGAGGGGTGTACTCACTTTTGTGAGATACTGTATATATCATATATATATAATAATAAATACACCCAGAAGTAGGATATATGGGCATTTTAACTAGGAGTCAGACATGAAGCTATATGAAGGGTGGAGGGGAGATATAAATCTTTTATATTAACCGCTTGCCGACAAGCCGCCGCAGTTGTACTGCGGCAGCTTGGCTCGGCTGCGCAAACTGCCGTCATTGTATGTCGGTCGCCCGGCAACCCGACGACCCGCGATCGCCTACTACAGAGCCAGAACGGGGATCCGCCGGTGTAAACACAGCAGTTCCCCATTCTGACAGGGGACATGACACTGATCTACTGTTCCCTGTAATCAGGAACAGTTAGATCTGTCATGCCCTGGCCAGCCCAGCCCCAACACAGTTAGAACACAGTGAGGGAACACATTTAACCCTTCGATCCCCCCTACAGTTTAACCCCTTCCCTTCCAATGACATTTATACCATAATCAGTAACTATTTTTAGCTCTGATTGCTGTATAAATGTCATTGGTCCCAAAAAGTGTCAAAAGTGTCCAATGTGTCTGCCGCAATATCGCAGTCCCAATAAAAATCACAGATCGCCGCCATTACTAGTAAAAAATAAATAAATAAATAAATAAAAACACCATAAATCCATTCCCATAGTTTGTAGACCAGATAACTTTTGCGCAACCCAATCAATATACGCCTATTGCAATTTTTTTAAACCAAAAATACACAGACGAATATATATCGGCCTAAATTGAGGAAGAAATTTTTTTTTATCATTTTTTTTTTGGATAAGTATTGTAGCAAAAAGTACAAAAAAACGCTGTTTTTTTGTTTATAGCGCAAAAAATAAAAACCGCAGAGATGATCAAATGCCACCAAAAGAAAGCTCTATTTGTGGGAAAAAAAGGACGTCAATTTTGTTTGGGTAGAAAGTCGCACGTCCGCTCAATTGTCAGTTAAAGCGACGCAGTGCCGAATCACAAAAAAGGGCTGAAGTGGGTAAAGTAGTGCTAAAAGCTGAGACTTTTTTTTCCATGGATATGATCATTTTAAAGCTAATGCACAATACTGGTAAAAGTTTATAAAAATGTTCACTATATTCAGTCATAGTAAAAAGCAGCACTAAAATCCACAAATTTCATGCATGATAAATAAATTCTAGTGCAAATAATGCAATCGCTGTGCATAAGAAATTGTGCAAAATCACAAAAAAGTGCAATATCACAAAAAAGTGCTAGTGCAAATCATTATGTGCAAAAAAGCTGGTATTAATATAACAATCAATAGTGTCCATAAACTATCTTCCTCCAAGTGTGCAGCATCAATCCTTCAAACTTGTTCCATCACCAAAAGACAGCATGCAGGTGATCACACTGGGGGCTTACCAGATGTATAAGTTAATATCGCCTGTTTGTCAGAAAGACCTCAGCCAAATCTCCCTTAATTGAGATCCACAGCTCCAGGAAACAAACGATCTCCCATATACCATTCATATGAAACAAAGAAGATTCCTCATAGTGTATCTCTTAAACAGGTATATTTATTCAAAAACGGATCAAATCTTGATAATAATCACAGTATGGAAAACAGACATCTACCAGTCAGCCGTTCCTCGCCCCTCTCCTCCTACTAGCGAGCGTCCTAGCCTCTGGTGTGTCTGGTGCATCAGCTCTCCTCGGGCCGCCGTGTAGCCACGGCACTGACGCGTTTCATCACTTCCAACTTGATCACAGGGCTGGCTACACGGCGGTCCAAGCCCTCCTATATAGTGGCAACTTTTTACCACCAGATGGCGTCTTGTGTGGGGCAATCACTCACCTCCGAGGTTTGAATGGCTAAATCCCTAATCCTAAGGGTTACATTCCTCATAAGTCCTCCGCCGTGTATCCTATGCAGAAGGTAAAGTGAGTGAGGACCCCCAAATCAAGAGGCCAGAAAGGACACAGTCCGCCGGGGGAGCCCTCTCAGCTACCCGCGTCCTCAATTGGTGTACGGTTGTAAGCAATATAATGCACTGCATCCTAAACATTTAAGTTTTACATATGCCGCAGTTCAAGCAGATATAGCCACATGCTAAAAATATGAAATATAATAATAAAACCGCTTTCAAGTTAGCTCCCTAACCATCTTCTTGTAGTCCCATTATGTGGCTAGGTATATAAACCCGTTCTAATCGGAAAGTTGCCGTTAACAAGTCTACACTGTATAGTCCAAGCATAGGATCTTCATTGTTTGCTAACAAGCGGTAACACATATAATTCTCAAAATATAAAATAAAATACAATGCAATCAATTTAATCTCACAATACAATAAATTAAGATAATCTACAAGAAGAAACTGGAGAAAATTAGGGTATCTAAATAATTATTAATAGCAATTATTTAGAATAAATAAGGTCATATAAATAAAATTGATGGATCATCCTGAACTAAAAAGTACCATATCTGGATGATCTAAAATATTAAAATATTAAAATATATATATATATCTGAATATTCTAAAATGTATATATATATATATATATATATATATATAAAATCATAACATTCAAGAATTATTTATAAAGCAATTTATATCAAGCTCAATGTTGAGCCCTTTCGGGCAAAAGGTACCTAAACGGTGTATCCAACGGGTTTCCATCCTAGAGATTTCCCTTACTTTGTTGGACCCCCTCCAATTGGGTATTAACTTCTAAACGGCCCCTAAGAGTAAGGATTGGTGAACACGTATCCAATATCATTAATGGATACAAGGACCACAGCATGTCAGCACATTTTAGGGATATCCACAGAAGAGATCCCTCGGTCTTACAATTTTGGGGAGTAGAGAAGTTAATAGCCAATTGGAGGGGGTCCAACAAAGTAAGGGAAATCTCTTTATTATTTATTTAATTATTATTTAATATTGGGAATAATATTGGGACTATTTTTAGCACGGTGTTATTTTTATTATTTTTATTACTGGTAAAAGTTTACTTTAAATATAATTGGAATGCCTTCTATTACCTCCACCTTCTCTGGGTTCAGATGCTGATCTTCCTGCACACAGTCTTTAACCACTTCCTTACTGGGCACTTAAACCCCCCTCCTGCCCGGACCAATTTTCAGTTTTCAGCGCTGTCGCTCTTTGAATGACAATTGCGCGGTCGTGCGACGTTGTACCCAAACAAAATTTGCGTCCTTTTTTTCCCACAAATAGAGCTTTCTTTTGGTGGTATTTGATCCCCTCTGCGTCATTTCTGATCGCCGCTATAAACAAAAAAAGAGCGACAATTTTGAAAAAAAAAAACATTATTTTTTACTTTTTGCTATAACAAAATATCCAAAAATAAAAAAACAAATGTATTCATCAGTTTTGGCCGATATATATTCTTCTACATATTTTTGGTAAAAAAAATCGCAATTGGCGTTTATTGATTGGGTTGCGCAAAAGTTATAGCGGCTACAAACTATGGACATTGATTTATGGCGTTTTTATTTATTTATTTTTTTTTTACTGGTAATGGCGGCAATCTGCGATTTTTATCGGGGCGGACATGTCGTATGTTTTTGACACTTTTTTGGGACCATTGACATTTATACAGCGATCAGAAATTTAAATGTCCACTGATTACTGTATAAATGTCATTGGCAGTGAAGGGGTTAACCTGTAGGGGGCAGTGAAGGGGTTAACTATGTTCCCTGGGTGTTTTCTAACTGTGGGGGGGCAGGGTTGACAGGGGCATGACAGATCTAACTGATCCCAGTGACAGTGATCAGTAGATCTGTCATGCCCCCCCTCACAGAACGGGGAACCGCCGTGTTTACTTCGGCGGTTCCCCGTTCCTCCTCTCTGTAAGGAGATCGCTGGTCTCTGGCGGACGCCAGGTCCGCCCGACCTGCGAGCAGGCTCCCGCAGTGTGCTGCGGCACATGCGTGCGCCGCTCGCGCCCGCGGGAGCACGCCCAGCACGAGCCAAATGGGAGGACGTCTATAGACGTCCTCCCGGCATTTTAGAGCCGCGCTGTAGCCGTCATTCGGCTATGGCGCGGATGGGAGGTGGTTAAAGTATTTTTTTTTAAAACAACAAAAATGTTATACTTACCTGCTCTGTGTAATGGTTTTGCACAGAGTAGCCCTGATCTGACCTCTCATCACCTACTATAATGTCTACCAGTTACACACATAGTTACATAGTTTTGTGAGGTTGAAAAAAGACACAAGTCCATCAAGTTCAACCTGTGTGTGTGTGCTTTTATGTCAATAATATATTGTATAACCCTGTATATTGTGGTCGTTAAGGTGCCTATCTAATAGTTTTTTTAAATTAACCATGCTCCCTGCTGAAACCACTGCTTGTGGAAGAGAATTCCACATCCTCACTGCTCTTACTGTAAAGAACCCTCTACGCAGTCCAAGGTTAAACTGCATTTCTTCTAATCTTAGTGAATGGCCATGTGTCTTTTTATATTCCCTTGCGTGGTAAAGATTTTTCCCTATTGTGGGGTCACCATTGCTGTATTTGTACATTGAAATCATATCCCCTCTCAAGCGTCTCTTCTCCAGAGAGAATAAGTTCAGTGGTCGTAATCTTTCCTCATAACTAAGATCCTCCAGTCCCTTAACCACTTCAGCCCTGGAAGGATTTCCCACTTTAGGACCAGAGCACTTATTGCGATTCGGCACTGCGTCGCTTTAACTGACAATTGCGTGGTCGTGCGACGTTGTACCCAAAAGAAATTTGCGTCCTTTTTTCCCCATAAATAGAGCTTTCTTTTGGTGGTATTTGATCCCCTCTGCATCATTTCTGATCGCCGCTATAAACAAAAGAAGATCGACAATTTTGCAAAAAAACCCAAATTTCTTACTTTTTGCTAAAATACAAATCCAAAAAAAAAACAAACAAAAACATTTTTTTCCATCGGTTTTGGCCAATTTATATTCTTCCTCATATTTTTGTTAAAAAAAATTGCAATCGGCGTTTATTGATTGGTTTGCGCAAAATCTGCCACGTTTACAGATGATGAGAATTCATTTCTGGGGTTTTTAATTTTTTTTTATTTTTTACTAGTAATGGCGGCGATCTGCGATTTTTAGCGGTACTGCGATATTGCAGCGGACATGTCGGAACATTTTGACACTTTTTTGGGACCATTGGCATTTATACAGCGACCAGTGCTATAAAAATGCACTGATTACTGTGTAAATGCCATTGGCTGTGAAGGGGTTAACCAGGAGGGGGCGCTCTAAGGGTTAACTGTGTTCCCTGGGCGTGTTCTAACTGTGGGGGGGCTGGGCTGGCAGGGGGAGGGGAGTGATCACAGCTTCCATATACAGCAGGAAGCCTGTGATCACCGCCCTTCCCCATCTAACAGAACGGAGATCCATTTTTACTTACACGGACCCTCCGTTCTTTCACTGCGGGGGGGGGCATCGCGGGTAGCCGGCGGCGATCGAGTCCACCCTACCCGCTCCCTGGCCCCCCCAACACAGTAAGTGCGCGAGTGCTCCTCTGGCGGCGCGCACTCACAATACTAGTTATCGCGGCTGCCATCCTGCGGCGGGCGGTCGGCAAGTGGTTAATCAGCTTTGTTGCCCTTCTCTGGACCTTCTCCAGTTCCAGTACATCCCTCCTGAGGACTGGTGACCAGAATTGGACGGCATACTGCAGGTGTGGCCGGACCAGAGCCTTGTATAATGGGAGAATTATTGATTTATCTCTGGAATTTATCCCCTTTTTAATGCATGCCAATATCCTGTTGGCTTTGTTTGCGGCAGCTTGGCATTGCCTGCCATTGCTGAGCCTGTCATCTATAAGACCCCTAGGTCCCTTTGCATCCTAGATTCCCCCAGAGGCTCTCCCCCTAGTGAGTAGTTTGCATTCATATTTTTGGCACCCAAATGCATTATTTTACATTTCTCTACATCAAACCTCATTTGCCATATAGCTGCCCACCCCATAAATTTGTCCAGATCTTCTTGCAAGGTTTCCACATCCTGCAGAGAAATTACTCCCCTGCATAGCTTAGTATTGTCTGCAAATATTTAGATTGAGCTGCTTATCCCAATCTCCAGATCATTGAATCATGAATAAATTAAATAGGATTGGTCCCAGGACAGAACCCTGGGGGACCCCACTCACCACACCGGACCATTCTGAGTTCTCCCCATTTATCAGCACCCTCTGCACTCTCCCCCGTTACCACCTTTCAATCCAGGTACTCACCCTATGGTCCATGCTGACAGACCTACGTTTGTACAGTAAACATTTATGGTGGATTGTATCAAAAGCCTTTGCAAAATCCAGATACACCACATCTACAGGCCTTCCTTTGTCTATATGGCAGCTCACCTCCTCATAGAAGGTTAATAGATTGGTTTGGCAAGAACGATTCTTCATGAATCCATGCTGATTACTGCGAATGTTACACTTTTCATTACTAAAATCTTGTATGCAGAGGCGTAACTAGAACCTTCAGGGCCCCGGTGCAAGAAATTATGAAGGGCCCACCTGGCCCTTGGCCAGGGCCCTTCCCTCTTCTCGCTGATCCTGGGGTCCTTTACTCCCATGGCAGGTCCCTTTATTACGGTCCCGCAGAACCACCCTTTCACAAGTTCTGCAGCGGCCCCCTTACTGCCATCTTCAGGCCTCCCCATGGTGATGAAATAATGCAATTGCAACCTTTGCAATCCTGATAGTTCCCTCACTGGTGTCAGTTTTTAATTTTTTTTTAAATTTTATTATTTTTTTACCGTTTCATTTTATTTCTTTTACAATTTTATTTTTATTATTTTTTACAATTTATTTTAGGAGCTCTGTTGGGGGCTTTGATGAGATATCAGGGGTCTAAACAAACCTCAGCCCTCAATCTCCATCTGTGTAGCCTCAGCTGCATAGAATGAATGGACAGGAATAGCTGTGCACCAAACCTCCCATTCATTCAGAAATGGAAGTATAGTAAAAACAGTTTACTATGCTTCGGTTATGAATGAACCAATTGGTACCAATCACTGACACTCAGAAAAGGAAGGAGCCGGTAAATGACAAATTTACTGACCCGTTCCCATCTCTCCATCATGACACATCTTCTACAGCAGCTGGCAGGAGAGAGAAGGGGGGATGACAGCAGCTCTGTGGGGGGGACCAGGGAAGCACACAGGGACCCTGGGAACAGCAGAAGACAAGTAAACTGGATAGGAGGGGTGGTGGGGGCAGCATATAGAGCAACAAATCTCCTCCATTAGGAGCAAAATGGAGGAGATTGGTTCCTTTAAATGCTACCCCCCGCCATCCCTCCTATCCAGGTGTACAAGGGAGGCACATGGGCCCCCTGGAGCATAGGGCCCGGTTGCAACCGCAACCTCTATCGTTACGCCCCTGCTTGTATGTAATCCCTTATCATCCCCTCCAAAAGCTTGCATACTATCGACGTTAGGCTAACTGGTCTGTCGTTTCCAGGGATCGGTCTTGGCCCTTTTTTAAATATTAGCGCTACATTGGCTTTTCTCCAATCAGCTGGTACCATAGCAGTCAGTAGACTGCTTTTAAAAATTAGGAACAATGGTCTGGCAATTACTTGACTGAGTTCCCTGAGGACCCTTGGGTGCAAGCCATCTGGTCCTGGTGACTTATTAATGTTACGTTTTTGAAGTCTATTCCTAATTATATCCTCTGTTAGCCATGACGGTGCCTCCTGTGATGTGCCCTGAGGATAAACATTACAGCTTTGGTTACTGAAGTCCCCCGTTTCCCCAGTAATGATAGGAATTATAAATAAGTAGCATATTGGAAAGCGTCTGCTTTTCTCCGAATCCCAACTAAAGGACATCATTTATGAAAGTGGAAGCCAGCCATAGATGGATCGAATCTCGACTGGTTCAGCAGAGACTGTCCGAGATTCCATCCGTCTATGGGCAGGTTGGTTATAGCCAAGTCGTTCCATTGATCAACTTGGGTACAACCAGCCTGTTGGATTTTTCACATGCAATTACTGCCGGCGGTTATAGCTGCTAGCAGTAATCATTGTGGTCTCCCGGCTGGGAAGGCGCCCCGCTGGCATAACTCAATAGCGCTATGGGAGGGATTTCCCCTATCAACGCTGACTGTGTTGATGGGGGAATCGATCGATTTTCTTTCCTTCAATCCATGTCGGGAAGGTGATGAAATCCAATCCTGAGAGGCCGGCATGAGCCTCTTACAATGTAAAAACCCAGAAAGGAGGATAAAATGAGCGGACAATGTGAGCTCTGCGGCACGCAGGACTGTGGAACTGTCCCTCTCCCACCTGACCAGCTCCAGAGGCCTCATCAGGGGAAGAGGAAATATTTTTGGGTAGATGTTGTTGAGTTTGTGTGTCTTCTTGTGTTTACCAGACTCCTGGCTGGCGCTGTGCCCGCTGTTCCTGGCTGGTGGTTGGCGTAGGCAAGTCAGCAATAGAGAAGGAGGGGGAAGGAGGGATTATCCAGTTCTGGAATTGTTTTCCAGCTGTGACTGGAGACATGTTAACCCCTGATTACCCCGACCATCATGTGAGCTGTGCATGCCCCCTCTAATTGGTTAGACACAGACTGGCAGTATGCTAAAAAAAAATGAACGAAGAACTAAATGAATGAAATCAGATTCATGAAATACATTTTGTCAAGTTATGTTTTATAATCCTATAATCTGTAACTATATGCGGGGGGGGGGGGGGGGGCTACACTTCCTCTATTTCCTGTAGGTGGTCCGCTTTCTCTTAGCTCAGACCCACACTTAGTTATTGCTGAATTCGCTCAGCATAAGTGCTGATTGCATTGGTTAAAGTAGATAAGTAGATGTAAATCCTACCTGAATGACAAAGTGGTACTAAACCCAAAACCAGAAATGTAATATATTGCAGCATACCAGTCATTAGATGGGGTGGCTGCATTAGTTTTCTTTTTTAGTCTTTTTGCCCCTCTGTTTTCACCTGGTAATGTGGTCAGTAACACACCTCCTGTATTAGAGTGCCCGCGCTCTGGATGAATGAGCACAGGGGACACCTTTGCACAGCAGCATTGTCAGTCTGGGAGGAGGGGTGTGTTTGCTGTACTAGCAGATATAGATACACTAACAACTGAAGCCAAACTCTAGCTATTACTATATAATCATTTACAACAAGAGTTTTGTTCCTGTTGAGATAAAGGTTTTATATGCACTTTAGTGTCAAAAGTATTGGGACGCCTGAACTAATGGCATCCCAGGCTTAGTCCATAGGGTTCAATATTGAGTTTGCAGCTATAACAGCTTCAACTCTTTTGGGAAGGCTGTCCACGAGGATTAGGAGTGTCTATGGGAATGTTTGACCATTCTTCCAGAAGAGCATTTGTGAGGTCAGGCACTGATGTTGGACGAGAAGGCCTGGCTAACAGTCTCCACTCTAATCCATCTCAAAGGTGTTCTATGGATCTGTGCAGTCCAGTCAAGTTCCCCCACCTCAAATTCCCTCCTCCATGTCTTTATGGACCTTGCTTTGTTCACTGGTCCAAATCATTTGGTGGAGCGGGGATTATGGTGTGGGGTTGTTTTTCAGGTATTGAGCTTGGCCCCTTAGTTCCAATGAAGGGAACTCTTAAGGCGTCAGCATTCCAAGACATTTTGGATAATTTCATGCTCCCAACTTTGTGGGAACAGTTTGGGGGTTGCCTCTTTCTATTCCAACATGACTGCGCACAGTGCACAAAGCCAGGTGAAGTGGTGATATCTGGATGATACAGAAAAAGCAACCATGACACTACCTGCCTGGAGTTTGCATGTTCTCCCTGTGCCTGCGTGGGTTTCCTCTGGGTATTCCAGTTTCCTCCCACACTCCAAAGACATGCTGGTAGGTAAATTAGATCCTAAATGTCTAAATTGGCCCTAGTATATGTATGAATGTGAGTTAGGGACCTTAGATTGTAAGCTCTTTGAGGGTAGGGACTGATGTGAATGTACAATATATAGGTAAATTGCTGCGTAAATTGAAGGGTCTATATAAGTACCTGAAATAAATAAAAAAAATAAAATAGGTAGTGGACTTTCAAAGGTGTCACACTGGTTGAAAGAAGAATGTGATAGGAAAGGAGAAAGGGGCCACTCCAGGTGTGTTTTAAAACTGCAAACAAGATTCAGGTGCTGGTCGAGTCCGTAATCCTCAATGGCATTAAGCTGCAGATAGAGACCGCACTCCAAAGATGATGAGCATCAAACCTTTATTGTGAATACAATGGATGGCAACCAGGCAGATAGTAGCTACAGCCATAAGGCGTGTGGCGGGTTAACGCGTTTCACGGACCTTCTGTCCGCTTACTCATAACCTTCAAAGAAGAATGCTTGAACGCATGTATCTAAAAAACAAATCACATTTTATTGTACAAAAATGTTAAAAAATAAACCACTTTAAAAACATATAAACCATGTAGATGCTCTAGCACAGTATCTCCCCATACACTTCTGAACTATAGAGTAACACAAAAGTATGAGGTTGGGTTGGCTTCACCGTTTCACCGAAGGCTTCCTCAGGGGATCCTGTTGGTACTAGGGGATACGTCATCATTAGCGTGAATTTATAAATCATCTTATTATATATTAAATCATTCTGTATGTCATATACAGTATCTCACAAAAGTGAGTACACCCCTCACATTTTTGCAGAGATTTTATTCTATCTTTTCATGTGACAACACTGAAGAAATGACACTTTGCTACAATGTAAAGTAGTGAGTGTACAGCTTGTATAAGGCTCCATGCACACTGTATCTCAAAAACGACCGTTTTTGGTCGTTTTGGCGTTTTTTTTAACAGCCCAAAAACGCCACTTTACTTTATTCTATGTGTCCATGCACACATGGTCATTTATTGTCTTTTATCAGCAGTGGCGTTTTTGGGCTGTTATCTGAACGCCCTAAATTGGCGTTCAAAAGTCGTTCTCCTGACCACAAAAAATGCCAGACGCCGGTAAACGCCGCTAAACGCCGGCATATCGGCGTCTGGCGTTTTTTGCAGTCAATGGAAGCCAATGAAGTAAAAAAAAAAAAGCCAAAAAACGCAGACGGCGAAAAACGCCGCTAAACGCTGCTTACAAAACACTGCAAATAGAACGTTTTGTGAGCAGCGTCTCCTGCCCGACGCTGAAACAGCCCTATAGCGTCCAGTGTGCATGGAGCCTTACAGTGTAAATTTGCTGTCCCCTCAAAAAAACTCAGCACACAGCCATTAATGTCTAAACCGCTGGCAACAAAAGTGAGTACACCTTGCTTGGTTTCATTTATCTCTGGTGAGAGTACCCAGCTATTCTCCTTTGGTGGAGGATCACTGTGCATGTCGGTGGATGTGAAATCACTCATCACGAGTTGTTTCAACAACTGATATGGACTCTTAGTTTATATGGACGTTCACTTTAATTGCACTTTAATTTTGTGGCACTTTAATATCATTGCACCTTAATATATGTATTATATGTTAGGAATTTTGATGACCCCTCCTTTTGGGTTCCTCAAGGTATACATAGTTTTAAGCAGCAAGTCCACTTTCTCAGCGCTTCACTTTTTAATTTTATTGTTTATGTTTACAATTTTTGTTGAATTGTCGTGCTATTTAGGTAGTGCAGTAATTTAATTTTAATTTTTCGTTGTATTAGGATAATATAGGGACTCACCCGTAAATATATATATATATATCTTGAGCATGGTCCTCACACTTTAAAGAGAGATATATGTGGCCAGGATAAATCTCTCAGTGTCATCAGGAGCGAATATTTGTACTAGAAAAAATATTTTAATTGAATAAGCCACCACTTGCTATACACAGATAGAGAATACAAAGCCATAAAACAGCGCAATGGACCAAAAAAGCTCAGGTACTGACCTGTGTTGTGTAACATATGTAGCAAGCCCTGCTAGGCTGAGAAAAAAAACCTTTCCTAGATGGGAATCGTAGAGCGTCCAAGCGGGACGTCTCTCTTCCTCCTCTCCTATTTATGTGTGAGAGGAGGAAGATGGCCACTCTGGGTGGGACTCCTCCCCTCGCCCGCCACGCTACATATCGCACGGCATCAGTATCCAGCACCGGTGAGTGTGTTTACGGGCATGTGCGGTGATTGCGATAGAACCGTAAATGTCCGGAAATGGCGGGGTGGGATGAAATGGACGTCTCCCACAACAATCCCAGACGTGGACCGACGTCACGCTGGGAGACGGCGCTTACTTGCGTGTCATCACCAACACCCCACCCCGCCGCGCATCTTAAAGAAAAGTGCGCAATCTGGATGGGGAAGGCATTGGAGGGTGAATGCATCCCACCCCGTCAAGGACCACAATATGGGGCATACATATACAAGACGGAAAGCACAAGAGATTACATAACAATGATATAATAAAGTGCTCCACTGAATTGTATGTCAGAAAAATAAAACCAATTACTATAATGTCCACAAAAAGGAAAAAGAAACATTGAAAATATATCAATAAATAAAGAAGCCCTACATATATTGTATATATTACTCCTACCTATCACAGCGCTCCTTCAGTGTTACCTACAACTCTGTCTCCTCCTCTCCATTGCCCCTTTCTATGGGGGTCCCCCCAAGGCTCTGTTCTTGGACCCCTTCTCTTCTCTATCTACACCTCCTTTCTTGGTCACTTGATAATCGGCTTCCAATACCATTTATGCGCCCAAATCTATCTGTCTACTCCTCACCCCTTCAGTCTCCTCTCGCATTACCAACTTACTAACTGACATATCAGCATGGATGTCACACCACTTCCTTAAACTAATTCTCTCTAAAACTGAGCTGATAATATTCCCCCCGCCCGTGCCCCCTCCATGACTTTTCCATCAAAATCAATAATGCAGCCATCAATCCCTCCCCTCATGCCAGGGTACTAGGTGTAAACCTAGGCTGTGACCTGTCCTTTCAGCCTCAAATCCAATCGTTGTCAAAAGCTTGTAGACTTCACCTCCGTAACATCTCTAAAATACGCCCCTTTTTAACAAATGAAACCATCAAGCTCCTCATTCACTCCCTTGTTAGCTTGACTATTGCAACTCCCTTCTCATTGGCCTCCCTCTCCATAGGCTATCCCCCTTCAGTCTATCATGAATGCTGCTGCCAGAATTCTCCACCTTACCAACCGCTCAGTGTCTGCCAACCCTCTCCTGAAATCCCTTCACTGGCTCCCAATTGCCCAGCAAATTAAATTCAAAATACTAACCACAACATACAAAGCAACTCGCAACTCTGCCCCGAGCTCCATCACCAATCTTGTCTCCAAATATCACCCAAACCGTCCTCTCTGTTCCTCCCAAAACCTACTACTTTCAAGCTCCCTCGTCTCCTCCTCCCATGCTCGTCTCCAGGATTTCTCCAGAGCCTCTCCCATCCTCTGGAACTCTCTACCTCAACCTGTCCGTCTATCTCCTACTCTTGCTACCTTCAGGCAATCCCTGAAAACACATCCCTTCAGGGAAGCCCCTCCTCTGCTCCCTCGAACTTTCATCATCCAAAACCCTCCTTGTCTCTCCTGCCAAACCCACTATAAACCTCTGTTCTAACCACTACCTCGAGCCCCGTCTCAACGCTCAACGAAACATACAACACCAATCATAAAACTTAAATTAAACGACCCGTTAACCCTCGGTCACTTCCCTAAAGTCCTCTCCCAACCGTCTGTGACTCGCCAACCATTCCACCTCTTAAGACCGTCGTCGTAAGTACTATCTGACTTCCCCCTATCGGATACCTCTCCCTCCGGTTACTCTTCCCTCAAC
>BLSH010417059.1:217265-234674 GCA_018402905.1 Glandirana rugosa
CCCCCCGTCGTGGAGTAAGAACCTGGGTCCGTCGTGTTACAGAATCCGGTCAGGACGTCACTCACATATATTGTGCTGCCTGGGTCCAAGAATGAGGTGCTGCCCCCCCAAAAAAAAAAATCCCGCCCACCAAAAGGCCTCCACATCCATTGTCTTATATCATGATAATTAAAATTAAGATCAAATGTATCAGGAAGTCAGATTTACATGCAACAGCACCATGTCTATATGCAGAATTATATGACCTACCCTTATGTTCAATTCCAAGGGGTGGGCTAGGGCAGTATAGGGGCGGGCTAGGGCAGTATATAGACAGGCTTGGGTAGTATAGAGGCAGGCTAGGGTAGTATATAGACAGGCTAGGGTAGTATATAGACAGGCCAGGGTAGTATATAGACAGACTAGGGTAGTATATGGACAGGCTGGGGTAGTATATAGACAGGTTAGGGTAGTATATAGACAGGCTAGGGTAGTATATGAACAGGTTAGGGTAGTATATAGACAGGCCAGGGTAGTATATAGACAGGCTAGGGTAGTATATGGACAGGCTAGGGTAGTGTATGGACAGCCCAGGGTAGTATATAGACAGGCTAGGGTAGTATATAGACAGGCTGGGGTAGTATATAGACAGGCTAGGGTAGTATATGGACAGGCTAGGGTAGTGTATGGACAGCCCAGGGTAGTATATAGACAGGCTAGGGTAGTATATGGACAGGCTGGGGTAGTATATAGACAGGCTAGGGTAGTATATGGACGGGCTAGGGTAGTGTATGGGCAGCCCAGGGTAGTATATAGACAGACTAGGGTAGTATATGGACAGGCTGGGGTAGTATATAGACAGGCTAGGGTAGTATACGGACAGGCTAGGGTAGTGTATGGACAGCCCAGGGTAGTATATAGACAGGCTAGGGTAGTATATGGACAGGCTGGGGTAGTATATAGACAGGCTAGGGTAGTATATGGACAGGCTAGGGTAGTGTATGGGCAGCCCAGGGTAGTATATAGACAGACTAGGGTAGTATATAGACAGGCCAGGGTAGTATATAGACAGGCTAGGGTAGTATATGGACAGGCTAGGGTAGTGTATGGACAGCCCAGGGTAGTATATAGACAGGCTAGGGTAGTATATGGACAGGCTGGGGTAGTATATAGACAGGCTAGGGTAGTATATGGACGGGCTAGGGTAGTGTATGGGCAGCCCAGGGTAGTATATAGACAGACTAGGGTAGTATATGGACAGGCTGGGGTAGTATATAGACAGGCTAGGGTAGTATACGGACAGGCTAGGGTAGTGTATGGACAGCCCAGGGTAGTATATAGACAGGCTAGGGTAGTATATGGACAGGCTGGGGTAGTATATAGACAGGCTAGGGTAGTATATGGACAGGCTAGGGTAGTATATAGACAGGCTAGTGTAGTATATGGACAGGCTGGGGTGGTATATGGACAGGCTGGAGCAGTATATAGACAGGCTAGGGTAGTATATGGACAGACTGGGGTAGTATATAGACAGGCTGGGGTAGTATATAGACAGGCTAGGGTAGTATATAGACAGGCTATGGTAGTATATAGACAGGCTAGGGTAGTATATGGACAGGCTAGGGTAGTATATGGACAGGCTGGGGTGGTATATGGACAGGCTGGAGTAGTATATAGACAGGCTTGGGTAGTATATGGACAGGCTGGAGTAGTATATAGACAGGCTAGGGTAGTATATAGACAGGCTGGGGTAGTATATAGACAGGCTAGGGTAGTATATAGACAGGCTAGAGTAGTATATGGACAGGCCAGGGTAGGATATAGACAGGCTAGGGTAGTATATAAACAGGCTGGGGTAGTATATGGACAGGCTAGGGTAGTATAGGGTCGGGCTAGGGTAGTATGGGGGCAGACGGAGCAGCCCAGTGGGCAGTTGTCGTCACAAAAAACTGCTGGAAAAAAATCTTGGTCGTCAATTTGCTGAGCAAATAGAAGAGAAGGAGAGGTGGCCGTGGTTCAATTTGCTGCCCCTCTCAAAGTGCTGCCTGGGTCCAATGGACCCACTGGGACCCATGGTAGGGCCGGCCCTGACCCACCGGCTACTTTATTAGGTACACCTTGCTAGTACCGGGTTAAACCCACATTTGTCCTCAGAACTGCCTTCATTCTTCGTTAATATTATTATTATTATGCAGGATTTATATAGAGCAAACAGCGCTTTACACAGCACTTTACAATATAAAAGGGGGACAGAAGAGCCTACAATCTAATAAGGGGGGGGGGCAGGTGGTACAAAAGGTTGTAACTATGGGGAATGAGCTGATGGAAGTGGTAAATATTAGTTGGAGGCATGATAGGCTTCCCTGAAGAGATGATTTTTCCGGGATCGCCTGAAGGCAGCTCAAGAAGGAGATAGCCAGACAGGTTGAGGTAGGGAGTGCCAGAGGATGGGAGAGGCTCTGGAGAAGTCCTGGAGACAAGCATGGGAGGAGGTGACAAAGGAGCTTGAGAGTAGAAGGTCTTGAGAGGAGCGGAGAGGACAGTTTGGGTGATATTTGGAGACAAGATTGGTGATGTAGCTCGGGGCAGAGATGTGGATGGCTCTGTATGTTATGGTTAGTATTTTGAATTTTATTCGCTGGGCGATCGGGAGCCAATGTAGGAATTGGTGGAGAGGGGTAGCAGACACTGAGCGGTTGGTAAGGTGGATAAGTCTGGCAGCAGCATTCATAATAGACCGAAGAGGGGATAGCCTATGGAGAGGTAGGCCAATGGAGAGGGTGGCCAATGGAGAGGGAGGCCAATGAGAAGGGAGTTGCAATAGTCAAGGGGAGAGATAACAAGGGAGTGAATGAGGAGCTCGATGGTTTCATTTGTTAGAAATGGGCGTATATTAGAGATGTTACGGAGGTGAAGTCTATAAGCTTTCAACAGCGATTGATTTTGGGGCTGAAAGGACAGGTCAGAGTCTAGGATTACACCTAGTACCCTGGCATGAGGGGAGGGATTGATGGCTGCATTATTGATTTTGATGGAAAAGTCATGGAGGGGGCACGGGCGGGGGGGAATATTATCAGCTCAGTTTTAGAG
The DNA here is from genome assembly GCA_018402905.1 of Glandirana rugosa. Taxonomy (NCBI): domain Eukaryota; kingdom Metazoa; phylum Chordata; class Amphibia; order Anura; family Ranidae; genus Glandirana; species Glandirana rugosa. The sequence goes on from BLSH010417059.1 coordinate 220,335, forward strand.
AGATTTAGTTTAAGGAAGTGGTGTGACATCCATGCTGATATGTCAGTTAGTAAGTTGGTAATGCGAGAGGAGACTGAAGGGGTGAGGCGAGGAGTAGACAGATAGATTTGGGTGTCATCGGCATATAAGTGGTATTGGAAGCCGTGGGCGGTTGTCAAGTGACCAAAGGAGGAGGTGTAGATAGAGAAGAGAAGGGGTCCAAGAACAGAGCCTTGGGGGACCCCTACAGAAAGGGGCAATGGAGAGGAGGAGACAGAGTTGTAGGTAACACTGAAGGAGCGCTGTGATAGGTAGGGGGAGAACCAGGATAGAGCAGAGTCATGGAGGCCAAGGGAATGGAGTTTATTGAGAAGGAGCGGGTGGATCGTGGCATAGATACAGCAAGGTGTTGGAAACGTTCCTCAGAGATTTTGCTCCATAGTGACAATGATAGCATCACACAGTTCCTGCAGATTTGTCGGCTGCACATCCACGATGTGAATCTCCCGTTCCACCACATCCCAAAGGTGCTCTATTGGATGAGATGTGGGGAGTGTGGAGGCCATTGGAGTGCAGGGACCTCATTGTCCAGTGGTGAGATGATTGGATCTTTGTGACATGGTGCATTATCCTGCTGGAAGGAGCCATCAGAAGATGGGGACACTGCAGTCATAAAGGGATGGACATGGTCAGCAACAATACTCCGTGGTGTTTAAACAATGCTCAATTGGTACTAAAGGGCCCAAAGTGTGCCAAGAAAATACCCTTCACCATTACACCACCACCCCCAGCCTGTACCGGTGATACAAGGCAGGGTGGCTCCATGCTTTCATGTTGTTTACTCCAAATTCTGACCCCACCATCTGAATGTCGCAGCTGAAATCGAGACTCATCAGACCAGGCAATGTTTTTACAATCTTCTATTGTGCAATTTTGCTGAAGCTGTGTGAATTATAGCCTCAGTTTCCTGTTCTTAGCTGACAGGAGCTGCACCCGGTGTGGTCTTCTGCTGCTGTAGCCCATCTGCTTCATGGTTCAATGTGCGTTCAGAGATGGTATTCTGCATACCCCAGGTATAAAGAGTGGTTATTTGAGTTACTGTTGCCTTTCTATCATCTCAAACTAGTCTGCCCAGTCTCCTCTGATCTCTGACCTCAACAAGTCATTTTCCTCCACACAACTGCTGCTCACTGGATATTTTCTCTTTTCCGGACCATTCTCTGTAAACTCAAGAGGTGGTTGTGCATATAAATCCCAGTAAATTAGCAGTTTTTGATATACTCAGACCAGCCCGTCTGGCACCAACAACCATGCCACGTTCAAGGTCACTTAAATCCCCTTTCTTCCCCATTCTGTTGCTAGGTTTGAACTTCAGCAAGTCACATTCACCACGTCTAGATGCCCAAATGCATTGAATTGCTGCCATGTGATTGGTTGATTAGCAATTTGTGTTAGGAAGCAATTGTACAGGTGTATCTAATAAAGTCGCCAGTGAGTGTATGTAATGCTTGAGAGTACTGTCAGAGACTGCAGACCTAATAGAGGAAATGAGGGTCAGAGAGATTGGACAGGATTCGTCTTTGGCTGGGGATATGCTGCTGGAGACAATATGAATCTGGGAACGTTACATGAGGCTGGTAGAGATCAATGCTATTACTCCAATCAATCACTACAGACTGCTGAGGTCCGAGGTTCCCACATCATATACCAAAGGGCCACATGCTCTAGAGCAGTGTTCCCCAACCCAGTCCTCAAGGCCCACCAACAGGTCATGTTTTCAGGATTTCCCTCAGAAGAATCAGCTGTGGTAATTACTAAGGCAGTGAAACTGATCAAATCACTTGTGCAAAATAATGGAAATCCTGAAAACATGACCTGTTGGTGGGCCTTGAGGACAGGGTTGGGGAACACTGCTCTAGAGAGATCTTCAAAACTATCTTCAAACTATGGCCCTCCAGTTGTTCAGGAACTACAATTCCCATCATGCCTAGTCATGTCTGTAAATGTCAGAGTTTTACAATGGCTCATGGGACGTGTAGTTCTGCAACAGCTGGAGGGCCGTAGTTTGAAGATCCATGCTCTAGAGTAGGGATATGCAAATAGTGGACCTCCAGATGTTGCAGAACTACAAGTCCCATGAGGCATAGCAAAACTGACAGCCACAAGCATGATACCCACAGGCAGAGGCATGATGGGACTTGTAGTTTTGCAACAGCTGGAGGTCCACTAATTGCATATCCCTGCTCTAGAGGAACCCTTAAAATAATACATTTCAAATCTCTGGTAACTTTCACAGGGGGTCAGTGGGACCAAAGCCCCTTACATTGATAGCCAGTAGGAAGAATACCCCTTTTACAATGGTGGTCCCAATGACACCTGTCCAGACAGTTGGATTATTGGTGTCATAAAGCTGGCTCAACTCTTGCTCTGGAACTACGCAGGCACCATCAAAATAGGAGGTAAATCAGCCACAGCTCAATGGACCCCTAGTAACTGCTGGAGGAACACTAGTTGACGATGGCTGATGTAGTAGAGGGTCTCCATTTCCAGTTGATGGAGGACAGATAAGAGCCCCCCCCAATGCCATCCTGTAGGGTCAACGCATGTCATCTAAAACAGTGTTCCTCAACCTTTTTTTATCTCAAGGCAATCTTTAAAATTATTCACAACCCTGAGGCACCCCATTCTAAAATGTAGAAAGCTAAGCTAATAGTTTTACATAATGCAGCAACATCCACACATGCAGGACACTTAGCTTAAGGTGATTTAAGCCGGCCAGATTTAAGGTCAGCAGGGACCGGCATCGTTTGATCCATGTATGGGCACTGAGGTTGTACAGAGGTCGATCTACTGATGACTTCTGTACAACCACCCTATGGGATTTTCTCCACTTGATCAGCGGAAATGCTGATCAGTGTATCCTGATGATGGGGATGTCTCCCCTCTGTCAGAATACAATTCCCCCATCCACCTTAAATGTGTGGATGTGGATGGGGGAATTGGGTCCGTTTTTTTGTTCAAACTGATCTCATCTATGGGCTACATTGGTCTTCCAAAGCAGATACACATTTTCCACCTTTGTACAGACTAGTATTCTAGCATTGTCTTCTCCTTCAGTTTCTTCCCCTCGCTCAGCTAACATGACCCCAGTGGTGACAGAGAGGGGCAAACAAGGATGTACAGGTGCCCAACATCTTTCCTTCTCCATTGTTCCTTATAAACTGATGACGTCTTTGGTTGTTAGGATGCTGTCGGCTGGAAGGTTTGCACAGTGAAAACCTGTGGCTTCGTGTAACTCAGCCTTTCTCAACCTTTTCAGCACCAAGGAACCCTTGAAATAGTTCTCCAGTCTCGGGGAACCCCTGCTAAAAATCAAAATCTACAATTCATGATACATTAGTGTGATGGTCAATGGGAATAATGCTTCTTACACTTGTGGTCATTGGGAAGAATTACCCCCTTACAGATAGCTAAAAAGATCAATGATGTCATTGGGAATTTATCTGAGAGGTAGAAATTGACCATTGCTCAAGGAACCCCTAGCAACCTCTGGAGGAGCCCTGATTGAGGAACCCTGGTTGAGGAACCCTGGTTAAGGAGCCCTGGTTGAGGAACCCTGGTTGAGGAACCCTGGTTGAGGAGCCCTGGTTGAGGAGCCCTGGTTGAGGAACCCTGGTTGAGGAACCCTGGTTGAGGAACCCTGGTTGAGTAACCCTGGTGTAACTAAAAGGCAGGCTTGATCCACCTGCTGGCTTGTATGCACTTTTTGGGCAACATTTAGGCATTTTGTCAAGACACCCCCTGAAGAAATCTGAAAGCCCCCTGATTGAAAAAGGCTGATCTAAACATGGTAAACATTATATCACCACATTCTGTATGTAACCAGAAAAACAGAGCAATAAGAAAACATTTTCAATAACACATTTATAAGAAAGTGAAATGAGATGTTTATGAATGAACACCCAGCAATACATAGCCTTCTCCTCAAGGTACGGGACTGAGTGATACATGTTCCTCTCCAGGGTGAACCTTGGACAGACCATGCCACCCCCCATACATACTTCACACCCCCTGTACATAATCACAGAACCTGTCCTGGAAATGATACCTTATCGTTTATTGAAGGACACAGCTTGATAATAAGCCACCTAGGACAGGGAGGTTGCTAGGATTGTAACAGACCTGGAGCACCTCTGGGCACCCCAAGGAGAGCAGTAATGCATGATTCAGCAACCACTGAGTGTGGATAAACAGTTAACAGTGGGAAGGGCTTAAGGGCCATGGTTAGATAACCCGGAGCCTCCTTGTACCTATAAGGTACATAAATATTCTTTCATTGCTGTGTCACAATTAAAGTGGATGTAAAGGATTTATTTTTTAATAACAAACATGTCTATACTTACTTGCTCTGTGCAATAGAATTGCACAGAGCTGCCCTGATCCTCCTCTTCTCGGGTCCCCCGCCTGCGCTCCTGGCTCCTCCTCTCTTGCTGGTTCCCCCAATAGGAAACCGATTCTCATGGGGGACGCCTGTGAGCTCCTGAGCCCCGCTACTGCGTCCATTATTACAGACAACGGGACTCTGACCCGTCCCCTGCTCCCATGTCACTGGAATTGATTGACAGGAGTGAGAGTCAATGGCTCCCGCTGCTATCGATCTGCCCAGGGAGGAGGGAGAAGACCAGGAGAGCGGCAGCTCTCATGCACATTGCTGGATTGCGATGGGGATCAGGTAAGTATAAGAGGGGTGAGGGGGTGAGCCTGTGACACAGAATGCATTAAGGTAAAAAAAAAACCTCAGCACATTAAAAAAAAAAATCTAAGTTAAGGAAGAACTTCAGTAAAATAGTTAGGGGCTGCTTAGCAACCAGCAACTGTTGAGACACTTATTACTTTACTAAGAAGCATGTAATGTACAATATTGTGTATATAGGGAAAGAGTGCAGGTGTGTGTAATGCACAAAGTGCAAGGTCCGAGACTATGTAAGACACAAAGGTTTGCTCTCAGTGTCAGGAATAACTAACGCAGAGGGCAAGGGCCAGGACTTTGTAATGCAAAGACTTCAAAGGTCAGGAGCATGCAATGCACCGTGTGCTGCAGTTAGTACTGGGTTTTGAAGTTTATAAAACACAGACAGCAGGAGTCGAGAAAGTAACGAACAGAAAAATTCTCTTAATTTACCCCCAATCTCCTCCCCAGCACAGACCTCAGATACAGCACAATTCAATGCCAGCACCAGGAGATGCCCTTCCTGCCAGGCCCCTTTTTCTTTTCCATCATAAGACACGTCAGAGTCGAGGAGGAGCCTGGGGGAAGCTTCCCTTGGCTCTGACACTGTAGCCGGTGGGAAGAGATGCCAGCTGCTGCAGGTGCTGGTGCTGCAGGACCCAGGGCACCCCACAAGAAATGCGGGGGAAAGAACCCTGGTTGCCCAATGCTATTGATGCCACTGACCTAGGGTTATACAGGAGAAATGGACACTAGGCACACAAAAGACTAAAGGCCAGCCCCTTAAAGGGTTTAACCTTTACAAACGTACATTTGTTCAGTTGCTCTCCGTGTTCTCAGAAGACTGGATGTTCTTTCCCCTCTGCAATATTTTCATTCTACATTGTAATTTGCAAGATGTCTCTATTATCAACAGCTATAGGTAGAGTCAGGCCAGATATTTGAAATCCTGGAAGTCTCTACAGTTAGCTATCAAGCACAGGTTTTCCAAGTTCATCATGTATAGCAGCCTTTCTCAACCTTTTCAACACAGAGGAACCCTTGAAATTATTCTCCGGTCTCTGGGAACCCCTGCTAAAAATGAAAAATCCATAACTCATGATGCATTAGTGTGATGGTCAATGGGAAGGATGTTCCCTTACAGATAGCTAAAAAGATCAATGGTGTCATTGGGAATTTATCTGAGAGGTAGAAATTGACCATTGCTCAAGGAACCCCTAGTAACCTCTGGAGCAGCCTTTCTCAACCTTTTCAACACAGAGGAACCCTTGAAATAATTCTCTGGTCTCTGGGAACCCCTGCTAAAAAGTAAAAATCTACAACTCATGATACATTAGTGTGATGGTCAATGGGAAGAATGCTCCTTACACTTGTGGTCATTGGGAAGAATTACCCCCTTACAGATAGCTAAAAAGATCAATGATATCATTGGGAATTTATCTGAGAGGTAGAAATTGACCATTGCTCTAGGAACCCCTAGCAACCTCTGGAGGAACCCTAGGGTTCCACGGAACCCTGGTTGAGAAACCCTTATGTATACTGTACTGGTCTTCACTGTGCAATGGTCCTGCAGGTGGCAGTAACAACCCATCAGTGTTCCTGTTAGCTCGGGACTCCACAATTTAGGTCAGGCTAGTATGTGGGGATTCATTTCAGGAATTATCGCAACCAAAGCTGTGGCGTCCCTTGTACCTGTCTCTGAAGAATCACTATTGTGGTTTATACTGCCAGCTACAGGAGCAATAGACACTGTCTCATAGAAAACTGAAGATCAGCCCCTTGGAGGCTATGACCCCTCCCACTTGCTCAGTTGTAGCGAGCAGTCCGATCTCATTTTAGGGGAGGGAATTGTGTCCCTCAATAAACTCCAAGTAAAGGGTTTTTAAGGTGAGTACAAAATCGTATTTTTTCTATCGTCCACAGTCTTAAGATTGATGTCAGATTTCAATTTAGTTTCATTTTGACTTTTCTTTTGCACCCTGTAGCTAGGTGCTAGTATACATAGTTGTTATTGTATGAAAATTTAGCCTGGCTTAGAGCCAGGCCTGGGTAGAGGCTGGATGACTCAACTCCTTTGGTAACCCTCCCTGCTCTCTGGAACCTAGGAGAAGCTTCCAGAAGTAGAGGGTGGAGTTTAGGAGGAGCTGCTTGGAGTATTGATGAGGACCCCAGCCAGTCCCCAGCAAAATGGGCAGGCAGGGGGCAAGTACCTCATAAATACTCTTGGGTCATGCCAGCAGGGGCAGTCAGGTAGAAGATGGAGAAGGAGAGCTGAGGGTGCCCTCTAGTCTGCGGGGGGGGGGTGACCTCGGGCCTGGGCCTCGGGTGCTGGAGGGACCCTCTACAACACATGGAGGATAGCCTTCCTGGAAGCACGGGAGCAAGGAGAGGACAGCAGGAGCAGGTTAGTTATGTCATGGTCCCAAAAAAGTGTCAAAAGTGTCCGATCTGTCCAATATCGCAGTCCTGCTGAAAAATTGCAGATCTCCCCCATTACTAAAAAAGACATAAATCAATTTTCATAGTTTGTAAACGCTGCAACTTTTGCACAAACCAATCGATATACGCCTATTCTATTGCATTTTTTTTACCACAAATATGTAGAAGAATATATTTTGGCCTAAACTGATGAATACATTTGTTTTTTTATATATTTTTTGGATTTATATTATAGCAAAAGTAGAAAATATTGTTTTTTTCAAATAAACAAAAACTTTTTTTGTTTATAACGCGAAAAATAAAAACCGCAGAAGTGATAAAATACCACCGAAAGAAAGCTCTATTTTTGGGAAAAAAAGGACATCAATTTTGTTTGGGTACAATGTCGCACGACCGCGCAATTATCAGTTAAATCGATGCAGTGCCGTATCGCAAAAAGTGCTCTGATCAGGAAGGGGGTAAATCCTTCCGGGGCTGAAGTGGTTAAAGTAAAACTAAAGGCAACATACACATCTTAGTAAATCCTTATATAAATGCCTGAAAGTTACACATGGTAATAAACATAATAACTTAAATGATTATTTTCCTACCATATAGCTGCAATTGTGGTCTCTAATCCCCTCCACCAGTTCTCCTTTGCTGTATACTACTAGTGATGGTGGGAGGAGTTCAGCAGAGCTAGTATGTCATTTCCTTCCACTGTGCTAGACTCTGTATCTCCTATAAGAAACTGCATTTCCCAGAGTCCTCCTGCCTGCCTTCTATCATGCTCAGTCTATTTTACATAACACACACCCACCTGCCAATTAATAGCTGGGTGTGTGCTATGTAAAACAGCACAAGTCGGTACAGGTTAGTTTGCACACAGATTTTTCTATTAATCTGTGTGCTTCTCTCTGCCTGTTCTCCTTTGGTAATTGGTAAACTGACGAAAAGACAAGATAGAATCAGCCTATATAGACAGAGCAGTGGGCGGGCAAAGGTGGGACATAGGTGGGAGTGGGTGGGGCTTCACAGGCTGATCGTGGGCGGAACTTCTGTGTAGAATGAAATGCCTGAACTTTTCATGGACTATACGAGCACCTCCCCCAGTGATTGCAAAACAACCAGTGAGATGTTTAACAGAGTGTATAGGTACATAACATATTGATTTTTTCATTTTGACCATAATTCTTCTTTAAACACTTCAGCCCTGGAAGGATTTACCCCCTTCCTGACCAGAGCATTTTTTGCGATACTGCACTGCATCGCTTTAACTGCCAATTGCGCGGCCGTGCGACGTTGTACCCAAACAAAATTGACTTTTTTCCCCACAATTGGAGCTTTCTTTTGGTGGTATCTGATCACCTCTGCAGGTTTTATTTTTTGCGCGATAAACAAAAAAAGAGGGACAGTTTTGATAAAAAAAAAAAAAATGTCTTACTTTTTGCTATAATACATAGCCAAAAAAAAAAAATGTAAAGAAAACTAATTTCTTCCTCAGTTTAGGCCGATATATATTCTTCTACATATTTTTGGTAAAAAAAAAAAAAAAAAAAAATCGCAAAAGTTGTATATTGATTGGTTTGCGCAAACGTTTTTGCGTCTACATACTATGGGAATAGATTTATGGCATTTTTATTATTTTATTTTTTTTACTAGTAATGGCGGCAATGTGCGATTGTTATTGGGACTGCGACATTGCAGCGGACAGATTGGACACTTTTAATACTTTTTTGGGACCACTGACTAAAAGTAGCCACTGATTACTGTATGAATGTCACTGGCAGGAAAGAGGTTAACGCTAGGGGCGATCAAGGGTTTAAATGTGGTGTTTCTAACTGCATGGGGGCTGGGCTGACTCAAGTAAGAGAGAGATTGCTGTTCCCAAACACAGGGAACGGCGATCACTCTCATCTCCCCTGTGAGAACATCTGTTTGTTTACTTACACAGATCCCCATTCTGCCGTGTCTCGGGAGCGATCGCGGGTGGCCGAGTCGGACATCGAGTCCGCCCCTCCCGCTGATTGGCTCCCCGCCTCCGGCAGCGCACGCTCACACCATACGTTCCCGCGACCGCCTTACAGCTACAGTGATTCGTGGGAACGAGCCAACCTGCCGCCGTATTTTGACGGCGGTAAATCGGCATGTGGTAAAGGGGAGTTCCACCCAGGTAAAAGTCAGCAGCTACAAAAAGAAGTGTAGCTGCTGACTTTTAACAATGGGACACTCACCTGTCCCTCGCTCCAGCGATGCAGTTACCCGCCTCTCGGCGGCGCTGGCATCACAAGTGTGGGCACCCGGCTTTGGCTTTAAAGCCAGGCACACACTGCGCATGCTCGAGGCACACTACGCCTTGTGAATGTCTGGCGTATCTTCTGGGACCTGTGACGTGTCCCAGAAGACTGCCAAGAGGGAGGGGGAGGAAGGTGAACTTCCTACCGGCTCCACGGCTCTAGGAGAGGAAGTGGACCTGGGACCCTCCCCCCCAAAAAATTACCAATTGTGGCATGTCGGGGGGGTCACCTTCCCTTAAAGCGGAAGTTCCACTTCTGGGTGGAACTCCGCTTTAAGTTGTAATGGATTATTTAAACACTTCTCTAGAATTTCCAAACTCATTATGCACTCCTGGAGTAATTGTGCCAGAACTCCCAAGCAGCAGGCAGGGGCTTATCAGTAGGCTGGGGCTTTAACAGACAGGCGGAGCTTTGAGGAAAGCGCAAGTTTAGGTGGGTAAACATCCCTTCCTCACATTTTCTTTCGTTGACAAAAATTGTAATTCATTTTCGCCATAGTTTTCGACAATTGACTAAATTTGAATTTTATTTTTGTTTAGTTGCGGTCACTGAAAATGAAGCTGACGAAAATTATGACGGAAATATTTTTGTTGAGGAAATTACCACTAATCGTCCATTGAGGGGCACAACTTCATTAAGTAACCTAGGGACATCTAAAAGCAGTTCAAACAGACAGGCAAGCACACCGAAACAAGCAAAGGCGAACCAGCCTAACAAGAAAAAACCAAGGCAAAAGGGAAGACATTTGCATTAAATGGGCGCTTGCAGAACCTTTTCTACCAAAACGAGCATCTGCTGAGGCAGATACATCAACGTTGTAAATTTTGGAAATGTATGTACAGAAGACACATGTGTACAGAAGATGTATGTACAGAAGACACATGTGTACAGAAGATGTATGTACAGAAGACACATGTGTACAGAAGATGTATGTACAGAAGACGCATGTGTACAGAAGATGTATCTACAGAAGACACATGTGTACAGAAGATGTATGTACAGAAGACGCATGTGTACAGAAGATGTATGTACAGAAGACACATGTGTATAGAAGATGTATGTACAGAAGACACATGTGTACAGAGGATGTATGTACAGAAGACGCATGTGTACAGAAGATGTATGTACAGAAGACACATGTGTACAGAAGATGTATGTACAGAAGACACATGTGTACAGAAGATGTATGTACAGAAGACACATGTGTACAGAAGATGTATGTACAGAAGATGCATGTGTACAGAAGATGTATGTACAGAAGACACATGTGTACAGAAGATGTATGTACAGAAGACACATGTGTACAGAAGATGTATGTACAGAAGACACATGTGTACAGAAGATGTATGTACAGAAGACGCATGTGTACAGAAGATATATGTACAGAAGACACATGTGTACAGAAGATGTATGTACAGAAGACACATGTGTACAGAAGATGTATGTACAGAAGACACATGTGTACAGAAGATGTATGTACAGAAGACACATGTGTACAGAAGATGTATGTACATAAGACACATATGTACAGAAGATGTATGTACAGAAGACACATGTGTACAGAGGATGTATGTACAGAAGACACATATGTACAGAAGATGTATGTACAGAAGACACATATGTATAGAAGATGTATGTACAGAAGACACATATGTACAGAAGATGTATGTACAGAAGACACATGTGTACAGAGGATGTATGTACAGAAGACACATATGTACAGAAGATGTATGTACAGAAGACACATATGTACAGAAGATGTATGTACAGAAGACACATGTGTACAGAAGATGTATGTACAGAAGACACATATGTACAGAAGACACATATGTATAGAAGATGTATGTACAGAAGACACATATGTATAGGAGATGTATGTACAGAAGACACATGTGTACAGAAGATGTATGTACAGAAGACACATGTGTACAGAAGATGTATGTACAGAAGACACATATGTACAGAAGATGTATGTACAGAAGACACATGTGTACAGAGGATGTATGTACAGAAGACACATATGTATAGAAGATGTATGTACAGAAGACACATATGTACAGAGGATGTATGTACAGAAGACACATATGTACAGAGGATGTATGTACAGAAGACACATATGTACAGAAGATGTATGTACAGAAGACACATGTGTACAGAAGATGTATGTACAGAAGACACATATGTATAGAAGATGTATGTACAGAAGACACATATGTACAGAAGATGTATGTACAGAAGACACATGTGTACAGAAGATGTATGTACAGAAGACACATGTGTACAGAAGATGTATGTACAGAAGACACATGTGTACAGAAGATGTATGTATAGAAGACGCATATGTACAGAAGATGTATGTACAGAAGACACATGTGTACAGAAGACACATGTGTACAGAAGATGTATGTACAGAAGACACATGTGTACAGAGGATGTATGTACAGAAGACACATGTGTACAGAAGATGTATGTACAGAAGGCACATGTGTACAGAGGATGTATGTACAGAAGGCACATGTGTACAGAGGATGTATGTACAGAAGACGCATGTGTACAGAAGATGTATGTACAGAAGACACATATGTACAGAAGATGTATGTACAGAAGACACATGTGTACAGAGGATGTATGTACAGAAGACGCATGTGTACAGAACATGTATGTACAGAAGACACATGTGTACAGAAGATGTATGTACAGAAGACACGTGTACAGAAGATGCATGTACAGAAGACACATGTGTACAGAAGATGTATGTACAGAAGACACATGTGTACAGAAGATGCATGTACAGAAGACACATGTGTACAGAAGATGTATGTACAGAAGACACATGTGTACAGAAGATGTATGTACAGAAGACACGTGTACAGAAGACACATGTGTACAGAAGATGTATGTACAGAAGACACATGTGTACAGAAGATGTATGTACAGAAGACACATGTGTACAGAAGATGTATGTACAGAAGACACATGTGTACAGAGGATGTATGTACAGAAGACACATGTGTACAGAAGATGTATGTACAGAAGACACATGTGTACAGAAGATGTATGTACAGAAGACACATGTGTACAGAAGATGTATGTACAGAAGACACATGTGTACAGAAGATATATGTACAGAAGACACATGTGTACAGAAGATGTATGTACAGAAGACACATGTGTACAGAAGATGTATGTACAGAAGACACATGTGTACAGAAGATATATGTACAGAAGACACATGTGTACAGAAGATGCATGTACAGAAGACACATGTGTACAGAAGATGTATGTACAGAAGACACATGTGTACAGAAGATGTATGTACAGAAGACACATATGTACAGAAGATGTATGTACAGAAGACACATATGTACAGAAGATGTATGTACAGAAGACAATGAGGTTTTGTTTTATGTTTCTGTTTTGATCTTGCAAACCTGTAAAAATAAACCTGGCAAGCCGCCAGACTTTAAAGAAACTGACATCCATGCTAAATCAGGGGGTTCAGGGGTGAGGGGAAATTTGATAAAATTGATACGGTTAAAGAGACTGGGGGCTCTAGACCTAGAGACTGGCCAAAGAAGCCAGGAAGGTCTTGGGGACCCTTGAGAGGACTGGGTATAGAACACATACAGTGCTACCGATGCCATGCATTGGGACATATTGCTGTCAATTGTCCCCTGAATGATGAACCCATGCAATGTGATAATGCTGATATAAAAAGACGCATTTCTCTGTTTTCACAGGTCGCATGTATAGCATCATGCTCAAGTCGCATGGAGAAGCAAATGTGTGTGATTGCTATTGATGGGAAACCCGTCATGTGCTGCTTGACTCTGGTAGTGTGACAACGTTGGTCAAAAGCAGCTGTGTAAATCCGGCCAGGTTACACCCTAGCACTGTCCGGGTCATTTGCATCCATGGGGACACTCGTGACTCCCAGACGGCGCTGGTCAAGATTGACACCCCTTGCGGCAGAGTGGCCCATTCAGTGGGAGTGGTACCTTCCCTGCTTTATGAAGCCTTAGTGGGGAGGGATTTTCCCCATTTTTGGAGGTTGTGGGAAGGCACAGAGAGCCTGGAGGAAAGAGCTCCCCCCTGCTGAGGAAGCACGGAAGTTCTCACCAGACCTTTTTTGCCAACCAGAAGGAGAGATTGGTGGCAGGACCGAGGAAGAAGGAGACCGTCTTCCTTTTCCTGTAATGGCTGGGGAGCCGGAGGAGCGGGAAGATAGCTCCCAGCAGATGGCTAATGTCCCAGACTATGTCTCTGTCCCTGACGGTGACTTAGGGGTCCGGAGAGAGGACTTCTGTACAGAACAACTACGGGATGTCACTCTCCTTAGAGCCAGAGAAAATGTGAAGGTGATGGATGGGGAACCGGTGGACCCTAATTGGGGGGTGTCTTTTCCTGACATGGCACAAATTATTTGTTGTATCAGGTGGTGAAACACGGAGAGGACGAACTGGAACAGCTAGTGGTTCCCAAACCCTTCCGCCGGATAGTGCTAGATCTGGCCCATGGTCATGTAATGGGGGGGACATCTGGGTATGGAGAAAACCAGGGAGAGGATAACCCAGAGATTCTTCTGGCCTGGGTTGTATGCAGACATCAAAGAATACTGTGACTCATGCCCTGAGTGTCAAACGACAGCCCTGTCACCTCATTTTCGTAGGCCCCTTGTCCCACTTCCCATAATTGAAGTGCCATTCAAGCAAATTGGTATGGATCTTGTGGGACCAGTAGTGAAATCTGCCCGGGGACACCAGCACATGCTGGGGTCTAGATCGTGATAGGCCGCCTTCCCAAACCCTTGGTGATCGACAAGGTCAAGCAGGAGAGGCACAAAGTGGTGGACTATGTTGTTTATTAAACACGGTACAGTCCTTTTCTGTGGGGGGTTAATCCCAGGTGGCCAAGGGG
>BLSH010417059.1:234684-246232 GCA_018402905.1 Glandirana rugosa
ACATGTACAGAAGATGTATGTACAGAAGACACATGTGTACAGAAGATGTATGTACAGAAGACACATGTGTACAGAAGATGTATGTACAGAAGACGCATGTGTACAGAAGATGTATGTACAGAAGACACGTGTATAGAAGATGTATGTACAGAAGACACATGTGTACAGAAGATGTATGTACAGAAGACACATGTGTATAGAAGATGTATGTACAGAAGACACATGTGTACAGAAGATGTATGTACAGAAGACACATGTGTATAGAAGATGTATATACAGAAGACACATGTGTACAGAAGATGTATGTACAGAAGACACATGTGTACAGAAGATGTATGTACAGAAGATGTATGTACAGAAGATATATGTATAGAATACACATATGTACAGAAGATGTATGTACAGAAGACAAATGTGTACAGAAGATGTATGTACAGAAGACGCATGTGTACAGAAGATGTATGTACAGAAGACGCATGTGTACAGAAGATGTATGTACAGAAGACGCATGTGTACAGAAGATGTATGTACAGAAGACACATGTGTACAGAAGATGTATGTACAGAAGACACATGTGTACAGAAGATGCATGTACAGAAGACACATGTGTACAGAAGATGTATGTACAGAAGACACATGTGTACAGAAGATGTATGTACAGAAGACACGTGTGTACAGAAGATGTATGTACAGAAGACACATGTGTACAGAAGATGTATGTACAGAAGACACATGTGTACAGAAGATGTATGTACAGAAGACGCATGTGTACAGAAGATGTATGTACAGAAGACACATGTGTACAGAAGATGTATGTACAGAAGACAATGAGGTTTTGTTTTCTGTTTCTGTTTTGATCTTGCAAACCTGTAAAAATAAACCTGGCAAGCCGCCAGACTTTAAAGAAACTGACAACCATGGTAAATCAGGGGGTTCAGGGGTGAGGGGAAATTTGATAAAATTGATATGGTTAAAGAGACTGGGGGCTCCAGACCTAGAGACTGGCCAAAGAAGCCAGGAAGGCTTGGGGACCCTTGAGAGGACTGGGTATAGAACACATACAGTGCTACCGATGCCATGCATTGGGACATATTGCTGCCAATTGTCCCCTGAATGATGAACCCATGCAATGTGATAATGCTTATATGAAAAGACGCAATTCTCTGTTTTCACAGGTCGCATGTATAGCATCATGCTCAAGTCGCATGGAGAAGCAAATGTGTGTGAATGCTATTGATGGGAAACCCGTCATGCGCTGCTTGACTCTGGTAGTGTGATAACGTTGGTCAAAAACAGCTGTGTAAATCCGGCCAGGTTACACCCTAGCACTGTCCGGGTCATTTGCATCCATGGGGACACTCGTGACTCCCAGACGGCGCTGGTCAAGATTGACACCCCTTGCGGCAGAGTGGCCCATTCAGTGGGAGTGGTACCTTCCCTGCTTTATGAAGCCCTAGTGGGGAGGGATTTTCCCCATTTTTGGAGGTTGTGGGAAGGCACAGAGAGCCTGGAGGAAAGAGCTCCCCCTGCTGAGGAGGCACGGAAGTTCTCACCAGACCCTTTTTGCCAACCAGAAGGAGAGATTGGTGGCAGGACCGAGGAAGGAGGAGACCGTCCTTTTCCTGTAATGGCTGCCGGAGGAGCGGGAAGATAGCTCCCAGCAGATGGCTAATGTCCCAGACCATGTCTCTGTCCCTGACGGTGAGAGTGAACCGAATGTTGTCCCTGACTTAGGGGTCCGGAGAGAGGACTTCTGTACAGAACAACTACGGGATGTCACTCTGCTCAGAGCTAGAGAAAATGCGAAGGTGATGGATGGGGAACCGGTGGACCCTAATTGGGGGGTGTCTGTTCCCGACATGGCACCCGACATGGCACAAATTATTTGTTGTATCAGGTGGTGAAACACGGAGAGGACGAACCGGAACAGCTAGTGGTTCCCAAACCCTTTTGCCTGATAGTGCTAGATCTGGCCCATGGTCATGTAATGGGGGGGGACATCTGGGTAAGGAGAAAACCAGGGAGAGGATAACCCAGAGATTCTTCTGGCCTGGGTTGTATGCAGACATCAAAGAATACTGTGACTCATGCCCTGAGTGTCAAACGACAGCCCTGTCACCTCATTTTCGTAGGCCCCTTGTCCCACTTCCCATAATTGAAGTGCCATTCAAGCAAATTGGTATGGATCTTGTGGGACCAGTAGTGAAATCTGCCCGGGGACACCAGCACATGCTGGGAATACTGGACTATGCGACCCGCTATCCTGAGGCCATGCCCTTGCGGAATACCTCCGCTAAGACTATCGCTGAGGAATTGGTTCAGTTGTTTAGTCGGGTGGGGATCCCTAAAGAAATCTTGATGGATCAGGGATGGATCAGGGAACCCTGTTCATGACCAGCGAATTGTGTAAATTGTACCAAATCTCTTATCTCCGTACCTCTGTTTACCACCCCCAAAACTGACGGTCTGGTGGAAAGGTTTAACAAGACCCTCAAGAGTATGCTAAAAAAGGTGGCGATAAAGATGTTTGCCATATAAGAGGTTCCGCAGGCGTCTACGGGGTATTCCCCCTTTGAACTCTTGTATGGTAGACATCCCAGAGGGCTGCTAGATGTTGCAAAGGAGACGTGGGAGGGAGTGGCCACCCCATGCAGCGGCCTATCTGGATGATGTCATCATCCACAGCCCAGATTGGGAATCGCATCTGCCCCGTGTGCAGGCAGTAGTAGATTCACTGAGGGTAGCAGGTTTAACAACCAACCCGAAGAAGTATGCCACAGGTCTCGGAGAGGCCAAATGCCTTGGGTATGTGATTGGTCGAGGTCTGATTAAGCCCCAAACCAATAAGATCGAGGCCATTCAAAAGTGGCCCCAACCGGTGAACAAGAAACAGGTTCGGGCCTTCCTGGGGATTACCGGGTATTATCGACGCTTCATCCCTGACTTTGCCACCATTGCCATACCTCTGACCGATCTGACAAAGGGTAGAGCGTCAGGAATGGTTAAGTGGAATCCCGAAGCTGAAAAGGCCTTCCAGAAATTGAAGCAAGCCCTTTGTGTACAGCCGGTGCTCGTGACCCCGGACTTCACAAAAGAGTTTGTTGTTCAAACCAGCGCCTCTGAGATGGAACTTGGCGTTGTTCTGTCCCAGATCAGAGGCGGCGAGGGGCACCCGGCCGTAAGCAGGGAGGTTAACTACTTCAGCCCCGGAAAGATTTCCCACATTAGGACCAGAACACTTTTTGCGATTCAGCACTGTGTCGCTTTAACTGACAATTAAGTTGTACCCAAACAAAACTTGCGTCTTCTTTTTCCCACAAATAGAGATTTCTTTTGGTGGCATTTGATCACCACTGCGTCATTTCTGATCACCACTATAAACAAAAAAAAGCGTCAATTTTGAAAAAAAAAAAAAATGTTTCTTACTTATTGCTAAAATACATATCCAAAAAAAATAAATGTATTCATCGGTTTTGGCTGATTTATATACTTCCTCATATTTTTGGTTTAAAAAAAAAAAATCGCAATTGGTGTGTATTAATTGGTTTGCGCAAAAGTTGCCACGTTTACAAACCATGAGAATTCATTTCCGGCGTTTTTACAATTTTTTTTACTAGTAATGGCGGCGATCTGTGATTTTTATCAGGACTGTGATATTGGGGCGGACATATCGGAAATTTTTGACACTTTTTTGGGACCAATGACATTTAGCGATCAGAAATTTTAAATATCCTCTGATTACTGTGTAAATGTCATTGGCAGGGAAGGGGTTAACCTGCAGGGGGCAGTGAAGGGGCTAACTGTGCTCCCTGTGTGTGATCTAACTGTATGGGGGCTGGGCTGCCAGGGGCACCAGAGATCTAACTGATCCCAAGTACAGGGATCAGTAGATCTCTGACATGCCGCCTGTCAGAACGGGGAACTGCTTGTTCCGGCCCAGACTTTCTGGTCCACTCAAACCGCTCTCCACCTGCATTTATTGATCAGAAAGAGATCTCACTAGAGCTCAATCCTGGATCTCAGTGGGAGAAAGCTGAGAGAGTACTGTGTGCTAAATTGGACTCTAAAAACAAGGTTTGCAATGTGCTTATGTTTTGTGGGTGTCAGGGACAGCCCCACACTGTATAGAGAAGAATCTCTTTGTTTAGTGTAGTGCCAGATGGTGAGGTTTTGTTTTCTGTTTCGATCTTGCAAACCTGTAAAAATAAACCTGGCAAGCCGCCAGACTTTAAAGAAACTGACATCCATGGTAAATCTTTTCCCCTGAAAAGTGATCCCCATGAGCTAATCTCCCACAATATATATATATATTTAGCAGAGACTCTAGGGAATAAAATGGTAGTTGTTGAAATATTTTATGTCACACTATATTTGTGCAGCGGTCTTCCAAACTCAATTTTTTTTTTAAAAAAATACAATTTAGTGTATTTAAAAAAAAAACAAAGCAGTAAGGTTAACCCAATGTATTTGTATGATGTGAAAGATGATGTTATGCTGAGTAAATAGATACCTAAACATGTCATGCTTTAAAATTGCGCACACTCGTGGGATAGCGACAAACTACAGTATTGAAAGTAAACTCTCAAACTTTTTCTTTGTTCTTTTCTTCTCTGCACAGTAAATCGCATCGCATACTAGCACACAGCAGCAGTCCAGTCTGAGTCCAGGGAGGAGGGCGAGAGAGAAATCAGCACCGTTGCTCTTGGGTTCAGTGCTGGATCAAGATCAGGCTCAGGTAAGTATTTAGTGTGGGGTGTGGGCGGGGGGCAGGGGGAGCTTGATCTAAAAGGTTTTTTACCATAACCACCTGCCATCCGCCCCACATATATACACTGCAGGGCGGCGGCTCCTACAGGCAAAATCACGTGCTTGATCGACCCCTCCAGGTTTGCAGCATGCGCACGCATCGCCGGTGACCAGCTCCCGTCGCGACTGGACACAGCGGGAGCCAGTCAGCGGGTCTGGCGGACTCAAAGTCTGCCGGGGCCCGCCAATCGTTTCAGAGAGAAGCAGAACGGTGGTCTGCCTATGTAAACAAGGCAGATCGCCGTTCTGTGACAAGGGAAGACAAAGATCCTGTGTTTCTGCTAAGCAAGAACACGGATCTCTGTCTTCTCACAGTACAAGCACCCCCCACACAGTTAGAAAGCAACCCCTAGGGACACATTTAACCCTTTAAGCCCCCCTGTTAACCCCTTCCCTACCAGTGTCATTAGTACAGTGACAGTGCATATTTTTTTGGCACTGACCACTGTATTAGTGTCACTGGTCCCCAAAAAGTGTCACTTAGTGTCCGATTTCTCCGCTACAATGTAGCAGTCCCGCTATAAGCGGCAGATCGCCGCCATTACTAGTAAAACAAAAAAATAAAAATTCCATAAATATAGACGCTTGTAGATGCTATAACTTTTGCGCAAACCAATCAATATACATTTATTGGGATTTTTTTTTACCAAAAATGTAGCAGAATGTTGGCCTACATTTATGAAGAAATGTGATTTTTCAAATTTTTTTATTGGGTGTTTTTTATAGCAGAATGTAAAAAATATTGTTTTTTTTTTTTCTTCAAAATTGTTGCTCTTTTTTTGTTTATAGCGCAAAAAATAAAAATAGAGGTGATCAAAAACCACCAAAAGAAAGCTCTATTTGTGGGGAAAAAAAGGACATTCGTTTTATGTGGGTACAGCCATGCACGACCGCGCAAGTGCCAGTTAAAGTAACGCAGTGCCATATCGCAAAAAATGGCCTGGTCATGAAGGGGGGGGTAAATCTTCTGGAGGTGAAGTGCAGAGACTGCATTAAGGTAAAAAAAAAACTTTAGCCTTTACAACCACTTTAATCTTCTGTTACAGTAAATCACTCATGACCTGCCAGGGCTTAGCTCCCCTTTTAGGTACCTGGCTATTATGGTGATCCTCTGGCCTCAATCCTTTGAAAGTCAATGAGCTAAAATAAGCATGCATATTAGACTCCATTCACACTTGAGCATTTTTCACCTTGAAGCTTGACGCTCAGATACACTCAAGAAGCAAAATCCCATTCATACCCATGGCCCCTGTTCACATTTGAGCATTTTGTTGCCTGTAGCAAAATGCCTGTCCCTCAAAAAAGCACATGAGTTTCTTTTCAGGCTGATTTTAACGTTATTGTCCCCATAGACTTCAATGGAAAACCTGAACAGTTAGAAATGAGCATTTTTTCAGGCGTTTTCAGCTCAAACAAAAGCCCCCCTCCCTCTTCTAGCATCACTCGACACCTTACACAGGTTTTTATTGGCTACAGCAATAACATCTGAGAAAACACCTATAATATTTGCAAATCTGCTCCAAAAAATGCTCAAAAATGCCTGAAAACGCTCAGCTCAAATGTGAATGTAGGAAATTTTGATGTCCTTATATTTATGGTGCCAGGTCAGTAAAGGAAAGCACTGAAGCCAATGGATGAGCATGACATATAGGCAATTAGCACTTTCAGAAGGAGAAGTTGGGATTGGAAGCTTCTATGTTTGTCTCATAATAACTGTCTCTTAGGCTGCATTCGCACATGGGCGTTTTAAATTGCGAGCATCATCGCTGCGATTCTGCCTGCGATTTCAAAACGCCCAGGTGTGAATGACAAATCGCAAAGCGCACATTTCAGATGCCATTGGATGAATGGCATGTCACATGATAAATTGCACTGCAATCATGGCAAACCGCATCGCGTGAAGCATGTTGCCCAATAGAAGCTCCTTAACCGCTTGCCAACCGCTGATCGGCAATTGACGGCGACAATGTGGCTCTGTAACGCAAAACGCCATCATACGACGGCGGCCGCGATACAGAGCCACTGTGAGCGCGCGCTCACTGTGTTCGGGGGGGCCAGGGAGCGGGTGCGGCGGCTTCGATTGCCGCCAGCCACCCGCGATGCCCCCCCCGGAGTGAAGGAGCGGAGGTCCGTGTAAGTAAACACGGACCTCCGCTCTGTGTGAGGGGGAAGGGCTGTGATCACAGCCTTCCTGTATATGAAGGCTGTGACTACTTCCCTTCCCCAGATAGGCAAGCCCCCCTACAGTTAGAACACGCCCAGGGAACATAGTTAACCCTTAGCGCGCCCCCTGCAGGTTAACCCCTTCACTGCCAATGGCATTTACACAGTAATCAGTGCATTTTTATAGCACTGATCGCTGTATAAATGCCAATGGTCCCAAAAAAGTGTCAAAATGCTCCGACATGTCCGCTGAAATATCGCAGTACCGCTAAAAATCGCAGATCGCCGCCATTACTAATAAAAAAATAAAAACCCCAAAAATGAATTCTCACCATCCGTAAACGCGACCACTTTTGCGCAAACCAATCAATAAACGCCGATTGCGATTTTTTTTATCGCAAATATGAGGAAGAATATAAATCGGCCAAAAACGGTGAAAAAAATGTTTTTTTATATTTTTTTTTTGGATTTGTATTTTAGCAAAAAGTAAGAAATTTGGGTTTTTTTGCAAAATTGTCGCTCTTCTTTTGTTTATAGCGGCGATCAGAAATGACGCAGAGGTGATCAAATACCACCAAAAGAAAGCTCTATTTGTGGGAAAAAAAGGACGCAAATTTCGTTTGGGTACAACGTCGCACGCCCGCGCAATTGTCAGTTAAAGCGACGCAGCGCCGAATCGCAAAAAGGGCTCCGGTCCTAAAGCTGGAAATCCTTCCGGGGCTGAAGTGGTTAAAAGGAGTTGGTAGGTGATGGCCCACGAGTTTCACGCGATGCAGTTTGCCGCAATGCAGTGCGACAATCACGGCAGAACCGCACCGTGATTTTAGGTGACCTTCAAATGAATGGCGTCTGAAATGTGTGTTGTGCGATTTGTCATTCACACCTGGCTGTTTTTAAATCGCGGGCAGATTAGGGGTGATGCTGCCCAAGATTCAAACACCCAAGTGTGAATGTAGGGAAGTTTGATGTCCTTATATTTGTAGCCCCCATAGTGTAGGTGCATTTTTCTAGCAGGGTTTGCTAGGTGAAGTAAAATTTAGTGAGGCCTGAGTTTAAGAGCAGGCCTGAATGTTTTGATCTGGGTCAGGAGGAGTGGCTCAGGGAGGATTGAGTGGACTTAACTGATGAGGTCACCAGAACCTCCAATTTCTTTCTAGAAACCTGGAGAAGGTTTCTGGTCAGAGAGGCGGGGAGATAGGTGGAGCCATCTGGAGTGTTCTAGGGAGCCCTGACCAATCCCCAAGCAGTACTGGCAGGGGGCAGGCCTCCTTAAATACTCTGAGTCAGCCCAATCTGGGAGGAGAAGTGTCGGCTGGAAGTCTGGAGATGTTGCAGAGGCGCTGTGGAGGCCTCTACTGGGGAGGTCTCCCCAGTCTTGGGAGGGTCTAGGGGTTTGGGTGCAGCCAGGAAGGAAAGTGATTCCTGGAACCGCACAGGAGGAACAGGAGAACAGCGGAGAGACTTTAAAGTGATCCACCGGTGCGGTGAGTGACAGTCCCTGTGGGCTGGAGGAGGAAGTGCTGGAGCAGGCTGAGAGAGGAATAGTGGACAGTCTGTGGAAGCCTTGGGCGCCAGTCAGGGGAAGGAGAGTCACTCAGGAAAAGCAGGTCGTGGGACCTGGAGGAGGATGGGCTGGGAGTTGTAGTCCATCAAAGGCCTGGCTAGCACTCAAGTACTTTTCTACACATTTAGGGGCCCGTGATCCCTGGCCTGTAATGGGTGTTCCTGAGGTGCTGCTGATGCAGAGTAGGCCTCACCATGTGCTAGCCACAGTGAAGAGAAAAGTATAGAGAAGCTTGATAAATGTCCCTTCAGGCTGGAAAATAAGTTCTGAGCTGGAGAGAATTAAGGAAGTGTAAAGCTGTGAGTTCTGTGTAGAGAGGGAGAACTATAAGAGAAATGGTCAGCAAGTGAAGTGCTGAAGAGTTGAGAGGAGCAAAAGTCTGCAGAGGGACGGTCTGCAGTGAAAGTGTGCATATACAGGAGTGTATATGGAGTTTGTGTACCATAATTCTTCGGGCATCCCACAGTCATCCCTTATCCCCATCCAAGTTATTTCCCCTAAATAAAACAACAAAACCAAGAGCCGGCCTGGTCAGTGTCTCCGGATGTGTGATATATGGCACGATTGAGGGCAGCTATAAGGTGAGCCACTACTACCAGTCACTCTCAAGGGAGCACATGGCAACATATTTATGGTGCCAGGTCAGTAAAACACTGAAGCCAATGGATCAGCATGACATATAGGCAACTAGCATTTTCAGAACTAGTATTCACACATGGGCATTTTAAATAGCGGGCATCATCACTGCGATTCTGCCCACGATTTCAAACCGCTCAGGTATGAATGATAAATCGCAAAGAGCCAATTTTAGATGTCATTGCGCGGCAATCACAGCAAACCGCATTTCGTGAAACATGTCGCCCAAAAGAAGCTCCTGAACAGCACCGTGTTCTTAGGTGCCATTCAAATGAATGGCATCTGAAATGTGCGTTGTGTGATTTGTCATTCACACCTTGGCAATTTAAAATTACGGGCAGAAAAATTGCGGCGATGATGCCCGCGATTCAAATCGCCCATGTGTGAATGCAGCCTTACAACGCGACCTCCATGCCAGGTGACTTTGCCTGTGGCCAATCAGAGAAGAGAGGGAGGGGGGTTGCCTTCAAAAATTCAAAGTCCCTTCAATATAGATGGGGGATCCAACTTGGAGGCGACTTCTATTGAATTCTATGGGCACAAGTTGGATAGAAGTCGCCTTGAAGTAGTACAGGAACCTTTTCTGAAGTCGCCTTGAAGTCGGAGTGACTTCAGTAGTGTATATTAAGATGGCTCCCATTCATTTCAATGGGATTTCGGATGTCAAGCGACTTGAGGCGACACAAGTTGGATTGCAAGTCGCCTAGGTGTGAACCAAGCCTCATAGTGATCTTTTCTTTTTTTCCTCTTTTTTTTTGGAAGGATGGTTTCCAGGAGGGCTGATAAATTTGACTTCTGTGACACATTTAGGTGCTAACATTTTACTGATCTTAACCACTTGCTTACTGGGCACTTAAACCCCCTCCTGCTCAGACCAATTTTCAGCTTTCAGCGCTGTCACATTTTGAATTACAATTGCGCGGTCATGCAACGTTGTACCCAAACAATGGTTTTAACATTTTTTCCCACAAATAGAGCTTTCTTTTGGTGGTATTTGATCACCTCTGTGACAATTTTGAAAAAAGAACAATATTTTTTACTTTCTCCTATAATACATATCCAAAAAAAAATATATATATATTCATCAGTTTAGGCCGATTTATATATTTTTCTACATATTTTTGGTAAAAAAAAAAAATCACAATAGGCATATATTGATTGGGTTTGCCTCAAAAGTTATCGCGTCTACAAACGATGGGAATAGATTTATGGCATTTTTATTATTTCCTTTTTTTTTACTAGTAATGGCGGCGATCTGTGATTTCTATCAGGACTGCGATGTTGCAGCGGACATATCGGACATTTTTTACACTTTTTTTGGGACCAATGACATTTATACAGCGATCAGATCTAAAGAAAAGCCACTGATTACTGTATAAATGTCACTGGGAAGGGGTTAACATTAAGGGGTTGATCTGTAGGTTAAATGTGTTCCCTCATTGTGTTCTAACTGTGTGGGAGCTGGGCTGGCAGGGACATAACAGATTTCACTGATTTTGAGTACAGGGATCAGTAGAACTCTGTTATGTCCCCTGACAGAACGGGGAACCGCTGTATTTACATTGGCGGTTCCCCGTTCTGCCTCTCTATTAGGACTCGATGTCCGCCGGCGACCCACGGGCACGCTCACGTAGCGGCTGTGAAGGAGCGCGGGGAGCACGCAAAGGGACGGATGTCCATGGACATCTCCCTGGCAATTCAGGTCCGTCTTTTGGCTATAGTGTGGATCTTTAGTGGTTAAAGAGTTTGTAAACCTCCAAAAAAAACAAAACAAAAAAAAAATACCTACAATACAAAGGCATAATGAGCTAGTATGCATCACATATTAGCTCAATATGAAATTCTTACCTTAGAACGATGCCCTGAATCGACGCTGGCACACCAAGTACACGGCCAACATCTTTCACCGGAGTTACTTCCTGGTTCGCAGGCTCCGGCGCAGCGATTGGCCAGAGCCACGATGTCGTCACTCCCACGCATGCGCGCAGGAGCCGCCGGTCACGGCACGGGCCCTGAAGGAACGGCACCAGTGGGCCGTTTCTTCAGTGCGCATGCGCCGATGAGGTCAGTAGCAGCGTATATAGTGAATATCTCCTAAACTGCAAGTTTTAAGAGATATTTACAGTACCCACAGGTAAGCCTTAGGCCCCTTTCACACCAGAGGCGCTTTACAGGCATTTTTAGCTAAAAACAGCGTCTGTAAAGTGCATCTAAACTGCCTCCTAATGCACCCCAGTGTGAAAGCCTAAAAAAAAAAAAAAAAAAATCGACTGCAAGCTGCATCTTTTGGGCGGTGTGGGAGCGATGTATACACTGCTCCTCCACCGCCCCTGCCCATTGAAATGAATGGGCAGCCGGTTAGCGACGCGGCCTCGGACG
>BLSH010417059.1:256829-268978 GCA_018402905.1 Glandirana rugosa
AACCCCTTCCAGAACTATCCTCCCCCCCCCCCCAGCACATGTCCTCTTAACCCCCCAAGCACTAAAAATATAATATGTTTTCTCCTTTCAAAGCCTCTCTCTCCCCTCCTCCCAGTCCATCTACAGAGCATAAAACTTTGTACCTCGATCAACCAGCGCATCCTTCCTCCCCCCCCTTCACCTCCTCCGATGTGAGTGTATAGAGAGCAGTGAAGGAGGAGGGGGAGCTTTGATCCACTGACACTCTCCGTCCTGACACTGTGACACAGGCTGCTGCTGTCAGGAGGAGAGTCAGAGCAG
This sequence comes from Glandirana rugosa, assembly GCA_018402905.1. Taxonomy (NCBI): domain Eukaryota; kingdom Metazoa; phylum Chordata; class Amphibia; order Anura; family Ranidae; genus Glandirana; species Glandirana rugosa. Next base: position 257,130 of record BLSH010417059.1, read on the forward strand.
ACAGTGTTGTAGCAAGCAGCCTTGTCTCTCCCGATGCAGTGCGGTGTGTGAATGATGTGTCCGGGTCTGGGGCAGATGTAAACCCGAACACATCATTCAAAAACCGGACTGTCCGGGGGAAAACCGTACAGGTGGCAACCCTACTGTCAAGCCAAGAGAAGATAGAGGCAGCAGGTCACGTGAGCACCGAGCGGCCCTCTAAAAACAGGTACAGTAGCTCACAAAAGTGAGTACACCCCTCACATTTTTGTAAATATTTTATTCTATCTTTTCATGTGACAACACTGAAGAAATGACACTTTGCTACAATGTAAAGTAGTGAGTGTACAGCTTGTATAACAGTGTAAATTTGCTGTCCCCTCAAAATAACTCAACACACAGCCATTAATGTCTAAACCGCTGGCAACAAAAGTGAGTACACCCCTAAGTGAAAATGTGTCATTTCTTCAGTATTGTCACATGAAAAGATATAATAAAATATTTTAAAAAATGTGAGGGTTGTACTTTTGTGAAATACTGTATATAGCTGCATTTTTTATAAGGCACAGACACTGGGTTAGATTACATTAATAAACAGAAAGGATACTGTAAATTTTACATAGTGAGTTAACAACCACTTCCATACCGTGCAAATTCCAGCACTCCTCTCCTACATGTAAAAATCATCATTTTTTTGCTATAAAATTACTCAGAACCCCCAAACATTAGATATGTTTTTTTTAGCAGAGACTAAAATGGCAGACATTGCTATTTTTTATATCACACAGTAGTTGCACAACTTTTATAGACCCCACATCTCTCCTCCAGGCTGAAAAGCCAGAGATCAAAAAAAAAAAAAAAAAGAACGATCTCAGGCTTTCCAGCCGAGTCCCCAGCATTGTTTAACGCTGAACGCCTAGGACATCATATGACATTTTGCGATTTGGAACAGGTTAACCGGTTAACGACCAGCTCGCGTACATTTACTGCTGCAGAGTAACGCGAATCGCCATCTATAAACGGCAATTCACGCATGCGCGGCTAGGAGGCCCAGCCCCCACACAGTTAGGACACACCTAGGGAACACAGTTAACCCCTTGATTGCCCCCTGCAGGTTAACCCCTTCCCTGCCAGTGACATTTATACAGTAATCAGTGGCTATTTTTAGATCTGATCGCTGTTTAACCACCTCCCACCCGGCCACTGTATATATACGGCCTGGTGGGAACTTCCCCGTTCTGACAGGACGTGTATTTACGTCCTGCAGAACGGGAGCTCACAGCGTGGCCACGCGGCGCGCTGCTGCTGGATCCTGTGATCATTATGATCACAGGATCCAGCTGAGCAGAGATCGGGATACGGGCACAGTGACTGGCCCTCCTGATCATGTGATGGCTGTGTCCAATCACAGCCGTCACATTGTAAACAGAGCGGAAGGTCTCTGTGACAGTTCTCCCCCCGCCGAGCTCAGTGAGAGCTCAGTGCGGGGGGGAAGGGGGGGGGGAGCTGCAGCTATGTGACAGCTCTCTGCATGATGAGGATTTCATGCAGAAAGCTGTCACACATCGCCCCCCACACAGTGCACCAAGCACACGGATACCCCTGTCCCCATACATATAAGTGTCCCCATAAACAGTCCCAAAACATCTGTATGTCCCCGTCACATCTGTCACCATACACAAAACATCTGTATGTCCCCGTCACATCTGTCACAGTCCCCGTCACATCTGTCTGTCCGCCAACACCAAATAAACTCAGATTTGGGTTATTTTTTACCAAAGAAATGTAGCAGTATCATTTTTGGTCAAAATTTATGAAGAGAAATTACTTATTTGCAAAATTTTATAACAGAAACGCAGAAAAATGCATTGTTTTTTGAAAATTTTCAGTCTTTTTTTAATTTATAGCGCAAAAAATAAAAAACCCAGGGGTGATTAAATACCACCAAAAGAAAGCTCTATTTGTGTGAAAAAAAATGATAAAAATTTCATATGGGTAGTGTCGCACGACCGCGCAATTGTCATTCAAACTGCAACAGCGCTGAAAGCTGAAAATTGGTCTGGGAAGGAAGGGGGTTTAAGTGCCCAGTATTGAAGTGGTTAAATGTCAATGGGCCCAAAAAAGTGTCAAACATGTCCGATCTGTCCGCCGCAATATCGCAGTCCCGATAAAAATCGCAGATCTCCGCCATTACTAGTAAAAAAAAAAAAAAAGTAAAAATGCCATAAATTAATTCTCATGGTTTGTAAACGTAGCGACTTTTGCGCAAACTAATTGCTATACGCCGGCTGTGACTTTTTTTTTAACCACAAATATGAGGAAGTGTATATATATATATATATATATATATATATATATATATATATATATATATATGTCAAAACTGATGAATAAATTTGTTTTTTGTTTTTTTTTATATTTTTTTTGGATATGTATTATACCAAAAAGTAAAAAATATTGTTTTGTTTATAGCAGTGATCAGAAGTGATGTACAGATCAAATACCACCAAAAGAAAGCTCAATTTATGGGGAAAAAATGGGCGTCAATTTTGTTTGGGTACAACGCCGCACGACCGCGCAATTGTCAGTTAAAGCGATGCAATTCCGAATCGCAAAAAGTGCTCTGGTCTTAAAGTGGGAAATCCTTCTGGGGCTGAAGTGGTTAAAGTAGAACTATAGGCAAACCTTTTTTTCCATTTAAGGAGGGTTATGACATCTGTCAATTTTTTTTTTTTTTTTGCGCCATCTGCGTCCCATTGCACAGATTTCGCTTCACTTCCTGTCCCATAGCCAATCAGGAAGTGAGAGGAAACCCCTGCAAATGAAGGGAATTCCTTGGGGACCCACAGGTCACCAGAACTAGTGTCCCCATTGGAAGATTTCTCATCTTTTACTTTTCTGGGGACAACCCAAAATTTGGGATTTTCTTTTACTTTCATTTTCAATGATAATAGTAAACAGGACAAATAGAGAGGGTGAATCTCCCTAACGGGCATAGACAACAATAAAAACTGTCAGGGGTTCTAATCCCTCTCTACTGTATCCAAAACTAAAAAAAAAGTTTTTCCTTTAGTTATACTTTGACCCTGGGCTAAACAAATATCATCTAAATACAAGAGACATATGTATCCTTATTTAACCGCTTGCCATCCAAGCCAATTCTGACTCTTCTCTCCTACATGTACAAATCCTCCCCCATACACTATATATTTTTAGCAGAGACCCTAGGGAATAAAATGGCAGTCATTGGAATTTTTTTATGTCTCACTGTGTTAATGCAGCAATTTTTCAAATCCCCTTTTTTAAAAAAAAAAGAACAAAAAAAAACAAAAAACACTTGACTTGATTAACACAAAAAGTCTCCGCAGCTACCCCATAGGACTCCTCTCCCATAAATCTTTGCTCTGACCAGCATGCCGTGTTCTGTAACTAGCCTATTCCGGCATTTGGGAGGGAACTCCTGCTGCCATGGAGTCTATCAGAAAAGGAAAATTACTGTAAGTATTTGATAGAAATTTTCAGTTTTCCTGACAAACTCCATGGCAGCATACGTGTGGGAAATAACTCGCTACACACACGGGTGGGAAAATGCTGATAACGAAAAAGGTTTAATTATTATTGTCAACTGACTAAACTTGAACCCCAAAATTCACAGAAGACAGAGCAGCAGGTTCGACATAGTAATGAGCCATAAAAGGTGTGTATGGACGACCAGGAAGCTGCTCTGCAGATCACCTCTGCAGCTACATGGCGCAAAACTGCCCAAGAAGCTGCGATACCTCGAGTTGAGTGTGCCGTCACTGCCTCAGGAGGAGCCATGCCCTTTGCTCTATAGGCCCACTGTATAGTCTGCACAATCCAGGCTGATATCGATCTGGTTGAAGCTCATAAGCCCTTATTTTTCCCTTGGAGAAGAACAAAGCTTCGATCTGCGGAAGGGAGCCGTGGCCTCCAGATATTGTTTTATGGAGCGTGCCACATCCAGGGGGTGGACCTCCCCATCATCTGATGTTTTGAAGGTAGGGAGCACGATCTCCTGATTTTCGTGGAAGACCATAATTACTTTTGATCTTGCTCCTAACATGGACACCAACACTGCCCTGTCTGGAAAGAAGGTCAAAAAGGGCTCCACTGACCCCAGGTCTCTAAGTTCCGATACAGGAGGTACTGCCACTAGGAACGCTGTATTCATGGTTAACTCTTTCAGAGGTTCCGATGAAGTGGAAACATGTAGTGACAGAGCATACAGGACAAGAGGGAAATCTTGGTTTCCTTTGAGGTTTTAGCCTGACTGCTCCTTTAAAGAATTGATGATTGAGTCTGTCCTCAGCCCAAGAGATGCCAGTAAATACGGAAATGGCAGACACCTGGACCCTAAGTGAGCTAACTGAAAGACCCAGGTCGAGGCCATACTGTAGGAAACTTAAAATGTCTGTGGTGCTTGGGGAGCTAACAAGGCCAGGTCTTGCACTCATGTGGAGAGAAAATCTTGTCCAGATTCATTCATAGACCCTGTTAGTGCTTCCCCTTCTGGAATTTATAAGGGTTGGAATAGCCTCTTGAGGGCAGCCTAGAGCTTCCAGCCTTTCCCTCTCAATGACCAGAACCTGAGGTGTAGATATAATGGTCAGGGGTGCAGGTCTTTCCCATGCGATAAAAGATCCGGCCTGACTGGAAGAGACACTGGGTCCCTGAAGCTGAGAAGCGTGAGGAGTGGAAACCATGGCCCGTTTGGCCAAAAGGGAATCACCGCAAGGATCTCCACAGGCTCCGACCTGAGCCTCCGCAAGAGCTGAAGTATCAGAGGGATCGGAGGAAATGCATATGCTTTGCGAAACCTCCATCGGTCTGATAGCGCATCTATGCCGCATACTTGGGGATCCCGAGATCTCGCATAATACCTGACCAAGTTGTGGTTGCAGGCTGAGGCGAACAGGTCCACCTCTGGGTATATCCCCAATGTCAGGATCCACTTGAATACTTCTTTGTGCAGGGACTACTCGTTGTTGTCGAGATGATGTCTGGAAAGAAAATCCGCCTAGGTGTTCTGTACACCCGGAATAAAGACCACTGAGATGTTGCTGAGGTTTTCTTGTGCCCAATCCATTATTGGCTGTACCTCCCTCAACAGTGACCCGCTGAGGGTCCCCCCCCCCCGCCTTCTCACATAGGCTACAGCCATCGTGTTGTCCATTTTGAGCATGACGGAGGCATTCGTTGTCACATGTTGGAAAGCTAGTAAGGCCTTAAATGCTGCTCAAAGCCCCAGGATATTGGAGACTATTCTCCAAGAGGAAAAATCCCATTTGCCCTGAGCTATCTCTGATTGACAGTGGGCGCCCCAGCCTGTGTTGCTGGCGTCCGAAGTTATTGTTACCCATGTGACACGTGGTTCCAGAGAGTGACACTTGGAAAGGTTCGACCTCTGAAGTCACCAACGGAGAGACTGTCTCATGGATGCTGTTATCCTTATATGTTGGGTCTTGCTGTGTGTTTCCCACTGCTGTAAGAATCCCCTCTGGAAGGGGTGCATCCTCCACTGGGTCCATTTCATCATTGGAATGGATGCTGTCATCATCCCAATCACCTTCAGACAATGGAGAGCTGAGAGCCAGGGTAATGAAAGGGCTCGATGGACTCGGTCCCAGATCACCCCAATTTTCTCCTCGGGCAGAGAGATGGTACCTATCTTCATGTTGAAGAGTGCTCCTAGGAAAACGAGACTGAGATCGTTGTAGATTACTCTTGTCTGTGTTCAGTAACCATCCAAGCTCTTGCAAGGTGTTGATGACCAAGTCCCAATGAACCAGCAGCTGTTCCCTGTCTTGGGATAGCAGAAGGAGGTTGTCCAAATAGTGATACAGACAGACTCTACTGACCCTCAACAGCACCACTACTGCTAGTAGAACTTTGGAGAACACTCTTGGAGAAGTTGTCAGGCCAAATGGAAGGCACGTGAACTGACAGTGTAACTGACCTATGGCAAACCGCAGGTGGCACTGGAGCTATCGGGACATGAAAGTAGGCGCCCTTGAGATCGATGGAGATCAACCTGGCTGCACTGCTTGCTGAATAGAGTTCAGAGACTCCATTTTGAATCTCTCTTTCTGAATAAACTGATTGAGACTAGTTAAATCGATTACAGGTCTCCATGTGCCATTTTTCTTTTGTACTAGGAACAAGGGGGAGTACATCCCTTGTCCCTTGTCGTTCGGGACAACCTTGAGCGCTTCTTGTTATAGGAGCATCTTTACATATGTACACAGTATTTCTCTCTTTTCCTTTGTAGATGGAATGGTCATAGGAATAAATCTTAACTTGGGGCTCTTGCTGAACACCTAAGTGTGACCTGTGGACACTGTCTTGACTGTCCAACAGTCGTGTATTGAGGCCACCTTGTTTCATTGTTGCAGGGCATCTCTGTCCTGGCCGTCGCCAATCCTGGGGAAGAAACCCCGACCTCCTTCCCGTGGCACGGGTAATAGCCTCATTCATCTTGTTCCCAAAGAGGGAGCTTCCCTCAAAAGGAATCCGGCACCAAGCCTGCTTGGAGGCCGAGTCTGCTCGCCACGGCCAGAACCAGAGAGCCCGTTAAGCCGTGACTGAGGCTAACATCACACGGGCCACCAGACGGATGATGTCGAGGGAGGCCTCCCTCATGAAGGCTGAAGCCGTCCTTAATACTTGTGTGGGCGAACTTCTGGCCACTTTAGTGGAGAACCCCGCTAGGGTCATCTCCATTTATCTGACCAAACCTCCATGGCTTTGGAAAGTGTCGCCAAAGCTAGGGCCGGTTTACAGGCCATTCCAGCTGTCAGGTACACCCTTCTAAGGTCCATATGGATTCTCCTCTACAGGGGGTCTTTGAAGGAGACCGTATCTTCCAGAGGGTGAGTTACATATCTTGCCAGTCTCATCAGTGCTGCATCCACTCACTAGCGGAGCTACCTCCAACTCTTCTTTCCACTTTACTCCACTCATCCGAGATAATTCCCCCCAGTTCCGCTAAGAAGGGGAAGTGAGAGCATTCCTTACTAAGCTGTTTAAACAGCTTCTTTTGTTTTAGAGGCGATACAGCTGGTTCTTCCAAGTCTAACGCCTCTTTCACTGCCTTGACCAGAGAAGACACCAGTGCGTATCTAAACCCTACTTCGGGTATTTCTTCCTGTGACTCACTTCTGAGTGATCCAAAGACTGCTGGTCAGGCTGGAAGGGATCCAGATCATCCTCATTGCTCTCAGCTGCTAGAGATCTTGGTGGATCCACAAGGGGCATGCGGGGCTGCCGAGCCTCTCTCTCCAGCAGGGAAATATTAACAACCCATTTTATCAGGGTCTCCAGGTGTTGGTTAGGGTTTTCCCTTTCGCTCACCGCTTTCCCATAGCAAAGGTCACACAGGGACTTGTCTGGGGGCGTGGTGGAGGAGGGGAGCTTGCTTCCTGGTGCTGTCCGCTTAAATGGCCGATAATGGCGCCATTGCCGGCGCACACGCGAACGCGCACAGGCGTGCGCACACGCTACGTGTGCCCGCGCATAGGCATTCTAGAGGCAGCAGATGTTTCCTGACAGGAGCGGTGTGTACCCCTATTGTGATGTCCTGACCCAGAGCGGGAATCATGATGACTGGATCTAGAAGAATACCGATGATAACTATGCTGATGGTGAGATTTTGATGATCTACTCTTCCTCTGCGAACTTCTATGCGAGTCAGACCTGTGGGAACTGAGGGAAAAAGGAAAGCAGAAAGAAACACTAAGTGACTGCCACAGTCTCACCAGTCCCTGTCCGTGCCCCACCTGCCAGGAACCTCCATGGTACCTGTGAAGCAAGGGCTGGCCACCAGGGGGTAAAGAGGACTCCATCTGCGATGAATGTCTGGCTACAGAAAGAGAGAGAGGTAAAACATGGCCAGCCCAGCCTGGGGCATCAGGCCACAGAGCCAATATCCCCCCTCCCCTCTTCCCGCCACCCGCCTTACCGTAGGAGCTTGTCCATACAGCCTAGGGAAGATGCTGCAACGCCCGCATACATTCCCGAGGCTGTGCGGGGCTCCCCGGCCATTTAAAAGCAGGTATGACATCATCAACCGCAAACACTTGTTGCCATGATTGCTGTAACTCTCACCACTCCTTCCGCGATACGAAAACCAGGGCTCCCCTTGTGTCCAACGGCAGATAAGGTCACCCACTCTCAGCTGGGCTTATTGGCCGGCGCACATATCCCCCGGTCTTCAGCGCTACTCTGCTCACTCCATACCCCGCTCTCAGTTGGGGCCTGTAGGAGGGACATATTCTCCTGGCAACGGTCGTATTTATGCGGTCAGAATTCTTCGGTAGCTTAACCACTTGCCGACCTCCGACCGCAGTCTGACGGCGACAGAGTGGCTCGTTATAGCAAACCGCTGCGATAACTAGTACTGTGAGCGCGCGCGAGCCGCCGGAGGCATGCTCGCGCGCTCACTGTGTCCGGGGGAGGCCAGGGAGTGGGTAGGGCGGACTCGATCACCTCCGGCTACCCACAATGGCCCCCCTGTTCTCATAGAGGGGGAAGGGCGGTGATCACAATCTTCCTCTATATGGAAGCCGTGATCATCCCCTTTCCCCCAGCCAGGGCAGCCCACACACAGTTAGAACCCGCCTAGGTAACAGTTAACCCTTAGAGCGCCCCCTGCAGGTTAACCCCTTCAATGCCAATGGCATTTACACAGTAACCAATGGTCCCAAAAAAGTGTCAAAATGGTCTGACATGTCCGCTGCAATATCGCAGTACCGCTAAAAATCACAGTTCGCCGCCATTACTAGTAAAAAATAAAAACCCCAGAAATTAATTCTCATCGTCCGTAAACGCGGCAACTTTTGCATAAATCAATAAATAAACGCCGATTGCGATTTTTTTTTACCAAAAATATGAGGAAGAATCTAAGACAGCCAAAACCGATGGAAAAAAATGTTTATAATTTTTTTTTGGATTTGTATTTTAGCAAAAAGTAATAAATTTGGTTTGTTTTGCAAAATTGTCGCTCTTCTTTTGTTTATAGCGGTGATAAGAAATGACGCAGAGGGGATCAAATACCACCAAAAGAAAGCTCTATTTGTGGGAAAAAAAGGAAGCAAATTTTGTTTTGGTACAACGGCGCACAACCGTGCAATTGTCAGTTAAAGCGATGCAATGCCAAATCGCAAAAAGTGCTCTGGTCCTAAAGTGGGAAATCCTTCCGGGCCTGAAGTGGTTAAACCATCCACTTGGTCCAACAAAGGAGGATAAAAAAGGAACACGGCATGCTGGTCAGAGCAAAGATTTAGGGGAGAGGAGTCCTATGGGGTAGCTGCGGAGGCAGAGCCACGCACACGTATGCTGCGCTGCCATAGAGTATGTCAGGAAAACAAAAACACAATATTTACCCCAATTTTTTTTGTATACATGTGAAAGATGATGTTACGCCGAGTAAATTGATACCTATCATGTCATACTTTAAAATTGTGCACACTCACAGATGGCGCCAAACTTCGGTACTTAAAAATCTCCATAGGCGACGCTTTAAAACATTTGACAGGTTATCTGTTTAGGGTTACAGAGGAGGTCTTGTGCTAGAATTATTGCTCTCACTCTAAAGTTTGAAGCTATACCTCACATGTATGGTTTGAACTCCGTTTACATATGCTGGCACAACCTAAGTTTGAGCACGAGGGAATGGAGGCGCTTTACTTTCTTGTTTCTTTTATTTTTTATTCTTTCCCTTTATTTATTTTTTTGATCACTTTTATTCCTATTTCAAGGAATGTAAACATCCCTTGTAATAGTAATATGACATGACAGGTGCTCACTATGGAGAGATCTGGGGTCTAGAAGTCCCCACATCTCTCCTCTATGCTGGAAAGCCTGAGATAAAAAAAAAAATCGATCTCAGACTTTCCAGCTAGAAAATCTGCTGAAAAAAAAGATATTTGAATGATGCCTGCAGCTGCAGGCATCATTCAGCTTTCTCCACTTCAAGTCCCCGATGTCATATGACGTCAACCTGGGGGAAGTGGTTAAATCTTGGTGTGCTTTGTATAAATCTTCCAGATCTGTGCAGTAACCCAGTGTCAAGCTTTCCTATAATAAAGACCAATCACTGCTGGGTGACTGGTCTTGTCTCCGCCCCCTCCTGTAGTGTTCTGCAGGCAGCCAATAATGGGTGGAGCCCCCTAGACATTTGGTGCACACTAAGTGGATTTATATCCCTTGTGGCTATTGAGGAATGGGTTTAATTGAATTTTTGTTTCTTCATTAAAACTATGCTAAAATTACACTTTAAGGTGCCATAAACAATAATTTACTTTAGGCTTTGGAGGTGGCCTGTAAGACGGGGGGGGGGGGGGGTGAAACACCTGGTGTTGACAAAGGAAGAAGAGAACCTCTGAGACACAACCCCCCCCGCAATTCTCATGGACACGACGCAAAGAGGTTGCCTGCTCTTGTGCAGAACGCCAACTATTGGCGGGCAATATGGCAGCAGTCAGGATCTGATCTCTCCAGAGCCGGCTAGAGAGATAGGAATGGTTTTACAGCCACTGACGCCTTTACGATTTTTCCACCTAAAACTCTGCTGACAGCCCTGTGGTGTGCTTATCCACCAAGAATTTGGCATGTAAGTGTCCTATTTGTTTTTATGAAATAAAGGACTGTATCATTCTAATGAGGATCCCGTGCTGCTATCTCTTTTTCATTATAAGTGAGGAACCCTTGCAATAACTTCCGGGTCTCAGGGAACCCCTGCTAATAAATATTTTACATACATCTCATAAGACAGAAAGTTATGGACATAAGAATAAAAAAAAAGAGAAGGGAATATGGTGTACCAAGCATATTTGACAACCTGGGCCTCACTATACAACAAAAGTTATTGCAGTCATAATGAAATCAAACAAGTTATAAAAATGGCCAGAGAACAAACGCAGGCCGTGAAGTGCTTCCTCATACTGGTGGTCAGTGAGCTGACAATTTACCTTGTTGGTGAGTGACATGTCCATTAGACTGGTGCCCAGAAGATAAGGACCCCCCCCCTTGATTGGTGCTCAGTGGAGAAAGGCTCACTAAGATTGGGGGTCATGGGAAGAATTCTCTATACACTGGTATCCTGTTAGATTGGTGCGCAGCAGATAGGGACATCCCCAGATTGGTGCTCCCCCCCCCCCCCTCAGATTGGTGCTCAGTTGAGAAAGTCTCTCTTAGATTGGTGCTCAGTGAGGAGAATGCCCCTTACATTGGTGGTCATGGGAAGTATTCTCCATACATTGGAGTCCTCTTACATTGGTGGGCAGAGGATTCCCTAACTCTGGTGGTCATTGAGAGAATCAGTAAGAGAAGAGTCCCATTACAATGAGAGTCAGTGGAAAGAATGTCCCTTATATTGGTGGTCATGGGAAAAATTCTCTATACACTGGTATCCTCCTAGATTGGTGCTTAGCAGATAAGGACTTCCCTAGATTGGTGCTCAGTGGATAAGGACCCCCCCAGATTGTTGCTCAGCAGAGAAGGGCTCCCTTAGAATGGTGCTCAGTTGGAAGAACACCCCTTACATTGGTGGGCGGGGGAAGAATTCCCCAAACTGTGGAGTCCTCTTACATCAGCGGGCAGATATTGGTGGTCATGGTAAAAAATCTCTATATGCTGGTATCCTCTTAGATTGGTGCTTAGCAGATAAGGACCTCCCTAGATTGGTGCTCAGCGGAGAAGGGCTCCCTTAGATTGGTACCCATTGGGAAGAATGTCCCTTACATCGATGGTCAGGGGAAGAATTCTCTATTCACTGGTATCCTCTTAGATTGTTGCTCAGCAGATAAGGTCCTCCCTAGATTGGTGATAAGCAGATAAGGACCTCCTTAGAT